>CM053028.1:15733078-15874833 GCA_028564925.1 Lithobates sylvaticus
CCATGCCTGGTAACCCACTCTACACGGAAGGATATCAGCTCTCCCTAACCTTTGAGGTCACCATTAGGTTTCTGGGGCCCCGGGACCTTGTTACACACATAAAAGCCCAAAGAAGAAAGAGGACAGATGTTACTTCAAAGGAAATGCAAGTTTCGGAAAAATGCACCTCAAATGCACATCAATGTGCATCCAAAAACACAGTAAACGCACAGTTTCTGGTGTGAACGGGCCCTTACACTTGTAGCAGCCCTTGCCATCCCTCTTAAAAGCCAGCCACAATGGACTGCTTTTCAGAGGGATGCTGGGAGGCAATATGTCAACTGAAGGCATTGTACAAAACAATAAAGCCCCAACTAGTTTAGAGTGCGGGTTCTCCCTCTCACTCAATGTTAGCACTGCTGAGCAGATTACAGGAGGACGTTCTCAGGTCTGATTCAGGTGTTCAATATAAAATATATTTAAAGGATTTGGTCACTTTGCCTCTTCAGTGACAAATCAGACAAATTCCATAACAACATACTCCAAGAAGTACTGCAAACTTTCAAACTTGCACGTAAAGTCACATGAAGAAAAATTTCAATAAAGCTCAATAGCTCATGCGAAGAGACTCCCACACAGCCAAGCTTCTTTGGATGGGCACCCAACAGTCGCTCAAACTATGGAAATACAGAAAGGTGTGCCAGATCAAAACCGCATAAAAGAGTCCAAGATCATTTTAATTGTTGGTTAAAAAAAAGTAACTAAAAAAACATCCAACATATTTTGGGGGCAGCAACGCAGGGCTCAACGCAGGATAAGACTTGAATAGACTTGGAGAACACAGGGACCTCCCAGATCTATATTAGAAGCAGTACTGAACAGCTTGACAGCGTTTGCATTGTTTTTAATGTAGCGCACCCCTGTAGAAGCCGCTGGTGAACTTGGCCTTATCCCCCAATTAGGACACACACACAGCCAGACACATAGAAGTTTTCTCCACTCTTTCACTGGCTCAAAGTAACAGTCTAGGGGGTGTCTTTTTAGGGTTTTATTGGAACGATGAACTGGGATGGGGTGAGGGAGCATGGCATACATACCCCAGAACTGAAGAACTGGGACTCTTCTATAGCTTGCTGAGCTACTCAAAATTGTCCCACAGAATCTCTAATGCTGGCAGGAGACCAAGGACTTTCTCCAATGGACCAAAAAAACTGCAGACAATCACTAACTTCCAGAACCGGGGTCAGTTACTCACACAGCCACAGGATCATTGGTTGCCTCCTGTCCATATCCACCAGGCCTTCTCCAGAGAGGGAGATATGAGCTCACACCACTATATGACAGCTGGACCCCCCCCCCCCCAACTTCCTTCTGGTGCTCTCCAGTGAGCTTTTCCAGACCCAAATGAAATCCAGGACTAAACGTTTGTGAATAGACACCCTAGCTGAAGCCTCAGCTGGGACCTCAATGTCTTCTCGATGGCACCCTCAGAAATCCTGATCCAGGGACAGAGCCTCTGCACAGGGGTCTCCTCAAGCTGGACTGGACCCAGGAACTCTGCACTTCCTGCCTCAGGCCTCAAGCCCCAGGCTATTTATGGGCTCTTCCACCACCTTCTGGGCACGCCTCCCCAGGGAATATGTCCACCAGCTGAAGCCTCAGCTGGGACCTCGATGTCTTCTAGATGGCACCTTCAGAAATCCTGATCCAGGGACAGAGCCTCTGCACAGGGGTCTCCTCAAGCTGGACTGGACCCAGGAACTTTGCACTTCCTGCCTCAGGCCTCAAGCCCCAGGCTATTTATGGGCTCTTCCACCACCTTCTGGGCATGCCTCCCCAGGGAATATGTCCTCCAGCTGAAGCCTCAGCTGCGACATCAATGTCTTCTAGATGGCACCTTCAGAAATCCTGCCTCAGAGACAGAGCCCTTGCACGGGGGTCTCCTCAAGCTGGACTGGACGCAGGAACTCTGCACTTCCTGCCTCAGGCCCCAGGCTAATTATGGGCTCTTCCACAACCTTCTGGACACTCCTCCCCAGGGAATAGGCCCCCCCAGTTGAAGCCTCAGCTGCGACATCAATGTCTTCTAGATGGCACCTTCAGAAATCCTGCGCCAGAGACAGAGCCCCTGCACAGGGGTCTCCATAAGCTGGACTGGACCCAGGAACTCTGCACTTCCTGCCTCAGGCCCCAGCCTATTTATGGGCTCTTCCACCACCTTCTGAGCACTCCTCCCCGGGGATTGGCTGGAGTTCTATAAATATTCAAGGTTGATTAATTAGTTCTTTCTCCCACTATAATCCTCTAGAATACAGAGGAAAGCAATCTACAAGGGAACAACTTACACTACACTAGGAGGGTACTATATTTATATGACTTATTTACCAACAATTAAACTGATAGTATTTTTCTTGTTAAAACTGATAGTATTGAATATAGAAGTCCTGAAGAGCTCATACAGTCATTTTTTCTCTTAGCAGAGATCAAGCTGCGGTATGACTGGCTTTGCATGGGCTGCGTCCTGAACTGGTTGATCCTCCCCTGCAAGTTAATTTTGGCTTGTTGCCTTTTCTTGTGGTGCCCATTGATCGCTCGCTTCTGGCCTCCGCGCCCGGCGGACACTAACATTTGTGTTTTACACCTGATAGATCCAGCAAATCACGACTCCTGAGGCTCATTGTAATACGCGCTCCTTCTTCATGTACGACGAGTAAGAATTGTCTTCAGTTAATTTCACAGTTCACCTGAGCCGAGCCAACACCGGCGCTGACCCCGCTTTCATATTCCCCTCAGGAAAGGGGTTCCGCTGCGTGATTCAACCTTACGGCGCCATCCGCGTGCGCGAAACCCGAGCAGCCTCCTCCGGAGACTTATCTACATTTATTAGACATGGTGTGTGAATCATTATTTATGGAAGCGGAGGAGATTAAAGGGTCAGTGATATTTCAGTGATATGCGGATCCTGGAGGCCCGAGACACCTCCTGGATTCTAATAACTCTTGGGGACTTCAGTTTGTGAGATCTCTCCAACATCTAGTTTTATTTCTGCCCACCTTGGGGTGTACCAGCATCTCCTCCTCCTTACATTTTCCATAATAAAAAAAAACAGGAAGGGATGGTCGGAAAATGCAGGAAAGTATTTTTCATACCAACTACTATGTGGCCTAAAACATGAGACTGCCAGAACTGCACCCTTTTCAGCCCTTGCTCACTGCAAATTGACAAAAGGGGTTGAGACATATATTTTAGAATTAGGGATTAAGATCACCATTAGGGTTGCCACCTGTGTGGGATTCACCCGAACAGTCCGGGTTTTTAATCATGTGTCCCGTTTCAGGCGGACTGAAACCCGGACACATTATTCAGACTGGGCTGTGGCTCCCCAAGTAACTAAGATAGTCACCCATAAATCTGTTGCTGTCCGGGAGATGCGGGCGGCTGTCTGGGGGCAGGGCGATAATGTCAGCAAGAGCAATTTGGTCACGCCAACTGTTCGCTGTACCAGGGGTGTACCTAATGCATTTGGCACCCGGGGCGGATCCTATATCTGGCACCCCCCCCACCTTAAAATGTAAAAACACCCCACTGTGCCCCCTGCATACCTCTGCATCCTTAACCACTACGTGCCCACCGAAAGACGGCTGCAGCGCGGACGCTCCCTGCCGGGAGGACGTCCCTGGACGTCCTCCTGTTTACTTCCCTAATGTGCGCTCCTGAGAGCGTGCATCGGGGAAGTTCTGTGCTGGCCGTGTCCGTCGGACACAGCCGGTCACAGATCGCTGTAAACGGCCAATCACGTGGCCGCTTACAGCGAGATCTGGCTGTCCAATGAGAGATGATCTCATATGTTTGCATATGCAAACATATGAGATCATCTGTCAGCGCCGCTCTGCCTCCTCACACAGACAGCGTGTGAGGAGGGAGAGAGGAATGGCGCCGGCGCCGGCGCCATAAGTAAAAAAAATAAAAAAAATAAAAATAAAGTGATCTGTCCCGCTGCCACCTGTCATCAGTACCACCTGTCCCCAGACTGCCATCCGTGCCACCTGTCCCCAGTACCACATGTCCCCAGTACCACCTGTCCCCAGAGTGCCATCTGCCAGTGCCACCTGTCCCCAGTACCACCTTTCCCCAGTGCCATCCGTGCCATCTGCCAGTGCCACCTGTCCCCAGTGCCACGTCAGTGCCACGTCAGTGCCATCTGTCATCAGTGCCACGTCAGTGCCATCTGTCATCAGTGCCACGTCAGTGCCATCTGTCATCAGTGCCACGTCAGTGCCATCTGTCAGTGCCATATCAATGCCACGTGTCATCAGTGCCACGTCAGTACCATCTGTCATCAGTGCCACCTGTCAAAAGTGCCACCTGTCAGTATCACGTGCCATCTGTTATCAGTGGCACGTGTCATCAATGCCACGTATCAGTGCCATCTGTCATCAGTGTCACGTGTCATCAGTGCCACGTATCGGTGCCATCTGTCATCAGTGCCACGTATTAGTGCCATCTCTCATCAGTGCCACGTATTAGTGCCACATGATATCAGTGCCACGTATAAGTTCCATCTGTCAGCAGTGCCACATATTAGTGCCATCTGTCAGTGTCACGTGTCATCAGTGCCTCCGTATTAGTGCCATCTGTCATCAGTGTCATGTGTCCTCAGTGCCCCGTATTAGTGCCATCTGTCATCAGTGCCACATCAGTGTCACGTGTCATCAGTGCCACCTGTCATCAGTGCCACGTCAGTGTCACGTGTCATTGTCCTGGTGCTCCAGGGCCTATAAAAGTGTAATAGGTAGTCAACAATTTACATGTAATTTATGCTCCTAGAACACGCGATGGCGCTCCCTGCATGTTGGGCCTCTCTTAGTGGCCAGGCTGTGGAAAAGTCCCACATATGTGGTATCGTGATACTCAGGAGGAGTAGCAGAATTTATTTTGGGGTGTCATTTGTGGTATACACATGCCATGTGAGAGAAATAACCTATTAGAATGACAATTTTGTGGAAAAAAATAAAAAATAAAAAAATAATTCATTTTGCAAAGAATTGTGGGAAAAAAATGACAACATCAAAAAGCTCACCACGCCTCTTACTAAATACCTTGGAATGTCTACTTTCAAAAAAGGGGTCATTTGGAGGGTATTTGTACTTTCCTGGCTTGTTCGGGTCACAAGAAATGAGATAGGTCACCAGTACATCAGATGTGATCAATGTAAAATAAAAAGTCTCAGGAGATGCAGCCGCGTTCTTGAGCGAGCGGGGCATCAAATGAAATCCCTGCAAGACTTCAGAACAGGAATAGAGGGGAAATCTTGCAACAGAGACACTAGTTCTGATGACACCCCCCCCCCCCCCAGTATTTCCCTCAATTTGGAGGGATTTCTTCTCACTTCCTGTTTTGGCTATGGGACAGGAAGTGAAGGTAAATCTCCCCTATGGGACACAGGTGGCAAAAATAAATATTACAAGGGTTATAACCCTCCCTTAGTCTTTTTTTTTTTTTACATTTTTTAAATTAAATTTTCCATGTACAAAAAAAAAAGAAACAACATACCGCACTTAACCACTTAAGCCCCGGACCATTTTGCTGGCCAAAGACCAGAGCACTTTTTGCGATTCGGCACTGCATCGCTTTAACTGACAATTGCGCGGTCGTGCGATGTGGCTCCCAAACAAAATTGACGCCCTTTTTTCCCCCACAAATAGAGCTTTCTTTTGGTGGTATTTGATCACCTCTGCAGTTTTTATTTTTTGCGCTATAAACAAAAAAAGAGCGACAATTTAAAAAAAAAAAAAAACGCATTATTTTTTACTTTTTGCTATAGTAAATATCCCCCAAAAATATATAAAAAAACATATTTTTTCCTAAGTTTAGGCCGATACGTATTCTTCTACATATTTTTGGTTGAAAAAAAATCGCAATAAGCGTTAATTGATTGGTTTGCGCAAAAGTTATAGCGTTTACAAAATAGGTGGTAGATTTATGGCATTTTTATTAATAATTTTTTTTTTACTAGTAATTGCGGCGATCTGCGATTTTTTATCGTGACTGCGACATTATGGAGGACAGATCGGACACCTTTGACACATTTTTGGGACCATTGTCATTTTTACAGCGATCAGTGCTATAAAATTGCATTGATTACTGTAAAAATGACACTGGCAGTGAAGGGGTTAACCACTAGCTGGCTAGGAAGGGGTTAAGTCTGTCCTAGGGAGTGATTCTAACTGTTAGGGGGGGTGGCCTTTTAGGTCATATGGGTACTTAAAAGGTACGGCTCCCAGTTGGTATGGGTACCTGCTAGTTGTCTCCGAGTCGGTGCTTTCGCGGCTGGAGGCCTGAGCAGTACTAGCAGATACGGTTCTGGTTTTTATGCCTATTGGGACCTTGGGCTCCATTATCTTTAATAAAGCTGTATGTTATGTTTTAAAAGGTTATTGACATGTTAATTATTGGTATATATATTTGGTTAATTTACTCCAGTTATGTGTGGTGTGGTCATTAAATGAAAGGGGTTGGGGTTATTGGTATAGCAGGTAACAAGCTATGGTTAATACTATAGTCAAGCTAACCTAATTCCAATCAGGCGTCCCCAGGCCCCTCATTGTCCAGAAGTTATGAAGCAGTGGGGGAGTCAGCCAACCATGTTGCCCACACGTTAGCAGTAGGGATGAGCTTCGAGTTCGAGTCGAATGTTCGACTCCAACATTTCCTGTTCACCTGTTCAGCGAACAGCGAACAATTTGGGGTGCGGCAAATTCGAAAAGCCGCGAGCACCCTTTAAAAGTCTATGGGAGAAATCTCAAGTGCTAATTTTAAAAGCCTATATGCAAGTTATTGTCATAAAAAGTGTTTGGGGACCCCGGTCCTGCCCCAGGGGACATGTATCAATGCAAAAAAAAGTTTTTAAAACGGACGTTTTTTCAGGAGCAGTCATTTTAATGCTTAAAGTGAAACAATAAAAGTGTAATATTCCTTTAAATTTCGTATCTGGGGAGTGTGTATAGTATGCCTGTGAAGGGGCACATGTTTCCCGTGCTTAGAACTGTCCCTGCAAGTGTCATTTTTGCAGGAAAAAAAGCTATTTAAAATCACTCGCGGCTAATGAATTGCCGACTTCCCGTAATACAGAGAACAGTCATTCATTGAAAGTCATTGATAAAAAAATAAAAAAAAATAAAAAAAGCGTGGGGGTTCCCCCAAATTCAATTACCAGGCCCTTCAGGTCTGCTATGGATATTAAGGGGAACCCTGCGTCAAATTTAAAAAAAAAGACGTGGGGTTCCCCCTAAATATTCATACTAGACCCTTCAGGTCTGGTCTGGATTTTAAGGGGAACCCCACACCCAAAAAAAAAAATGGCGTGGGGTCCCCCTCAAAATCAATACCAGACCCTTATCCCAGCACGCAACCTGGCAGGCCGCAGGAAAAGAGTGGGGGACGAGAGCGGCCCCCCTCCCTCCTGAACCGTACCAGGCCACATGCCCTCAACATTGGGAGGATGCTTTGGGGGTTTGTGACCCCTCAAAGCACCATGTCCCCATGTTGATGGGGACAAGGGCCTCGTCCCCACAACCCTGGCCATTGATTGTGGGGGTCTGCGGGCGGGGGGCTTATCGGAATCTGGAAGCCCCCTTTAACAAGGGGACCCCCAGATCCCAGCCTCCCCCCTGTGTGAAATGGTAAGGGGGTACAAAAGTACCCCTACCATTTCACAAAAAAAGTGACAAAAATTTTAAAAATGACAGGAGACGGTCTTTGACAATTCCTTTATTAAAATCTTCTTCACAGACCCCCAAAGCATCCTCCCAATGTTGAGGGCATGTGGCCTGGTACGGTTCAGGAGGGAGGGGGGGCGCTCTCGTCCCCCCCTCTTTTCCTGCCGCCTGCCAGGTTGCGTGCTTGGATAAGGGTCTGGTATGGATTTTGAGAGGGACCCCACGCAATTTTTTTTTTTTTTAATTTGACGCAGGGTTCCCCTTAATATCCATAGCAGACCTGAAGGGCCTGGTAATTGAATTTGGGGGAACCCCCACACTTTTTTTTTCATCAATGACTTTCAAGGAATGACTGTTCTCTGTATTACGGGAGCCGACAATTCATTATAGCCGCGAGTGATTTTAAATAGCTTTTTTTCCTGCAAAAATGACACTTTGTGCAGGGACAGTTCTAAGCACAGGAAACATGCACCCCTTTACATGCATACTATACACACCCCCCAGGTACGAAATTTAAAGGAATATTACACTTTTATTGTTTCACATTAAGCATTAGAAAAATCACTGCTCCTGAAAAAACTGCAGTTTTTAAAACTTTTTTTTGCATTGATACATGTCCCCTGGGGCAGGACCCGGGTCCCCAAACACTTTTTATGACAATAACTTGCATATTAGCCTTTAAAATTAGCACTTTTGATTTTGAACGTTCGAGTCCCATAGATTTTAATAGGATTCTAAAGTTCACACAAACTTTAGGTCTGTTCGCAGGTTCTGGTGCGAACCGAACAGGGGGGTGTTCGGCTCATCCCTAGTTAGCAGAACAACCCGTGTTCGCGTAAGTATCCTTGTATAGAAGGAGATTGTTTGTTAATCGATTGCTTCCAGAAGGAAAACGAAGGAGGAGTCTGCTTCTTCCAATGTAGGGTGATGGCTTTTCTTGGATAGAACAGAAGAAGGCTGACGAGGTTTTTTTTAGTTTTCTGTCCTGGTATGGAGAAGATTATCTACAGGGCCTAAACAAACAAATTTCAATGGCTTGAGGGACTGGTGTCGATGCATAGGTATCAATAATCGTTACCACGTCTGACCAAAATCTTTTGATAGCAGGGCATGACCAGAAAATGTGGGAACAATCGCCTTGAGAATGCCCACATCTCCAGCACTCCAACCCTTACTTTATCTGAAAAAAATAAGGTTTTGCCTTTAATTCCAATTTAAAGGGTTCAATGAGCTTTAAATGGCTCCTGAAGGTTATAAAAGATCCCTTCTTGTATCCGGGACCTGTTTTTTTTTTTAGGAGAAAAAAAAAAAATGATGTAATAGGGGGGCTCTCTGGGGACCCTGATGTAAGGGGGGCTCTCTGGGGACCCTGATGTAAGGGGGAGGCTCTCTGGGGACCCTTATGTAAGGCAGGGGCTCTCTGGAGACCCTGATGTAAGGGGAGGCTCTCTGGAGACCCTGATGTAAGGAGGGGCTCTGGAGACCCTGATGTAAGGGGGGCTCTCTGGAGACCCTGATGTAAGGGGAGGCTCTCTGGAGACCCTGATGTAAGGAGGGGCTCTGGAGACCCCGATGTAAGGGGAGGCTCTCTGGGGACCCTGATGTAAAGAGGGGCTCCCTGGGGACCCTGATGTAAGGGGAGGCTCTCTGGAGACCCTGATGTAAGGGGAGGCTCTCTGGGGAAACTGATGTAAGGGGTGGCTCTCTGGGGACACTGATGTAAGGGGAGGCTTTCTGGGGACCCTGATGTAAGGAGGGGCTCTCTGAGGACCCTGATGTAAGGAGGGGCTCTCTGGGGACCCTGATGTAAGGAGGGGCTCTCTGGGGACCCTAATGTAGGAAGAGGCTCTCTGGGGTTCTTGATGTAAGGGGAGGCTCTCTGGGGACCCTGATGTAAGGAGGGGCTCTCTGGGGACCCTGATGTAAGGGGAAGCTCTCTGGGGTTCCTGATGTAAGGGGAGGCTCTCTGAGGTTCCTGGTGCAAGGGGAGGCTCTCTTAGGTTCCTGGTGTAAGAGGAGGCTCTCTGGGGACCCTGATGTAAGGGGAGGCTCTCTGGGGACCCTGATGTAAGGAGGGGCTCTCTGGAGACCCTGATGTAGGAAGAGGTAAGGAGGGGCTCTCTGGAAACCCTGATGTAAGGGGAGGCTCTCTGGGGACTTGATGTAAGGAGGGGCTCTCTGGGGACCCTGATGTAAGGGGAGGCTCTCTGGGGTTCCTGATGTAAGGAGGGGCTCTCTGGGGACCCTGATGTAAGGGGAGGCTCTCTGGGGTTCCTGATGTAAGGAGGGGCTCTCTGGGGACCCTGATGTAAGGAGGGGCTCTCTGGGGACCCTGATGTAAGGAGGGGCTCTCTGGGGACCCTGATGTAAGGAGGGGGGCTCTCTGGGGGACCTGATGTAAGGAGGGGCTCTCTGGGGGCACTGATGTAAGGGGGGACTCTCTGGGGACACTGATGTAAGGCAGGGGGCTCTCAGGGGACCCTGAGGTAAGGGGGGACATTTTGGGGACCCTGATGTAATGAGGGGGGGCTCTCTGGGGACACTGATGTAAGGGGGAGACTCTCTGGGGACACTGATGTAAGGGGGAAAGAAGACACTCTGGTAGGAGTGTGTGTATCCTCGGTGGGATTTTTAAATAGGGTTGCCAACACTTAGTAAAGGAGTAAAGAGGTTGCTAAAATAGGTATTTATTGAAAAAACTAATTCCATTTAAAATCAATCTATGTAGCCATTTTGAACAACATACGCATAGGACATCATTGAAACCAACTCTATTGAAAATATGTATAGCAATAGAAATAACCCAACGTTTCGAGGTATGATTTGCAGTTAACCTCTTCTTCAGGGGTACTTTTTGTTGGGTATGTCGATGAACAGGTCTGTAATAGGATAATAAGGCACAAGAGGAAGAAAAAGGAAGCGGAACAAACAAAAAAACAAAAAAGAAAATACAGTAAGTATATGTGATACATGGTGGTCCGCAAGAGTCATCATATAGATCAATATATAATGCGCAATAATTCAAACATTGTAATTTGTCATAATTATATGTATACTGACCCTGTATATGTAAGGGGGGGACTCTCTGGGGACCCTGATGTAAGGCGGGCTCTCTGGGGACCCTGATGTAAGGCAGGGGCTCTCTGGGGACCCTGATGTAAGGGGGAGACTCTCTGGAGACCCTGATGTAAGGGGAGGCTCTCTGAGGTTCCTGGTGTAAGGGGAGGCTCTCTGGGGACCCTGATGTAAGGGGAGGCTCTCTGGGGACCCTGATGTAAGGAGGGGTTCTCTGGGGACCCTGATGTAAGGGGAGGCTCTCTGAGGTTCCTGATGTAAGGAGAGGCTCTCTGGGGACCCTGATGTAAGGAGGGGCTCTCTGGAGACCCTGATGTAAGGGGAGGCTCTCTGGGGACCCTGATGTAAGGAGGGGTTCTCTGGGGACCCTGATGTAAGGGGAGGCTCTCTGAGGTTCCTGATGTAAGGAGGGGCTCTCTGGGGACCCTGATGTAAGGAGGGGTTCTCTGGGGACCCTGACGTAAGGAGGGGCTCTCTGGGGACCCTGATATAAGGGGAGGCTCTCTGGGGACCCTGATGTAAGGAGGGGCTCTCTGGAGACCCTGATGTAGGAAGAAGCTCAAACTGACAGTGAAAAAAGTTGAATGTATAAAAATGAAATGAAAAAAGAAAATGTAGAATGCAGAGAAAAAGATCAAATACACAACAATAAAATATAATTATATATATATACTGTATATATAATTAATATACAACAAATCAATACACTTTATTGTGTTTTTATTTATTTTTCTATGAATGAAATAGCTCAGGAATCCCAATTAAGAGTTTTTGCTAACTTTATTTCTAACAACAGGTTTAGGATGGGGTGAATACTCAAAACAAAGAAGGAAACATTTAAAGGGCCAACTTCACCCAACTTCATCTTGTACAGAGAACAAAGGTTCGGGTTAAGCTCTCTCAGGGTTTTTTTTTTGCCTCTGTCCCCATTGGAGAGATCCCCCCCCCCCCCCACACTTCACGTTCCATGGTGGCCGACAGAAAAATGGAAATCTGCAGAGATAGCAATACAAACCTAAAAAAATACAGCTTAAAAAGGCACTGGGACCTGGGAAAATATATAATAGTTACCCAGCGGGAGATAAAAAGATTGCCACTGGGTAACCATTACATCAAAGTACACAGGGAGACCATAATAGGCTTAATATAGTGTGATCACTGTTTCTTTCTGAATGAACTCTGGTCGACTCAGTGAAGGTGGGTGTCTTGGCCCCTGAAACGCGTTGGCTGTTTAATATGATCAATTTATGAACAATTAAAACTGTATTGGTCTCTTCCATTCTTTTTTATCTGGCATCCCTTTCTATATTCCTATTGGTTTAAGCACCAATAGGAATATTCACCAACCTTTCTCAATGATGGTTCGTGGAACTCTAGGGATACCAATGTAAGGAACATTCTTCTCACTGATCACCAATGTAAGGAACATTCTTCTCACTGATCACCAATGTAAGGAACATTCTTCCCACTGACCACCAATGTAAGGAACATTCTTCTCACTGATCACCAATGTAAGGAACATTCTTCCCACTGACCACCAATGTAAGGAACAGTCTTCTCACTGATCACCAATGTAAGGAACATTCTTCTCACTGATCACCAATGTAAGGAACATTCTTCCCACTGATCACCAATGTAAGGAACATTCTTCTCACTGACCACCATGTAAGGAACATTCTTCCCACTGATCACCAATGTAAGGAACATTCTTCTCACTGATCACCAATGTAAGGAACATTCTTCTCACTGACCACCAATGTAAGGAACATTCTTCTCACTGATCACAAATGTAAGGAACATTCTTCCCACTGATCGCCAATGTAAGGAACATTCTTCTCACTGATCACCAAAGTAAGGAACATTCTTCTCACTGATCACCAATGTAAGGAACATTCTTCCCACTGATCACCAATGTAAGGAACATTCTTCTCACTGATCACCAATGTAAGGAACATTCTTCTCACTGACCACCAATGTAAGGAACATTCTTCCCACTGATCACCAATGTAAGGAACATTCTTCCCACTGATCACCAATGTAAGGAACATTCTTCTCACTGATCACCAATGTAAGGAACATTCTTCTCACTGATCACCAATGTAAGGAACATTCTTCTCACTGATCACCAATGTAAGGAACATTCTTCCCACTGATCGCCAATGTAAGGGACATTATTCCCACTGATCACCAATGTAAGGAACATTCTTCCCACTGATCACCAATGTAAGGAACATTCTTCCCACTGATCACCAATGTAAGGAACATTCTTCTCACTGATCACCAATGTAAGGAACATTCTTCTCACTGACCACCAATGTAAGGAACATTCTTCTCACTGATCACCAATGTAAGGAACATTCTTCTCACTGATCACCAATGTAAGGAACATTCTTCTCACTGATCACCAAAGTAAGGAACATTCTTCTCACTGATCACCAATGTAAGGAACATTCTTCCCACTGATCACCAATGTAAGGAACATTCTTCTCACTGATCACCAATGTAAGGAACATTCTTCTCACTGATCACCAATGTAAGGAGCATTCTTCTCACTGATCACCAATGTAAGGAACATTCTTCTCACTGATCACCAATGTAAGGAACATTCTTCTCACTGATCACCAATGTAAGGAGCATTCTTCCCACTGATCACCAATGTAAGGAACATTCTTCTCACTGATCACCAATGTAAGGAGCATTCTTCTCACTGATCACCAATGTAAGGAACATTCTTCTCATTGACCATCATGCTAATGTACCATGAGCTGTAGATATAGTAATTATTAGAAGGGGTTCTCTGAGACCCTAAAATTATTTCAAGGGTTCCTCCGTGTTATAAAGGATGATCTAAACTATTGCCATTTGTGTGATTTTTTTTTCTCTCTACGGTGGAAGTGACGGGTGAGCGGATAAATTGCACAGATCAGCCCATTAATAAGGGTGACTACGGAAAGTGATATTTTCAGTGCAGTAAAAATATTGATCTCCCCCTTGTATGGAAAGGTCTCTGATGTCTATCTTTAACCCGCATTTCCCTTCTATTATACAAGTTCTGCAATCATTTCCTCTGCTGATTTCCAGGGGAATAAGGAGACCCCCATCCATCCGTCCCTTCCCCCCTCCCCCGTCCTCTGGCTCGCGGCTTTATGCAGATTTTTTACGCTCTTCAGCTGAATAAATGTCAGAAAATTCCCCGACAACTGGAAATCTTCGCACATTATACATCACGCGGGGACAGCTGTGTCACCTCTCGGGGGACACGCAAGCCATCGATAAACCCGATTCATCTCTGTCACTGCGAATTCCTCCGCTGTTCTCTGTAATATCTCCGGAATTATTAACCAGGTAATTGTACTGCGGTTTAGCCGCTCGGCGATCGCCGCCCTCCGCCGCCCGTCGTGGCCTTAATGATGATGAAGCATTGGCTTATTTATAGAGGCACGTGGCGGATATTTTGGACCATGTGACCATGTCATTGATTTGTCAATTTATCGATTATTTGTTCTCGCAGATAAAACGGAGAGATTGGAAAGAACAGCTGGAGGAGGGGGGGGGGGACATTAAGGGGTGGGTATTGCATACAACGCAGCATGCTTTGTCTTGCATTGCGGCGCGTTGTGTAACCGCTGCCCATTCATCTCAAAACGTCCCCTAATGCAGGAGAAATTGATCTTCCTTTTTTAATTTTTTTTTTATCGCAACCCAAAATTAATTAATAGCGCTGCAATGCATTGCATAATGCCTGGTGTGTTTTACCGCCTGTCACTGCTTTACTAACTTCCTGTAGTGAGTTGACAACGCTGCCTCTGCTGCACTGAAATCCCAAAGCAGCGTTGTCAGCCCTGCCCAGTTCTCCCCTGCTAGACTACAGAACACCTTCCCCCTCTCCTCATCTAACATGGGGGGGGGGTAGGGGCAGTTCTGTAGTCCATTTTGGATTTTTGACATGGATCAGCTTCTGATGCAACGTCTTGTCTTGTGACTTGCTACAAAGTTACAGTCTGATCACTGGGGGGAGGGGGGGCTGTTCTAAAACGCATGTGGAAACGCACGAAAAAAAACGTGTTTGCTTGGATGCAGCCCCTGGTGTGAATGAGTCCTGTAGGTTTGTAACGTTCTTGAGATACAGTGCCTTGAAAAAGTATTCATACTCCTTGATATTTTCCAAATTTTGTCACGTTCCAACCAAAAATGTGTCAGGGCTGGGCTCAGCTCTTCCTTCCTCTGAGCCCTTCCTTCCTCTGAGCTTCCTCTGAGCTAATTGCCAGCTCCTATCTCTCCCCAGTGACTCACCTGTTGATGATCCTGCTCGTCAGTCCTGCCTACTTAAAGCGGAGTTCCACCCTAAAGTGGAACTTCCGCTTATCGGATTCCTCCTCCCCTCCGGTGCCACAATTGGCACCTTTCAGGGGGGAGGGGGGTGCAGATACCTGTATAATACAGGTATCTGCACCCACTTCGGGACTAGCATCCCCGCCCATATCCGAGGATGCCCGTCCCTATCCGAGGATGCCCCTATGTGTCTTGGGAAACACAGCGGGGACCAATAGAGAAGCGATGCGCGACTCGCGCATGCGCAGTAGGGAACCGGGCAGTGAAGACGTTGCGTCTTCACTTCCTGATTCCCTGACAGAGGATGGCGACGGGGCAGCGAGAGACGAGCGCTCACTTGTCACATTCTGCCGACACCGCTGGAACCAGGAACAGGTAAGTGTCCATTTATTATAAGTCAGCAGCTGCACTATTTGTAGCTGCTGACTTTTAAAAAAAATAGATCGGGTGGACATCCTCTTTAAGTCGTCCAGCCCAGACGATCTCTGCCTCCATAGCCCGCACACCTGTGGCGCGGTGGGGGTAGATGATACAGAGGGCAGTCTTCCACATTTATATATCGTTTACCAACAGTATTCACCTTGGTCAACATCACATAGACTATCTCCTGCGTTCCTGTTAAAGACTTGCTTGGCTGACATTCCTTCTGGCTCCAGATCCTGCTTGCTGTTCTACTACGCTGATCTCTGTCTTACTGGCGTTCTAGCTTGTCTGACTATCCCTTCCCGTTACCGAACATTGGCTATGTTTTGACTACGTTTGTTCTATTTACTTTTATTATTAATCAAGTGTGATTTAACTGTACTTCTGTCTCGTTCTGATTCATGGTGTCTGACAAAATGTAAATGTATTTTATTGGGATTTTATGTGATAGACCAACACAAGGTGGCACATAATTGTGAAGTGGAAGGAGAATGATAAATGGATTTCCACTTTTTTTACAAATAAATAGGTAAAAATTGTGGCATGCATTTGTATTCAGCCCCCTTTACTCTGATACCCCTAACTAAAATCTAGTGGAACCAATTGCCTTCACAAGTCACCTAATTAGTAAATAGAGTCCACCTGTGTGTAATTTAATCTTAGTATGAATACAGCTGTTCTGTGAAGCCCTAAGAGGTTTGTTAGAGAACCTTAGTGAACAAACAGAACCATGAAGGCCAAATAACACACCAGACAGGTCAGGGGTAAAGTTGTGGAGAAGTATAAAGCAGGGTTAGGTTCTAAAAAAAACACAAAAAAAAATAAATTTAAGTTTTTGGTTGTAACATGACAAAATGTGGAAAATTTCAAAGGGTGTGAATACTTTTTCAAGGCACTGTATACTTTTTTCCCTTAACGACAGCCTAACACATACATGCAGAAGCACAGCGGGTGGGCTTTAACACCCATACAGGTTACTCTGATATTCTTTGGGTGCACTTGGGGTATTCTTTGGGTGCACTCATTTGAAGCCCCAGATGTCACCAACAGCTCATGGTCAATTACGAACTGTTGAAAGCTGTTTGGATGGGTTCCCTATGACATCCTTACTGCGCAACCAGTCACACAGTGGCAAAAGTTCAGGAGCCCCCTCTACCGCCATGAACATAACATGCCCACTTAAAGGGGCAGTTGTCACCATTATAAGGGGCTGAAATTAAATAATAATAATTATAATCTGTGCATGTGAAACCTCTGCTTTAATTCAAATATTGGCAATGGATTTTAATTAGGTCATGGTTGCCGGAGAGTGCGGCTTCTGACGTGTGCCTGATAGCGTTGGACCAATAAAAGCAAGGTTTGGTTCAGATGGATATACAATGGAGTGCGTTTTTCTTCAAAGGAGCTGATCTATAATGATGGAATAGTGGGGGGTGGACCTGACTCTCGGATCAAGATAAAAGGTGAGCTGGTACCAGAGGAATATAGGCAGAGGCTTGCACCAGGCAGACCAGCAGTGATGGGGACAGAGTCAGATGGACCGGGTCATACACAGGCAAACGGGTCAGGTGCAAATATGTGGGCAGGAGCAAAGTCAGTATACAGGCCAAGTCGGTAACAGATCTGTGGAGCAGCAACAAGGGGCACAGGCAGAAGCAAGGTCAGAGGCAAGCCGGGGTCAGTGCAGGTGGAGTTCAGCAGTAGTCAAGACAAGCTGGGTCAGTAACAGTAGCCAGATGCAGAGTAACAGGTTGCAGGTATGCACAGGAACACTGTAGACAAGACAGAACTGAAGCATAGCATAGGCTCAGTTTAAATAGCCCACTTGGCATCAATGCGAGTAACAGATGAGCATGCGCAAGAAAATGCGTGTGTGCACGCGCACATTTCCTACATGCATGTAAAGGCATACGAATTAGCCGGTGCCTATGCACAGGACGCCGTCCGTCCTGGCACCCAAACTGACGGCCCACTGTGTGGACTGGCGAAGGGGTTATTTGGAACCCTTACTAATCTAAATGTGTACCTTTTTATGGGAGTCACTCTAGCCCAGAGCATCCGCTCCCATCCCCTAATGGCCCGTACACACAAGCGGAATTTCCGTCGGAAAAATCTTGGATGGTTTTTCTGGCGGAATTCTGCTCAAGCTTGGCTTGGATACACACGGTCACACAAAAGTTCTCGGAACTTTCGACCGTCAAGAACGCGGTGACGTACAACACTACGACGAGCCAAGAAAATTAGGTTCAATGCTTCCGAGCATGCGTCAAATTGTTTCCGAGCATGCGTAGGAATTTTGCGCATCGGAATTGCTACAGACGATCGTAATTCCGATCTTAACTTTTTCCGTCTGAAAAATAGAGAACCTGCTCTTAATCTTTTGCTGGCGGAAAATTCCGCCAGCAAAAGTCCGACCAAAAGCTCACATTGGGCTTTTGCTGGCGGAATTTCCGATCGTGTGTACGGGGCATAACCCATGGACCCCTTTATTCGCTTGCAGGATGAAGAGGAGATGGTATGGCAGCACTAATAGAGACAGCTGGGGTTTCCTTATATAGAAAATTCCATCATGGGGGGGGGTTTGGGAGAATCCCGAAGGGGATATGATAAACATGTACAAATATATAAGGGGTCCATATAGTGAACTTGGTGTTGAGCTATTCACTTTAAGGTCATCACAGAGGACAAGGGGGCACTCTTTACATCTAGAGGAAAAGAGATTTCATCTCCAAATACAGAAAGGTTTCTTCACAGTAAGAGCTGTGAAAATGTGGAATAGACTCCCTCCAGAGGTGGTTCTGGCCAGCTCAGTAGATTTCTTTAAAAAAGGATTATTTCCTAAATGTGCAGAATATAACTGGGTACTAACATTTATAGGTAAAGTTGATCCGGGGAAGATCCGATTGCCTCTCAGGGGATCAGGAAGGATTTTTTCCCTCTGCTTTAGCAAATCGGATCATGCTTTGCTGGGGTTTTTCACCTTCCTCTGGATCAACTGTGGGTATAGGATTGTGTATATGGGATTATATTATTTTTAATTTTTGCTTGAACTAGATGGACTTGTGTCTTTTTTCAACCTGACTAACTACAGTAGGTGCCCGCGATATTGTGTCAATCTCGCCACTTTTATCGGCGAGATTGACAACCTTCGAGCCCCGTCGCGGGAGCCAGCACCGAGCGACAAGCATTGCTGACATCCCCGCCAATACCAGGCACTATGTTTGGTATGAATCTTGAGGGGGGAACTCCACGCCAAATTTTAAAATAAAAAAAACGGCATGGGTTCCCCCTCCAAGAGCATACCAGGCCCTTAGATCTGGTACGGATTTTAAGGGGAACCCCCTACGCCGCAAAAACTGCGTGGGGGTCCCCCCAAAATCCATACCAGAGCCTTATCCGAGCACGCAGCCTGGCCGGTCAGGAAAGGGGGTGGGGACAAGCGAGCGCCCCCCCTCCTGAACCATACCAGGCCGCATTCCCTCAACATGGGGGGGTGGGTGCTTTGGGGAAGGGGGCGCCCTGCGGCCCCCCCACCCCAAAGCACCTTGTCCCCATGTTGATGAGGACAAGGGCCTCTTCCCGACAACCCTGGCCGTTGGTTGTCGGGGTCTGCGGGCGTGGGGCTTATCGGAATCCGGGAGCCCCCTTTAATAAGGGGCCCCCAGATCCCGGTCCCCCACCCTATGTGAATGAATATGGGGTACATCATACCCCTACCCATTCACCTGGGGAAAAGAGTCAATAAAAAAAAAAACACACTAGAAAGGGTTTTTAAAGTAATTTATTAGGCAGCTCCGATGGTCGTCCGACTTCGGGGGTCTCGACAACCACCGCAGGGCGCCCCCCTTCCCCAAAGCACCCATCCCCCCATGTTGAGGGCATGCGGCCTGGTACGGTTCAGGAGGGGGGGGGCGCTCGCTCGTCCACAACCCCTTTCCTGACCGGCTTGGCTGCATGCTCGGATAAGGGTCTGGTAAGGATTTTTGAGGGACCCCAATGCTGTTTTTTCAGCGTAGGGGGTTCCCCTTAAAATCCGTACCAGACCTAAGGGCCTGGTATGCCCCTGAAGGCATACAGGTTTTATTATTAGAGAGGCGACATTGTCGCTTATTTGTCGCGCTTGCTGCTATAGGACATTTTCCTATTGCAGCCAGCGCGAGATGTACAGCACCCTGTCGCCGAGAACCAGCGCGACGGGATTGCGCTGGAAACACAATCTCGCGGTCAGGTACTGTATGTAACTATGTAACATTATTGTGTACTAAATTAAAATGGATCTCTATCGCATGCTCCACTGTGGAGAGTGAACTTGTAATATGCGCCCATAAGGTTTGGTAAGGCATCTAGAGTCAGCTAGTAAGGGGTCCAATGATGTGTGAGCTCTCTGAGCAAACAAGTAAGGGCACTAATTAAGTGGGAGTAAACTAATAGGGGTTACGTAGTGTGTGTGCCACTGAGACAACAACAAAGTTGTCCAATTCACTGTGAGCTCCCTCCCTAAATAAACTAGTAAGGTGTCCAATTAAGTGTTAGCTCCATTAGTAAATTAGTAAGGGGTCCAATGAAGTAGGAGCTCCTTGAGTCAACTAGTAAGGGGTCCAATGAAGTGGGAGCTTCATAAGTTAATGAATAAGGAGTCCAATGAAGTGGGAGCTGCATAAGTATATCTGTAAGGGGTCCAATGAAGTGGGAGCTTCATAAGTAAACGGATAAGGAGTCCAAAGAAGTGGGAGCTGCATAAGTATATCTGTAAGGGGTCCAATGAACATAGGTAAACTAGTAAAGGGTCCAATAAAGTGGGAGCTTTATAAGTAAACTAGTAAGGGGTCCAATGAAGGGGGAGCTCCATGAGTAAACTAGTAAGGGGTCCAATTAACTGTGAGCTACATATACATAAATTAGTAAGGGATCCAATGAAGTGGGAGCTCCAAAAGAAAATTTGTAAGGGGTCCAATGAAGTGGGAACTCCATAAGTAAATTAATAAGGGGTCCAATGAAGTGAGAGCTCCATAAGTAAACTAGTAAGGGGTCCAATGAAATGGGAGCTTCATAAGTATATTTGTAAGGGGTCCAATGAAATGGGAGCTTCATAGGTAAACTAGTAAGGGGTCCAATGAAGTGGGAGCTTAATAAATATATTTGTAAGGGGTCCAATGAAATGGGAGCTTCATAGGTAAACTAGTAAGGGGTCCAATGAAGTGGGAGCTTCATAAGTATATTTGTAAGGGGTCCAATGAAGTGGGAGCTTCATAGGTAAACTAGTAAAGGGTCCAATAAAGTAGGAGCTCTATAAGTAAACTAGTAAGGGGTCCAATGAAGAGGGAGCTTCATGATTAAACTAGTAAGGGGTCCAATTAATTGTGAGCTCCATATATGTAAATTAGTAAGGGATCCAATGAAGTGGGAGCTCAATACATAAATTATTAGGGGGTCCAATGAAGTGGGAGCTCCAGAAGTAAATTAGTAAGGGGTCCAATGAAGTTGGAGCTCCATAAGTAAACTAATAAGGGGTCCAATAAAGTGGGAGCTCCATGACTAAATTAGTAAGCAGTCCAATGAAGTAAGAGCTCCATTAGTAAACTATTAAGGAGTCCAATGAAGTGGGAGCTTAAAATGGAAATATTTGCAAGGAGTCCAATGAAGTGGGAGCTCCATAGGTAATCTAGTAAAGGGTCTAATAAAGTGGAGCTCTATAAGTAAATTAGTAAGGGATCCTACAAAGTGGGAGCTCTATAAGTAAACTAGTAAGGGGTCCAATTAACTGTGAGCTCCATAAACGTAAATTAGTAAAGGATCCAATAAAGTGGGAGCTCTATAAGTAAATTAATTAGGGGTCCAATGAAGTGGGAGCTCCATGAGTAAAATAGTAAGGGGTCCAAAGAAGTAGGAGCTCCATAAGTAACCTATTAAGGGGCCCAATGAAGTGGGAGCTTCATAAGTAAATTGGTAAGGGATCTTACAAAGTGGGAGCTCTATAAGTAAACTATTAAGGGGTCCAATTAACTGTGAGCTCCATATACGTAAAGGATCCAATAAAGTGGGATCTCTATAAGTAAACTAGCAAGGAGTCCAATAAAGTGGGAGCTTCATAAGTAAATTAGTAAGGGATCCCACGAAGTGGGAGCTCTATAAGTAAACTAGTAAGGGGTCCAATTAACTGTGAGCTCCATATACGTAAATTAGTAAAGGATCCAATAAAGTGTGAGCTCTATAAGTAAATTAGTTAGGGGTCCAATGAAGTGGGAGCTCCATGTGTAAATTAGTAAGGGGTCCAAAGAAGTAGGAACTCCATAAGTAAACTATTAAGGGGCCCAATGAAGTGGGAGCTCCATAAGTAAACTATTAAGGGGCCCAATGAAGTGGGAGCTCCATAAGTAAACGAATAAGGGGTCCAATGAAGTGAATGTTCCATGAACAAACTAGTAAGGGGGCCAGTAAAGTGGGAGCTCCATGAGTAAATTATTAAGGGGTCCAATGAAGTGGCAGCTCCCTTAGTAAAATAGCAAAGTGTTCAATAGAGTGTAAGCTCTCTGAGAAACCTGGTAAGGGGTTGGGTGGTGTGTGCACTCCCTGGGTCAACAACAACGGTGTCAAGTTGACTGTGAGCTCCCCAAGTGAACTAGAAAGGAGTTCAAAAGAGTGCAGGCTCCCTAAATCAACTAGTTATGGGTCCAATGGACCCCTTTGCTAGTTCATTATATGGCAAGCAGATATTAATGCTCATATTTTGTTGTTAAACTCTTGCTGTACGCCATCACCCCTTCAATAAACAAGCTCTCCACCTTCTAACACCGCGCTCTCCCCTCCTCCACTCTTCATCTCTCCGCCAGTGATGAGATCTTCCCATAATGATACATGGCGTTCCCGCCACTCCGCTGGGTGTGACAAATCTACATGTATGCGTCCTGATAAAACGGCTTCATTACCTCAACGGTAATGAAGTGTTGGCGACATCGCAACAGAATAAATGCGTTTGTGTGGAGCTCATACGTGGCATAATGCCGCATAAATCAGAGTTCCTATCTGCGGTGAAATGTTGTTACAAGGTTACACAAGGAAATTACCCAGCGAGAGGCAAAACGGTCCCTGCAGAGGCTTGCTGTGGGTGAGGGATGATCACAACACGGAAGAAGGGAAACGTGTCGGGATCCTGGAGTGGGAGCTGAGATTTCCCGGGGGGAAAAAATGGATCCAACAGAAAGCAGGATGTGGGTTTAATACGGACACCTAAAAAGTATACAATGTATTGATGACAGAACCAACATACAAGGGGTTAAAAGTTGTTTATTGGGGCAAAGATTTCCATCATTGGGGCCCCCAGACTGGCCCATCTCCCTGCACACAGAATATTTTTACTTCTGAAGCTCCCACTTCATTGGACCCCTTTTTAATTTACATATAGAGCTCCCACTTCATTGGACCCCTTACTAATTTATGTATATGGAGCTCACAGTTAATTGGAACCCTTACTAGTTCACTCATGGAGCTCCCACTTCATTGGACCCCTTACTAGTTTACTTATAGAGCTCCCACTTTATTGGACCCCTTACTAGTTTACTTATAAAGCTCCCACTTTATTGGACCCTTTACTAGTTTACCTATGGAGCTCCCACTTCATTGGACTCCTTACAAATGTACTTTTGGAGCTCACACTTCATTGGACCCCTTACTAATTTACTTATGGAGCTCTCACTTGATTGAACCCGTTACTAGTTTGCTTACGAAGCTCCTACTTCATTGGACTGCTTATTCGTTTACTTATGGAGCTCCAACTTCATTGGACCCCTTACTAATTTACTACTGGAGCTCCCATTTCATTGGACCCCCTTACTAATTTATGTATATGGAGCTCAAAGTTAATTGGACCCCTTACTAGTTTACTTATAGAGCTCCAACTTCTTGGGTCCCTTACTAATTTACTTATGGCGCTCCCACTTCATTGAACCCCTTGCTAGTTTACTTTTAGAGCTCCCACTTCATTGGATCCCTTACTAATTTAAGTATATGGAGCTCACAGTTAATTGGAACCATTACTAGTTCACTCATGGAGCTCCCACTTCATTGGACCCCTTACTAGTTTACTTATAGAGCTCCCACTTTATAAGACCCTTTACTAGTTTATCTATGGAGCTCCCACCTCATTGGGCCCCTTACAAATGTACTTTTGGAGCTCACACTTCATTGGACCCCTTACTAATTTACTTCTGGAGTTCCCACTTCATTGGACCCCTTACTAATTTACTTATGGAGCTCTCACTTGATTGGACCCATTACTAGTTTGCTTACGAAGCTCCCATTTCATTGGACCCCTTACTAGTTGACTCAAGGAGCTCCTACTTCATTGGACCCCTTACAAATTTACTTATGGAGCTCCCACTTCATTGGATCCCTTACTAATTTACGTATATGGAGCTCACAGTTGATTGGAACCATTACTAGATCACTCATGGAGCTCCCACTTCATTGGACACCTTACTAGTTTACTTATAGAGCTCCCACTTTATAGGACCCTTTACTAGTTTACCTATGGAGCTCCCACCTCATTGGACCCCTTACAAATATACTTATGAAGCTCCCACTTCATTGGACCCCTTATTAATTTACTTCTGGAGTTCCCACTTCATTGGACCCCTTACTAATTTACTTATGGAGCTCTCACTTGATTGGGCCCATTACTAGTTTACTTATGAAGCTCCCATTACATTGGACCCATTACTAGTTGACTCAAGGAGTTATTTATTAAAAATAAAAAATTCATAAAATCCCATGTACATAAGTATCACAGCCTTTGCTCAATACTGTTTCTGTACCCTTCCCCAGATCTGTGTCTCCATACAATCCTGTCTCGGAGGTCTACAGACAATTACATGGACTTCATGGCTTGGTTTGTGCTCTGACATGCACTGTGGGACCTTTAAATAGACAGGTGTGTTCCTTTCCAAATCATGTCCAATCAACGGAATTTACCACAGGTGGACTCCAATCAAGTTGTAGAAACATCTCAAGGATGATCAGTGGAAACAGGAGGCACCTGAGCTCAATTCTGAGAGTCATGGCAAAGGCTGTGATACTTAAGTACATGAGATTTTTTGTTTTTTTCTTTTTAATAAATTTGCAAAGATTTCAAACAAACTTCTTATTATGTTGTCATTATGGGGGATTGCTCTGTTCCTCAGATTGGGGAGAAGGTTCATCTTCCAACAGGACAACGACCCTAAGTACACAGCCAAGATAACAAATGAGAGGCTACGGGACAACTCTGTGAATGTCCTTGAGTGGCTCAGCCAGAGCCCAGACCTGAACCCAATTGAACATCTCTGGAGAGATCTGAAAATGGCTGTGCACCGACGCTCCCCATCTAACTTGAGAGGTCCTGCGAAGAAGAATGGGAGAAACTGCCCAAAAATAGGTGAGCCAAGCTTGTAGCATCATACCCAACAAGACTTGAGGCTGTAATTGGTGCCAAAGGAGCTTCACCAAAGTATTGAGCAAAGGCTATCATACTTATGTACATGGGATTTTATACATTTTTTATTTTTAATAAATTTGCAAAGATTTCAAACAAACTTCTCTCACGTTGTCATTATGGGGGATTGTTTGTAGAATTTTGAGGAAAATAATGAATTTAATCCATTTGGAATAAGGCTGTAACATAACAAAATGTGGAAAAAGTGAAGCGCTGTGAATACTTTCCGGTTGCACTGTATTATTGATCCTAATATGGTTTAAGAATATTGTTACATTGTATAAAGAAGCTCCTATGAGATGACAACATTTCTACTGATGATGGGAAAGCATCAAATAAGGAAACATAAGTCAGCCCTGGTTCCCACCAGTGCGATTTGCAATTTGGAACTCATTTCGACTCAAGACGCAGCGTCTTTGAAAAACTTTCATTGTACCTTTACCTTTTTGTTATTTCATTGCGACTTACATTGACTTCTGCTAAATGAAGTCACAAGACGCAATGAAATCGGAGACCCAAATCGCACTGAAGCGGCACAACTTCAAAGCCGCACTGGTGTGAACCAGGGCTTGCAGATTTTTAAGGCACCACACTAGAAAATTATACAATTTATTTCAAGATTATTAAAAACAATAATGTAAAAGGAAACATGAAAATTACACATTTATTAAAATGCTTTTTTCGCCATCTGTGTCCCATAGCCAAACAGGAAGTGAGAGGAAACTCCTCCAAAGTGGGGCAATCCCAGAGCTAGTGTCCCCATTGGAAGAAATCCACACTATTGGAAGGAAAATTATAATTTCATGCCCCATATTTTCTCCTTTTGGGTCCAGCTCTCTACCAACTGTTGACAACTACACATGGACTAGGTGCCTCTGTGTCTATATTGCCTATAGGCACCAGCCTATCGTGCCTAACAGGAAAGTGAATTGAAGGCAAAGCACATGTAATGTAACAGATTATTTTCAATGGGATGCCCGTCCTGCAAGCGCACCGCCCCAGTGTGAAAGCAATAACTTTATTATAATACTATAATTTATTATAATTACTGTAATGTAAGCTGTTCCGGCGTGCTATACTACTCTGTGATCCCGCGGCTTTCCTCTACCTCCAGTCATAACCCGGCCGTTCTCTCTTCTTTTGCCCAGGCGAGGCTGCAATGGTGAGCACAGTGAGGCTGCAATGGTGGGCACAGTGAGGCTGCAATGATGGGCACAGTGAGGCTAAAATGGTGGGCACAGTGAGGTTGCAATGGTGGACACAATGAGGCTGCAATGGTGGGCACAGTGAGGATGCAATGATAGGCACAGTGAGACTGCAATGGTGGGCATAGTGAGGCTGCAATGGTGGGCACAGTGAGGCTGCAATGATGAGCACAGTGAGGCTGCAATGATGGGCACAGTGAGGGTCCAATGATAGGCACAGTGAGGCTGCAATGGTGGGCACAGTGAGGCTGCAATGGTGGGCACAGTGAGGCTACAAGGATAGGCACAGTTAGGCTGCAATGATTGGCACAGTGAGGCTGCAATGATGGGCACAGTGAGGCTTCAATGATAGGCACAGTGAGGTTGTAATGGTAAGCACAGGTGAGGCTGCAATGGTGGGCACAGGTCATGCTGCATTGATGGGCACTGACGAGGCTGCATTGATAGGCACAGTTGAGCCTGCATTGATGGGCACTGGTGAGGTTGTGCTGATGGGCACTGATAAAGTTGTTGTTAATATTTATTTTTGTAACTTAATTCTGCATAAAACATTTAAAGCGGAGTTCCGCCGAAAAAAAAATAATTAAAAGTCAGCAGCTACAAATACTGCAGCTGCTGACTTTTAAAATAAGGACACTTACCTGTCCAGGGTGCCCGCGATGTCCTCAACTGAAGCTGACTTGTCCCGAGGCTCTTGGGTTGAGGCGCTGGCATCTTCAGTAAGGGAATCAGGAAGTGAAGCCTTGCGGCTTCACAGCCTGGTTCCCTACTGTGCATGCGCGAGTCGCACTGCACATTTTGAGTAGTCCATGCTGTCTTCTGGGACCTGTGTGTCTCCCAGAAGACAGCGGGGGGGGGGGGGACAGAGGAGGGGGCTGGACATGGCATAGATCACAGCGGATTCGGAAGTGGGAGCAAGTACTTGTATTACACAGGGGGAATCCGAAAAGCGCAAGTTCCATTTTTGGATGGAACTCCGCTTTAAGTGCCATTTCATGAGAGAGAATATCTGGCACCAACAACCATGCCACGTTCAAAGTCACTTCAATCCCCTTTCTTCCCCATTCTGATGCTCGGTTTGAACTTCAGCAAGTTGCTGCCATGTGATTGGCTGATTAGCAATTTGTGTTACCGAGCAATTGGACAGGCGTAGCTAATAAAGTGGCTAATGAGTGTATATCCACAATAGTAAGTGTAGCAATAACCCCCGAAGGAGCTGCTGGTTATTTTTGGGCTTACCGTTATCTTCTTGACCTCGTATGCGTCTAGGGCAGTGATGGCAAACCTTTTTGAGCCTGAGTGCCCAAACTGAAATAAATACATTGGTTTTGTGTTGCAAAGTGCCAACACGGCAATTCGCGTGCGAGAGAGAGAGAGAGAGAGGGGGGTAGAGAGAGAGGGGGGGCAGAGAGAGGGGGGGCTGAGAGGGAGGGGGGCTGAGAGGGAGGGGGGCTGAGAGAGAGGAAGAGGGGCTGAGAGAGAGGGGAGTGAGAGAGATGCTGAGAGGGAGGGGGGCTGAGAGAGAGGAGGGCAGAGAGAGAGGGGTATGAGAGATATGCTGAAAGAGAGAGGGAACAGAGAGAGGGAGGGGGGCTGAGAGAGAGGAGGGCAGAGAGAGAGGGGTGTGAGAGATATGCTGAAAGAGAGAGGGAACAGAGAGAGGAGGGGGGGGGGGGAGAGAGAGGGGTGTGAGAGAGAGATGCTGAGAGAGAGGGGCAACAGAGAGAGGGAGAGGGGCTGAGAGAGAGGGGGTGTGAGAGAAATGCTGAGAGAGAAGTGAGCTGAGAGAGAGGATTAACAGAGAGAGGAAGGGGGAACAGAGAGAGCGAAGAGGGACAGAGAGAGAGGAGGGACAGAGAGAGAGGGGTGCGAGAGAGATGCTGAGAGAGGGGTGAGCTGAGAGAGAGGGACACAAAGAGGGGGGCTGAAAGAGAGGGATGGGGGCTGAGAGGAGAGAGAGACCTCTAGCTCTGTCCTGGACCCTCTCGTGTGCCCACAGAGATGGCTCTGCCTGCCAGCTGTGGCACGCGTGCCATAGGTTCGCCATCACTGGTCTAGGGGTTTCCCGAGGTAGATGGCCCAAAGAACTGTAGAAACTGACACTGGATCCACTTTAGGGATTTTTATTTGCAAAATGGTAGACAAAACACAGTCTCTCAATAAAGGAAAACAGGGTATAGGTAGGAAGTTCAGGTACTCTTGGAACTGCTTGAAACTGAATATCTCTCACTAAGAAATCCAGAGAATAGCCATTTACAACTGGACATTACAGCTATCGGATAAATCTCCTCTCAGTGAATCCAGCAGCTGACAGGTGATTCAGATAAAGCAAAGTCTCTGCCACAGACTTGGTTGTAACTGAAGGATATGGGAAGTTAGAGAACCCTCATACGGTATCGGTATCGAGTGTGGATTCACCGGGTGTCCTTTCAACTTAGCTTCCAGGCTCTTGCCGAGCAGCCAGCCTTGTGCGTGGCCCTCTTCTGAAGAGTCCTCCCCTGGTTGCGTTCTCAGTTGCTGGGCCTCTCCAAAACCGAGACGGCACCGGACCACCTTGGAATCCTCCTCCCAGTTACTGCGCCTCGGGCTAGCCAGCCCCGAGACTCGGGAATGGATGCATCCGCACCCCAGGCCATGAGGGCCCCTGAGGGCTGGTCAGGAGGACCAAACAGACAGAAAGATCTTCTGGACCAGAACCCAGAAGCACGTGACCTCACACGATCGGATTTTCCGCAGACAAAACCTCAGACTTTTGTCCGAAGGCGTGTGCCTGGATTTTGTCTTGCATACAAACGGCAAGGAAATTGTCGGCCAACAAACACGAACGTAGTGAGTGACGTACTACGTGTTTTTTTCAGCTCTTTAGCGCCACCCTTGTGGGCTCCTTCTGCTAATTGTCGTGTTAGTAGAAGTTTGGTGAGTGTTGATTCGCGCTTTTCATTTCACCCTTTGGGCTCTTTCTGCAAAATTCGTGTTAGTAGAAGTTTGGTGAGTGTTGATTCTCGCTTTTCATTTCACGCTTTTCATTTCGCGATTTTCAGTTTGTTTCTGAACGGCCGTTCGTCAACCAGAGATGTTGGGGAATCGGAGGAGATACCGTGTTATTTATTATTGGCCTTGGAGTTATTGCTTTGACCCAAGTCCAGTCCAGGAACAGGAGGTGGAGGATTTCTTGGACCAAAAATTGGTTGCTTTATTAATCATGACCAATTATATCCTATGCCTTTGCTGCGGGAGCTCCAGGAGAATAATCCGGATGATTTTGGGAATTATCTCCGGATGACGGACCCCTGCTTTCACCAACTCTTGGCATTGTTGACCCCCTATATTAAGAAGCAGGACACATGCATGAGGCTTTTATTTTATTTTTTGGTTGAATAATAATGATTTGATTTGGTATATTTTCTATATTTTTGGATGCATAGAATGCACTTTTTGGTTAAGTTCTATTGGCAGATAGCATGTCTAATTTTATGTGTTTTCTTTTTTTAATGCACAATAAAATAATTGTGGAGGATAATACTTGGCTGTGTGTTTTACTTCAAATGACAGTTTGGGAGTCGGCAGTTACATTTAAAAAAAATACAATGTAAAATTAACAAGGGACACCAACATAGTTGTATCTTTGATCTTAAAAAAACTACAGGATAATGGTGTTGTGGTAACTTGCCCAAAAAAAAAAAAAAAAAAAAAGCATAATAATATTATTCTTGATATCACTAGAAAAAGAAAAAAGCCTTTGAAAATTTTTTTGCAATAACTCCATCAGTATCACCAGCAGAGCAGCTTCATTATTATCCCATTAAAGAAGAAGAGATTTGTGCGCTGCATTTCCAGATTTCATAATTTGCCGCGTCACGAATGTTAATTCTCCATTATGAACGCAAGTTTACAAGACCGATCGCTTCCGGCTCCTCCTTGCTTCCGAGCATGCGTGTTTGTACTTTTATACTGTTGTTCCGACGGACTTGTGTACACACGCTCGGAAAATCCGACAACACACATTTGTCCGCGGAAAATTTATAAACCTGCCATCCAACATTTGTCCGCGGAAAATCCGGCAACAATTGTGCGATGGAGCGTACAAACGGTCGGATTTACCGCCAACAGCCTGTCATCACACAATTCCTGTCGGAAAAAAAACGATCGTGTGTACGAGGCTAAATTGGTTCCTTTAACCACTTCAATACCGGGGGGCACTTAGACACCTTCCTGCCCAGACCAATTTCAGCGCTGTCGCACTTTGAATGACAATTGCGCGGTCATACAACACTGTACCCAAATGACATTTTTATAATTTTGTTCCCACAAATAGAGCTTTCTTTTGGTGTTATTTGATCACTGCTGAGGTTTTTATTTTTTGCTAAACAAATAAAAAAAGACTGAAAATTTTGAAAAAAAAATGTTTTTTTTTGTTTCAGTTTCAAAACGTTGTAAATAAGTAAGTTTCCTCCTTCACTGATGGGCACTGATAAGGCGGCACTGAAGGGCACCGATGAGGTGGCACCAATGATGGGGCTGCACTGATAGGTGGCACAAATTGGCACTGTTAGGTGGCACGGATTGGCATGGATAGGCGGCACGGATGGGCATGTATAGGCGGCACGGATGAGCATGGATGGGCACTGATAGGTGGCATGGATGGGCACTGATAGGTGGCACTGATAGGCACTGATAGGTGGCACGGATGGGCACTGATAGTCGGCATTGTAGTGTATGGTATTGTACTGAAGGATGAGAACCAGTGCCAAACAATGCATGCCAATCAGTGATGCCCATTGTGGGCACTGATTGGCATCCATTATGGGCACTGACTGGCATCCCTGGTGGTCTAGGGTGGCATACCTGGTGCTGGGCATCCCTGGCGGTCTGGTGGCGTCCCTGGTGGTTCAGTGTGGGCATCCTCAGGGAGGGGGGGCCGCGCTGATAATCGATCAGCACAACCCCCCCTGTCAGAGGAGCAGCCGATCGGCTCTCCTCTACTCGCGTCTGACAGACACGAGTGAGGAAAAGCCGATCAACGGCTCTTCCTATTTACACTGTGATCAGCCGTGATTGGACACGGCTGATTACGTGGTAAAGAGTCTCCGTCAGAGACTCTTTACCAAAATCGTAGTTGCGGGGTGTCAGACTGACACCCCTCAACAACGATTGTCACGATGCGCGCCCCCGGGAGCACGCAGTGGCTCAAAATCCTGAGGACGTCATATGACGTCCGGGCAGGGTTTTGAAACCACTTTGCCACCACTCATTCTGCTATATGGTGGGCGGCAAGTGGTTAAACTATTGCATTCGATTTCCCTTCTAAATGTTTTTTTTCTTTGTCTGAATTTCTCACTTCCTGTTTCTCCTCAGTAAACTTCACACCATCACCCGAGCGGTGGTTAGTCAGCCAGAACAGCTTACTGAGGAGGAACAGGAAGTGAGAAACTCAGACAAAGAAAACAAAGAAAAAAAAAAACATTTAGAAGGGAAATCGAAGGAAAAGGTAAGTGAACCATCAATGCACTAGCTTAAAGGAACCTATTTAGAAAATAAAAAACGAACCTTTACAACCCCTTTGATAAATATAACTGCTTGTGTGTGTGTTTTTTTTTTTTTATATTTGCCCCGGAGTGCAGCTTTAATGTAAAGTTGGCGGGTTGGTGACGAGCAGCCGAATCCCACGAGATCACAAATCGCAGGCGGCGGGAGAGTTTAATATTCGCACGCAGAGAACTTTCACGGCGCGGGTTCCCCTTTGCTCGGTCCGTAGGGGGGAATGTCGCTAAACACGTTGCGTCCTTTCCGGGGGGCCTTTGAAGTCCCAGAGACAAAACGCGGCCCTGTCATGGCGCCGACCGCTAATTCCTCACCGTTTTGTGTCGATCCTCCAGAGATCTGATATTCTCCATTTATCTCAGAATGTAAATTATTCAAATATTCAACCTGCTTTTTTTTTTCTCTTGTTATGAATAATATATGGATCTGGGCCCCCCTGTATGTCTATTTGTGCTATTTATATATATATATTGATATATACACTGCGGCATAGGTAAGAAGTTCTTATGGAGGGAAAGGGTCGGCGTGTACATCGTTCTCTTAGATGAATGATGTATGAGATCTGATTATTATTTATTGTGTATAGAAGATTTCTGTAACACTGTCTGTGTTTGTATAATGATAACTTCATCTATGACATAAATCCATATATTATATCATATAAACAAATAAACTGGGAAAAGGGCTTAGAGGGGATAATTACAGAGATTTCATTTATGGAGATAAAATGAGAAGACTGATACTATCTATTCATTTTTAGAGAAAATGGAATGCCTTGATATATACAGTGTGTGTGTATGTATATATATATATATAATTTATTAATTTATTTTATTTTTTTCATACCTTAAAATGGTTTTAAAGCCGATTTTCTATGGGGGGCACTCAGCAGGGGGGGGGGGGGGGGACAGGACCAACGGCGAAGGACCCGAGAAGATGAGGACAGGTGCATATTTGTTATTTTTTTGTTTTTGTTTTCTAAATGGAAGCTTTCACATCATTTTAACCACTTCAGCTCTGGGAAGATTTACTCCCCTTCATGACCAGACCATTTTTTTGCAATTCAGCACTGCGCTTATAACATTTTTGTCCTTTTTTTTCCCCACAAATAGATTATTATTAGTAGTAGTATTACTAAAACTATTTATTATAGTTATTACTATTATTATTTCCGCTATTATATTAATAGTAATAGTAGTAGTAGAACTATTATTATTATTTTTTATTATTATTAGTTGTAGTTGTAGTAGTAGTATAACTATAGCTATTATTATTATTATTATATTATTATTATTATTATTATATTAATAAAACTGTTTATTATAGTTATTACTATTATTATTTTCACTATTATATTAGTAGTAATATTATTATTATTATTATTATTATTATATTAATAATATTACTAAAACTGTTTATTATAGTTATTACTATTATTATTTTCACTATTATATTAGTAGTAATAGTAGTAGTAGAACTAAAATTATTATTACTATTATATTTTTTTATTATTAGTTGTAGTAGTAGTATTACTACAACTATTATTATTGTTAATATTATTATTACTACTAATATTATAAGTAGTATTATTACAACTATTATTACTATTTTATTATTTTAGTATGAGTAATAGTAGTATTACAATTTATTATTAATATTTTTACTATTATATTATTAGTAGTATTACTTAAACATTGCTCTTTCCCCGTTCTATCCCCCAAAGACTCCTTTTAACCATGATGCTGTATTCTAACGTTTTATCTCTCTACTTTTTGATCATCATGTTTTTGTTTCTTGTTTTTTGATCTAATCACAGATAACCTCCTGATGAAGCGGTAAATGTCCGCGAAACTAGTTGAGGAAAATGACATCTGTGATCAATTGTTTTATTGTGACTACCCATTGGTGACATAATGTGTAACGTTATAATGTTTTTATATGTAAATGATGATTGTGTTCTCTGGCATCAATAAAATCACCTGCAACCATTTATATTTATGTTTATATCATTTATTGTATTGCTTTTACTGTACCGCGATAGTCCAAAATTGCCCCCATATTTCCTTGGTAGCCTAGTCGGGGATTAGGCTCCCAATTCCTATACCACTTGACTCCTGGATGATGGTACATGCCCATACATTCGTATTCTTGCTTTTCATTATAAGAGGCCACACTCAATTCTTAAACTAGTATTATTCTAATTACTATTATTAATAATATTTTTTTTTATTACTATTTATTATTAGTAGTAGTAGCAGTATAACTATTATTATATATTTTGTATTATTAGTTGTAGTTGTAGTAGTAGTATTACTGCAGCTAATATTATTAATATTATTATATTAGTAGTATTACTACAACTAATATTATTATTATTTTTTTAAATATTATTATCAGTAGTATTACTACAACTATAATTAATAGTATTACCATTTTTTTTATTTTAGTATGAGTAATAGTAGAAGTATTAAAATTACTATTAATACTTTTACTATTATATTATTAGTAGTATTACTACAACTACCATTATTATTACTATTATATTATTAGTAGTAATACTACAATTAGTATTATTATTACTTCCACTACTATTTTATTATTAATATTATGTAATCATCATATGTAGTCATAATGTACATTATTATGTAATGTTGTCATAGTAGTATTACTATTATATTATTTAGTAATATTACTATGACTGTTACTCTTATTCTTATGTAGCACAGGTATCCTTGCCTACTGAATTGTATTAACATTTACAACAGAAGTCTATGGACATTTCTATGGCTTAGTATTTGGCGCCATCTAGCAACCAAACACTGGTAGTGGACTTAAGTGATGTTTTGCTTTCACAAAGCACTAAGCTGATTACAGGAAGTGACTGGTATTTACATTGGAGAATTTACCTTTTTACCCAGGACGCCAGGTGACCTAACTGTGGACACCCTCTCTGACAGTGCATGCTGGGTAGGACATAAAAGGAGCCCGAGTGGCCATCTTAGGTCTGTTGGGAACGCATGGCCTGCCTGTGAGGACTTGGGAGGAGGCCTCCCGGAGGAAGCGGCCTACAGCCATTGCGGAGTGCAACCCCCGCTCGATTGCGTGAGTGACCTGACGGTGCCGGAGACACCGTGACCGGATTGGGAAGATCCACAGACACTCGTTTGAGCATCGGAGGACCGGGTTCACCTGTCAGAGCGGAACGGAGTGACGGAGCCGGCTGACCTAGAAGCAAGCTACAAACACCGGACCAGAGCTTCCATACAGAGTTCTGATCCAGTTGGTGAGCGGGTTGCGGCCCACAGTTTATTAACTTTTGCACCTAGTCAGACTTATATACAGGCCTCGCTGGGATTTATAGTCCTACGGAGGAGGAGTATAGCAACTGACGCTAGGCAGGCATAAGACCTATCTGCTATTGCATCTGAAGCCTTGTATCATAGTTACTGAAGCAACACCAGGATCATCTTTAAGGCCCCTTTCGCACTGAAGCGTTTTTCAGGCGCTACAGCGCTGAAAATAGCGCCTGTATAGCGCCTGAAAAAAGCGGGTCCTCCGGCTTTCACACTGGAGCGGTGCGCTAGCAGGACACCGCTCCTATACCGCTCCTACCCATTGAAATCAATGGGACAGCGCGGCTATACCGCCGGCAAAGCCCTTTTTCAGCCGCTAGCGGGGGTTAAAACTGCCCCGCTAGCGGCCAAATACCGCTGCTAAAACGACGGTAAAGCAACGCTAAATATAGCGCTGCTTTACCGCCCCAGTGTGAAAGGGGCCTAACTCAACTTTAAGTACTTTAACCCTTGGATTACAAATCATAAGGAATTATCCTAGCTAGCGAAGACAAGAAGACTAAAGACTGAGTACTTTATAAGTGAGATCTCACGCATAGCTATAAAAGTAGGGGGAGCTCCCGTTTATCTATCCTGTTTATACTTGTTTTATTAAAAATTCATTGTCGTGTCATTCTATGTTGGGATGACAGCACAATTACTGTAACCACCTGTTTGCCAATTTATACAGTCAAATATACTTTGGTTAAGTACCCCGTTGTGTGGAGTATTGCTTTCTCCCAGCAGGTGGAGCCAGTGGATCCTGAGGTTACAATACAGGTATATTGTGTTATATTCTATTGTACTGTATTGTATTGCACCACAGCTGTGTCAAGGTGACCGAGTCAAGCTAGTGGGGTTTATTAGCAGAGTGCAGGCCCAAATCAAACCAGCAGCTCCTTCGGGGGGTCAGTGCTACACTTATTATTATTGCTACTACAGATATTATATTATTTTATTATTTTTATTATTAAACAGGATTCATATAGCACCAACAATTAGAGACAAGAAGGTTAGGCATCCTTGCTCATTAGAGCTTACAATCTAATCTGTTTCAATAAATAAATACACAGTTGAAGTACATATATTATATATGAGAGGTGTCAAAGGATTTGTTATTCTGTTCAGTCTTGTGAGTTTGGCCCCCCGGCTATACTCTGGACCTCCATATAGACCACCTTACAATTAAGCAATGTGCAGCTTGGTCCAGCACCCGCCCCCCCCCCCCGGCTTGTGACTGGAGCAGGTTCCTGATGGGGTCATCCTTGTGCTCTCTCCACCTATCAGCGTGTTCTCTGTGAGCAAAAGAGCTCTGATTGGTTCAGTGTTGACCCTTCCCTTTGTTACTGGATTGCTGCTGTTGTGCAGGGGATTGCAGAAAACAAGTAGATCGGACCGGGGTATTTGTATTATCTCTATCCGAACAAACATACAAGTGGTTGTAAACCTCAGACATGAAATATGAACATCGCATACCCCTCTACGGCGTGTACTTGTCTCAATCCAGAGCACTAAGTGTCATTTCTATCTGCTGGCTCCTTCCTCTGCTATAAGCATGTGTCACTTCTGACAAGTTTTCCTGACACCAAGAGAAAAATGGTGACAGCGGAGGAGCTCCAGCACATAGCTCTTTTCCTGTGTGCTGTGTAAAGGGGAGGGGCGGGGGTGTTCCTTCCCTCCAATCCTTTCTCACTGAGCTCTGCAGAGTGTAATTGCAGCCCTCCGCCACCTTTATTCTGACAGCTCAGACGAGCTTCATAAATTCTGGACTTTGAAAGGCTATAAAGAAGAGATGGGAGCAGATAAACAGCTACAACTTATGTAGAGGATTTGTTTCATCTCTGTGTATCACCTGAGGATACTCCCCCCTTTACTGGGTGTATATAAGAGTTTATAACCACTGTATTACTTGTTCCCATGAAGACGGAACTGGATTGAAACAATGGAAAAATCTTGGATGTTTTTTCCGACGGAATTCCGCTCAAGCTTGACTTGCATACACACGGTCACACAAAAGTTCGCTGAACTTTCGACCGTCAAGAACGCCGTGACTGTACAACACTACGACGAGCCGAGAAAATGGAGTTCAGCGCTTTCCGAGCATGCGTCAAATTGTTTCCGAGCATGCGTAGGAATTTTGCGCGCCGGAATTGCTACAGACGATCGAAAATTTCCAGTCGGAACTTTTTCCGACCGAAAAAATTGAGAACCTGCTCCCAATCTTTTGCTGGCTGGAATTCGGCCAGCAAAAGTCGGATGGAGCATACACACGGTGGCATTTTCCGACCAAAAGCGCTCATCAGTCTTTTGCTGGCTGAGTTTGCGATCGCGTGTACACGGCATTACTCTTTTATCTGCCCGGAGTTCAGTTCTAAGGCTAGTTTCAGATCCTTTGCGTGCCGAGAACAAGCGCAAAAATCACGTGCTTTCCTCATTAGAGGAAAAGCATCGCCCTTTAGTAGATGGGCAGGGGCACCATTTATTGTTACTGGCACCCCCATGCACCTGCACATGCACCATGCGGTTAGGTGTAGCGTGTTTCTGGAAAGGAGCCCAGGGATTGTGTTCGTACGCGTTTCGTACATCCAGGGCAGCCCATTGAAATGAATGGGTTACCCTACACATAGTTACATAGTAGGTTGAAGTTGAAAAAAGACACAAGTCCATCAAGTCCAACCCATGTGTGTGATTATATGTCAGTATTACATTGTATATCCCTGTATGTTGTGATCGTTCAGGTGCTTATCTAATAGTTTCTTGAAACTATTGATGCTCCCCGCTGAGACCACCGCCTGTGGAAGGGAATTCCACATCCTTGCCGCTCTTACAGTAAAGAATCCTCTACGCAGTTTAACCACTTGGCACACCTTCCTGCCAAGGCCAATTTTCTAATTTTTTGTAAAAAAGTAAGTTTTTTTCTTCAATGGCGGGCACTGATAAGGTGACACTGATGGGCACCGATGAGGTGACACTGATGAGGTGGCACTGATGATGGGCGGCACTTGTGGGCACTAATAGATGGGACTGATGGGCAGTCATAGGTGGCACTGGTATGCGGCACTGATGGGCACTCATAGGTGGCACTGATGGGCACTCATAGGCGGCACTGATGGGTACTTATGGGTGGCATTGGTGGGTACTTATGGGTGGCACTGATGGGCACTGATAGGTGGGCATTGATGGGCATTGATGGACACTGATGGGTGGCACTGATGACACTGATGGGTGGCATTGCTGGGCATCACTGAACTAATGTGTTCCATAATGGCGCCACCTATCAGTGCCACCCATAAGTACCCACCAATGCCACCAATAAGTACCCATCAGTGCCACCTACGAGTGCCCATCAGTGCCACCTATGAGTGCCTCAGTGCCACATACCAGTGCCACCTATGAGTGCCCATCAGTCCCACCTATTAGTGCCCAGAAGTGCCGCCCATCATCAGTGCCACCTCATCAGTGCCATTTCATCGGTGGCACTGATGGGCATTCATTTGCACATGTGGATGGCCATGGAGGATGTACCTGGCTATCCACATGTTATGTGCTTCCCTGGTGGTCCTGGCGGCTTCCCTGGTGGTCCAGTGTGGGCATCCGAGGGGGGGCTGTGCTGATAAACTATCAGCGCAGACCCCCCCTGTCAGGACGCGAGTGAGGAAAAGCCGATCAACGGCTCTTCCTGTTTACATCGTGATCAGCCGTGATTGGACACGGCTGATCACGTGGTAAAGAGCCTCCGTCAGAGGGTCTTTACCGAGATTGATGTAGCGTTGTGTCAGACTGACACGCCGCATCGCCGATCGCCGCGATGCGCGTCCCCACGGGCGCGAAGCGGCTGTTATCCTGCAGGACGTCTTATGACGCCCAGTCAGGATAACTGAACCACCGCCCGGCCGTCATTCTGCTATAGGCCGGGCGGGAAGTGGTTAAGGTTAAACCTCTTTTCTTCTAATTTTAATGAGTGGTCACGTGTCTTGTTAAACTCCCTCATGTAAAAAAGTTTTCTCCCTATTGTGGGGTCACCAGTCCGGTATTTGTAAATTGAAATCATATCCCCTCTCAGGCGTCTCTTCTCCAGAGAGAATAAGTTCAGTGCTCCCAACCTTTCCTCATAACTAATATCCTCCAGACCCTTTATTAGCTTTGTTGCCCTTCTTTGTACTCGCTCCATTTCCAGTACATCCTTCCTGAGGACTGGTGCCCAGAACTGGACGGCATACTCCAGGTGCGACCGGACCAGAGTCTTGTAGAGCGGGAGAATTTTTGTTTTATCTCTGGAGTTGATCCCCTTTTTAATGCCAATATTCTGTTTGCTTTGTTAGCAGCAGCTTGGCATTGCATGCCATTGCTGAGCCCATCATCTACTAGGACCCCCAGGTCCTTTTCCATCCTAGATTCCCCCAGAGGTTCTCCCCCCAGTCTATAGATTGCATTCATATTTTTTGCCACCCAAATGCATTATTTTACATTTTTTTTTACATTGTTCAGATCATTTGTTCAGATCTTCTTGCAAGGTTTCCACATCCTGCGGAGAAGTTATTGCTAGACATGTGCACAACAAAAAAATTCGTTTATTTTCGTTGAGTTTTTTTTTCCTTTCCGTTGATTCGTAACGATTCGTAAATTCGTAAGTCGTCGGTGTTCGTATTCGTAACGATTCATAAGAGTTATTTTTTTTCGTTGATTCGTTTTTTCGTTAGTTTAATTTTCGTTTATTCGAACGCATTTGTATTTATTCGTACATTCGTAACATTCGTAACATTTGTAGATTCGTAATCGGAGCATAATTCATAATTTTATGTAATGTGTATGCTATTATTACATTTTAATAATTTACGAATCGAAAAAAAAAAAAAGTTACGAATCGAAAAAAAAGTTACGAATTGAAAAAAAAGTTACGAATCGAAAAAAAAAGTTACGAATGTACGAATTTTTTCGTTCAATCCATTGGAAGCACGTTAAGCAACGCCATTGTAAGAGACACGGAAAATTACGATTCGAAAAAAAGAATTTTTTCGTTCATTTTCGTTGTTCCTGTTTTCGTTTTTCAGATTTTTTTCATTCATACATTCCTTGTTTCTAATTAGTTTTTTTCAGATTTTCGTTGTTTTTCAGGATTCATTCGATTTGAATGATTCGTTAATCGGATTCGTACGATTCGAACGATTCGTTATTCGGATTCGTTCGATTCGAACGATTCGTTCATTCGTACGAAAAACGAACGAACGAAAACAACGATAAAAAACAAAAAAACGAAAAAAAAAACGAACGAATTGCACATGTCTAGTTATTGCCCTGCTTAGTATTGTCCGCAAATACTTAGATTGAACTGTTTCCCCCATCCCCATCCTCCAGGTCGTTTATGAACAAATTAATTAGGATTGGTCCCAGCACAGAACCCTGGGGGACCCCACTACCCACCCCCGACCATTCCGAGTACTCCCCATTTATCACCACCCTATGAACTCGCCCTTGTAGACAGTTTTTGTACTCACCCTATGGTCCATGCCAACACACCTTATTTTGTACAGCAAACGTTTATGGGGAACTGTGTCAAATGCTTACACAGGATGTAGACTCAAGAAATAATTTTTTAGATTTTTGGTAGCCCCCCCAGTGCAGGCCACCAAGTCCTACCTGGGTTAGAGTGGTTCTGGTCTGCATTGGGGGGGGGGGGGGGGGATAAGGACAGGTACTCTTTTTCCAGGCACAATTTTCCGGGACACCCCTTCTATACGGCCCCAGGAACCTCGGGTCACCCTGACAGTCCCGGATTGACGGGCGACATTGCGATGTGTCACCGCCAGAGATGTTTACATTGGAGAGACGAGCTCCCCTTCCAGATGGATGTGTTTACCGCCTTCGCTATCTCGCCGCCGCAGCTGAAATAATAATAACGCAGCTTTTCAATGTCAGACGGAAGAGTAAATACGACTTATTAAACAGCAAGGTGACTCGGTGATTGGACGGCCCCCATTATGCATGCTAATGGCGACGCCGCGTCGCACATTATCATTTCAAATTGCCGACTTTGCTTGGCTGGTTGGCGTTTCGTTTTAAATAGCTAATGAGGAGGAAGATGTGAAAATATCCAGGAACATCAAAATAGGTGACAAGGAGTGTCGGGGGGGGGGGGGGTTGAGGGGGATGAAAAACTTTAGGGCAGGGGGGTCTCAAACTGGTGGCCCTCCAGTTGTTGCAAAACTACAAGTCCCATGAGGCATTGCAAGGCTGACCGTAACAAGCATGACTACCTCAGACAGAGGCATGATGGGACTTGTAGTTGCGCAACAGCTGGGGGGGCCCACCAGTTTGAGACCCCCCCCTGCTTTAGGGCAACACTACCTGTCAAACTCGCCCATTGAGATCAATGGGGCTGCACGGCAACCACGAGCCAAACGCTCGGCTGATAGTCGCGGCGCAATGTAATATTTTCGTTTGGCAATTCAAAAAAAAAGTAGAAAAAAAAAACAACAACAAATAAACGGCATCAGTAGTGTCTCCGGGACATCTGTCCAGGGGCGTACATACGGGGGTCACAAGGGTCGCCATTGCAACCCGGCCCCATAGTTACATAGTTACATAGTAGATGAGGTTGAAAAAAGACACAAGTCCATCAAGTCCAACCTATGTGTGTGATGTCATGCTCCAGGGGGCATTACCACCTGCCTGAAAGAACCGCAAGGCGCTCCAACTGGCCGTCGCACTGTGATGTCATCACACACGTTGCAGAATCAAAATTCCTCCAGTGTGTACACGAGAATGAGGACAACCCAAAACGCTGGAGAGGAGCAGAGGATGCCAAATCCTGCCGGGGCGAGGGATAAGGTCATGTTATGGCGCCCCCTGGCAGGTAATGTAGACCCCCGGAAGCATGGATCTCAAGCCTCATTCATACTTGCAAATGGGGCCCGTTTGCAATTACCTGCAGGAGGCTCGGTGGTGGAATCTGCATGTACATTCATTCTGGGCAAATTTTGGCTAAAACGAATGTTCTTTGGGCTGTTTTCTGAGTGTTCTTTTATTATGGGCCGTACAGTGGAACCTCGGTTTACGAGTAACGCGGTTTAACAAGCGTTTTGAAAGACAAGCAACTTTTTTTTTTATTCCTACTCGGTTTGCGAGTGTTGTCTCGCAAAATGAGCAGAATTCAAGCTAATGGGGTGTGCAGTACCGCATTAGGCCAGAGGTGTGGGGGGCGGGGGGCCCCGGTGACACTCGGAGCCATTCAGAAATACTCTGAACCACTTGGAAATACTCAGAAACACTCAGAAATACTCCGTTACCGAGCCTTTCCAAGTTCACCCGAGCTGTCCCCGAGTATTTCCGAGACTCTCCGGTGCCCCCCCACCTCTGGCCACATGTGGTATTGCATGCAATAGAAGTCAATGCGGAACTAATTATCTTTGTTTCCATTGACTTATATGGGGAAACTCGCTTTGATGTGCGAGTGCTTTGGATTACAGGCAGTCCCCGAGTTACGAACAGGTTAGGGACTACCTGACTGTTCTTAAAGCGGGACTGTACGTGAAATTTTTTTTTTAAAAGCCAGCAGCTACAAATACTGCAGCTGCTGACTTTTAATAAATGGACACTTACCTGTCACAGGTTCCAGCGATGTCGGCAGCAGAGGCCGATCAATCGCTCGGCTCTCTGCTGCTGCCAGCGCCATTCTCAGTGAGGGAATCAGGAAGTGTAGCGTTGCGGCTTCACTTCCCGGTTCCCTACTGCGCATGCGCGAGTCGCGCAGCGCAATGAGAATCGTCCGCACTGTCTGCTGGGACCCGTGTGGGACCCAGAAAGTGGCGTAAACTCCCGTGGGAGTTTATGCCCGGAAGTGGGTGTAAATACCTGTCTAAGACAGGTATCTGCACCCCCCTCCCCCTGAAAGGTGCCAAATGTGACACCGGAGGGGGGAGGGTTCCGATGAGTGGAAGTTCCACTTTAGGGTGGAATCCTGCTTTAAGTCGGATTTGTTCGTAATTCGGACGCGCATGTTCAGAACGGCGTTTTCCGCTGTTTTCCGCTGTCGTTTTCCGCTGTCGTTTTCCGCTTTTTTCCAATGTGCCCGCCAGCGCCGCCTGCCATATGTAAGTAGGAGTTGTTCGCAAGTCGGAGGTCCGTAACTTGGGGACCTCCTGTACAAGCATTCTCCTTGAACGGATTATACAAGGTTCCACTGTATGTAGAATATCGGCCACTAGATGGAGCTGAGGAGCATTATTGTAACAAGAGAGACAATGTAACAATTCTAAAGAAGGAATGAACAAATTAATGTAACCATTGGTTCTCTCGAATAGTTACACTGTATCTCTTGTTTCAGGAATGTATTTCCTTTGCTCTTCAACTCCATCTAGTGGCCATAATGTGGTATTTTAATACAGCATATAATAAAAGAACATTTTTCAGGCAAGTCTCACGGTTTGCATTCTATGCATTAAGGTGAAAAACCTTCTGTGCTGCAGCAACCCCCCCACCCCCCCCGTTTACTTACCTGAACCCGATTGTTCCAGTGACGGGGGAGGAGCCCAGCCTCTGTCTCGGGTCCTCATTGGATAGATTGATAGCAGCGCAGCCATTGGCTCCCGCTGCTGTCAATCAAATCCAGTGACACGGGAGCCGAGGGCGGGGCTGAGTCCTGAAGTTACACTCTGCAGAACTCAGCGAGAAGAGCTGATTGGAGGGGAGGGACACCCCCCCTCTTTATACAGCACATGAGAACAGAGCTGATGATGTCAATCACATGCTGTGTGCTGGGGCTCCATCCTCTGTCCATCATTCAGGCTCCCCCTTACCTTCCTAGAGAGATGCAGCTCAGAGATGACACAATCATGTAATCATGTGAAGTTCTTGGTTGTGTCCACAAATGTCTGACACAGATCAGCCCCCTTGCTGCAGCCTCTTAGCTTGTGACTTGCTACAAAGGATACAATGCTGCGGTCTTATCACTGAGGCTCGGGTCACACTGCTGACATGCAATTTGGACGCGATTTTCGGTGCAACTTTGCTGCGACTTTGCATATTCTATGGGGCCAAATTGCACTGTAAAATTGCACCAAAGTAGCACAGGAACCTTTTTTTTTTAAAGTGGCATTGATAAGAGCAAGGACCGCTGAATATGATGTGTTTTCCCTTGTCATGTGACTCTGTGCAACTCAAGTGGCATCAGAAGTCACACTAGTGTTAACCAGCACTTAGGGAGAGAAGACTGGGGAAATGCTTCCTCCAGCCTGCAGCAGACTGATGACAATATCTCAGCCTAGGCAAGGTTATAATGTTGCAATCTGATCACTGGGGGAGAGGAGACTGGGGAAATGTTTCTTCTTGCCTGCAGCAGATAGATGACATCATCTCAGCCTAGGCAAGGTTATAATGTTGCGGTCTGATCACTGGGAGGGGGGGGGGGAGGAGATTTAGGAAATGCTTCCTCCTGTCTCCAGTAGGCTGATGACATCATCTCAGCCTGGGCAAGGTTACATTGTTGCAGTTTGATCACTGGGGAGAGGAGACTGAGGAAATGCTTCCTCCTGCCTGCAACAGACTGATGTCATCATCTCAGACTAGGCAAGATTATAATGTTGCGGTCTGATCACTGGGGGAGGGGAGAGTAAGGAAATGCTTGCCACTGCACCCCAAATTTTGCCACTGTGCCTCAAGTGCTGCCACTAGGCCCCAAATGTTGCCACTGTGTTCCCCAAGTGCTGCCACTGTGCCCCCCGCCCGCCGTCTGCCCGGCACTTACCTTGTGTCGGGTGGGCAGCGGGTGATGGCGGCAGGCTGCGGGCGGTGTCCGGTGTCCTCCATTTCATCCCGACCCCAATGTCTTCTCCCGCCCGCTCCTCCTCTCGTCTTCTGCAATGATTGGATGCCTGGTAGGCGTCCAGTCACAGCGCCTGTGATTTCAGCCAATCAGGTGACAGGTAACACAGACCCAGCAACCTGATTGGCTGAGAGGCGGGTCAGTGTTAGGGAAGCGATGTATTCGCTTCTCTAACACAACACTGTGTAAACAGTGAACGCACAGCAGTGCGCCCGCTGTTTACCAATTTGGAAGCCTATTAGAGCACACCGCTCTAATCAGGCGCTTCCAAAAAAACCCCCCCACTGTAATTCAGATGCCCGGCGCCCCGACAAGGGGCCGGACACCTGAATAGGGGGTGGCAGCGGCGACAATAGATAGATTCATGCAGTGCATGAATCTATCTATTGGTGATAGAGCGGTGCAGGAGAGAGGGGGCGGCGCTCTTGCGCCCTCTATGGACGCACCGCCACTGGTTTGATCACTGGGAGGGAGAGGAGACTGAGGAAATGCTCCCTCCTGCCTGCAACAGACTGATGACATCATCTCAGACGAGGCAGAGTCACTGTCTGTAGCACACGGGCGGCTTTCTAAATAATCCGGTTTCTGTATATTGCGATGTCGGGAATGTATTCTTGCAGATTTGTGAAGTTGGTGGGAGGTCCACTTTGAAGGACAGAAGGCACACAAGGGGCACACAATGTTCTGCAATGTCCTGTGATATGCGGGTCGGGGCAGACTATGGCGGGTCCTGGACGCTCCTGGCACCTTGCTCCTATGAACCCAATGCCACCGACATGATTTCTAATTAGCTTTCTTCCATTTGCGATGGAAATGTAGTTCCAGAAGTTGGAGGCCGGCCACCTTCCACAGACCCAATCTAATCTGGAGATAACTGTATTACTAATGAGCTTCGGGGGAAGGGACAGCGCGCTCAGAGAAGGGCGGCGTGTTTAACCCCTTCATAGCAGGAGGCGGAATAGACCTTTAAGTTTTGCTTTTTTTTGGCCTTTAACTACTTGCCTACCGGGTACTTTCACCCCCTTCCTGCCCAGGCGCCAGTTTTCAGCTTTCAGAGCTGTCACACTTTGAATGAGAATTGCGCGGTCATGTAACACTGTACACATATGGACATATGGTTCTTAAGGGGCACGCTGATGAGCACATTTTACGTTAAGGGGCACGTTTTGTTGTGTCAATCAGAATGCCTCCTAATATAAAATGTGCCCATCAGGGTGCCCCTTAATATAAAATGTGCCCATCTGGGTGCCCTTTAACATACAATTTGCCCATCAGAGTGTCCCTTAATATAATAATAAGTATATTCTTGTTTTGAAACAACATTGATTCTTTCCTAAAAATGGGGGGGGGGGCGCAGTTTGCCATCTTCGCCCTGGGCACCAAATGGCCTTGTCCCAGAACTGCCCGCAACACCCTGTAGGCCTATCGGACAGCCTGGAATTCCTACGGCAGGTTCACAAAGGTGTTACAGAGCTGACATGTTGCTGAGAAGCATAGTACAGGCAGATCACTGTCACACGAGGGGTGCACATGCACATATTAGCCAAAGGTGGCAGTAAAGAGCTTGATGCCTGAGTCAATGACACGAGAACAGCAGAAACTGTGAGATCATTTCTGTAATGCCTTGTACACATGATTGGAGACCGCCAGACAATCCGCCCGTTTGTGGGAGAAGAAAGAAGAAGCAGAAGAAGCAGAAGGCGGCGGCAACAGCAAAAGAAGACCGGGCCAACGCTAGTAAAAGAGCCGGAAGAAGAAAGCGGAGGCCCGGCAAGAAGAACCGAAGAGCGGGACAAGACCCCCGAAGTCGGAAGAAGACCCCTGGGTGGCGGCAGCGACAAAGGTGAAAGACTGGCTCCTCCGCTAGTAAAAGAGCTAGTAAAAGAGCAGAAGATAGCGGAGGAGTCCGGGCGAGAAGACCCCCGGAGCTGTCTAATAAAGTATTTTAAAAACCTGTGTTGTGTTTTTTTTTATGTACACTTTTTTTCCCCAGGTGAATGGGTAGGGGTACATGGTACCCCATACTCATTCACATAGGGTTGGGGGCCGGAATCTGGGGGCCCCCTTGTTAAAGAGGGCACCCGGATTCTGATAAGCCCCCCACCCGCAGACCCCGACAACCAACGGCCAGGGTTGTCGGGAAGAGGCCCTTGTCCTCATCAACATGGGGACAAGGTGCTTTGGGGTGGGGGGGCCGCAGGGCCCCCCCATTCCCCTAAAGCACCCTCCATGTTGAGGGCACGCGGCTTGGTGCGGCTCAAGAGGGGGGGCGCTCGCTCGTCCCCACCCCCATTTCCTGACCGGCCGGGCTGCGTGCTCGGATAAGGGTCTGATATGGATTTGGGGGGACCACCACGCCATTTTTTCGGCATAGGTATTCCCCTTTAAATCCACACCAGGTGACGGGGCTAGCAAGGTGTCAATCTCGCTGATCGAGACGGCGACATTGGCTTCCGTTGCTAGTCCCGTCTACCTGGAGTCAAGTCCAAAATGAACCGTCTTTACTCCGTGTGTGGGCAAGTCGGCATTTCAAAACTCCGGCGGATAATCCGCCGGATCTAGTCAACCCGGAAAAGTCAGAACGTGTGTGGGCAAGTCGGCACGTTAAGAAAGTCCGGCGGATTGTCCACCGGATTAAGTCCACCGGATAGTCCGGCCGAGTAGTCCGATCGTGTGTACGCAGCATAAGGCACAGCACGGATCCCCTTCACCCGGCCTGCCTTCTTCTGGCCCAGACGGGCCCCCGGGGCCCCTTACAGTTGTAAGGAGTGTAGCCCCCTAATGGCGGCCCTGAGTGGGAGGAATAGTACCCCTTCGGTGTTAGTGGGAGGAATAGTACCCCTTCGGTGTTAGTGGGAGGAATAGTAGTAGTGGAAAGCAATGGCCAAATCAATCACCTGACCTGAATCCGATTGAGCATTTCACTTGCTGAAGACAAAACTGAAGGGAAAATGCCCCAAGAACAAGCAGGAACTGAAGACAGTCTAGTAGAGGCCTGGCAGAGCATCACCAGGGATGAAGCCCGGCGTCTGGTGATGTCTATGCATTCCGGACTTCAGCCTGTAATTGACTGCAAAGGATTTGCAACCAAGTATTAAAAAGTGAAAGTTTGATGGATGATTGTTAATCTGTCCCATTACTTTTGGTCCCTTAAAAAAGTGGGAGGCACATATACAAACTGATTTGGATGTAAATACCCTCAAATTAAAGCGGAAAGTCTGCAGTTAAAGCACATCTTGTTTGTTTCAAATCCATTGTGGTGGTGTATAGAGCCAAAAAGATTAGAATTGTGTCGATGTCCCAATATTTGTGGACCTGACTGTATGTTCAATTGTTTGTTAATATATAGTGATTAATTCTGTTTGTAGATATACCAGATGTTTTGTGATTCACATATGGAGGATTAAGCCTTGAAGAAGCGGTAATGACCGCAAAACATGTTGGCAGATCCCGTACAAGTCATGTGAGACCATATTTGACATATGTGTGATATGCCCTCTACATATATTTGGGCTTTAGTTGCCCCTAAAAAGTTTATTTATTAATATATATATATATATATATATATATATATATATATATATATATATATATTAATAAATAAACGTTTTTATTTTTATAGGGCTCGTACACATGGGCGTCCGCAGAACTTTTTTCGGGGGGGGGGGGCATCATTTTAGGGTCACCCATGCGTCGTCCCTTTTCGACAATGTCATTATCACATTGTCATGGTCAGAGACAGCAGGTGTAGTAGAGTCCCTAGGATAAGTAATGGATAATGGCCGACAGGCTTTTTTTACCAGACCCAACGAACAGCAGTGATCCCTCTGGCTGGACGATCGCTCACTCTGGGTTCCACCGGGGGCGATTCTGGTCAGTAGTGTAGCATGTCTGTACCCTGGCAGTGGCTCAGTCTTTCTCTCTCTGGTGGCACTGGGCAGCCTGGCTCTCTCTATGGCTCTGGTTAGCATGGCTCTCTCTCTCTGGCGATGGATAGCGTGGCTCTCGCTCTGGTGACACTGGGCAGCGTAAGTCTTATGCCCCGTACACACGGTCGGACATTCCAAACACAAAATCCGTCTGATTTTTTCCGATTGGATTTTGTCCGAAACTGGTGTTGCACACACACGGTCGGACAAAGTTGTCGGAAAATCCGATCGTTCCGAACGAGGTGACGTACAACGCGTACAACACAGACGACGGGACTACGTAGAGGCCAGTAGCCAATAGCTTTCGTCTCCAAATCTCTTCTGAGTATGCGCGGCACTTTGTGCGTCAGAATTGCACGCATGGAGACGCTCCTCAATACCTACACACGAGAGAAAATAAAACACTACACACCCAATCGCAGTCTTCGATCGGCTAATCAAAACCTCCTCCTCATTCCTAAATCCCGCTACAAATCAAAGGGGGAACGGAGATTCGCTGTCCAAGGACCTCGGCTATGGAACGCTCTACCGACTTACATCCTCATGGAAGAAAACCCTCAGGCCTTCAGGAAAAAACTCAAGACCTACCTCTTCTAAGAAGCTTGACAACAGAGCACGAATACAGCGCCTTCAGTTCGATATACAAATTATTCATTCATTCAATTCTCTACACACGATCGGAAAAAGTCCGATCGGATTTTGTTGTTGGAAAATTTTAGATCCTGCTCTCAAATTTTCTTCCGACGGAAATTCCTGACGCAAAAAGCCCGCTAGAGCCCACACACGATCTGATTTTCGGACAACATAATCCGATCAGACTTTTTCCATCAGAATATCCGACCGTGCATACGGGGCATTATGCTGTGTACACGCGACCGGTTTTCCCGTCAGAATAAACTCTGAAGGTTTTTCCGTAGGAATTCCGCTGAAACTGTCTTCCGTACACACGATCACACCAGTGTCCGATCGTCAAGAACGCGGTGACGTACAACACGTACGACAGGACTAGAAAAAGGAAGTTCCATAGCCAGTAGCCAATAGCCTCCGTCTCGTACTTGCTTCAGAGCATGCGTCGTTTTTGGTCCGTCGGAACAGCATACAGAGGAGCGGTTTTCCCGATAGGAATTGGTTCCGTCGGAAATATTTAGAACATGTTCTCTTTCTAGGTCCGTCAGAATTTTCAAATAAAAAAAGTCAGATGAGGCCCACACACGATCGAAATATACGATGAAATGCTTCCGTCGGACATTCTGCTCGTGTGTACGCAGCTTTACCCTAATAATTGGACTCACAGGGAAGTACTCAATAAACGGCACACGGTGCAGTGGAGTGCAGTAACCCAGAGAGGCAAAATGCTAATGACTGGAGCCAGCCCAGGTCAGGGTGGATTCTGATTGGCTGCTCTGAGTTTCTCGTGTTGTTCTTTGCACTGTTTTATCGGAGAAGTCTGATTATTTTGATTTCGCCAGAATTTCACTGTAAAGATGGAAAAGTAACCATGGGAACAATTATATCACAGTGAATGTCTCCATTGTGTGATGTTTTTCCCCTCAGTCTAGTGGAAGTAAAATAAAAAGCTTCCCGAATCAACAGGCAAGGAGTGCTGCCAGAATAAAAAAGGGCCAATGATAGCAACATCCAAACAAGATGTTTTCCCGAGAGATTAACTGAGGTGATTTTATTCTCCTTGAGAAGTGGAGATGAACCCTTTGTTTACCAAGGTACGCTGTCTACCAAGGTACCTTTATAAATGTTGTGGTGTTCGAGAGGTTAAAACCAGTGAGCTTGCAATTGTTTACTGAGCACCAATGTATAGAGGCACCTCTCCTACTGAGCACCAATGTATGGGGGCACCTCTCCTACTGATCACCAATGTATGGGGGCACCTCTCCTACTGAGCACCAATGTACGAAGGCACCTCTCCTACTGAGCACCAATGTACGAAGGCACCTCTCCTACTGATCACCAATGTATGGAGGCACCTTTCCTACTGAGCACCAATGTACGGAGGCACCTCTCCTACTGATCACCAATGTATGGAGGCACCTTTCCTACTGAGAACCAATGTATGGAGGCACCTCTCCTACTGAGCACCAATGTATGGGGGCACCTCTCCTACTGAGCACCAATGTATGGAGGCACCTTTCCTACTGAGCACCAATGTACGGAGGCACCTCTCATACTGAGAACCAATGTACGGAGGCACCTCTCCTACTGACCACCAATGTATGGGGGCACCTCTCCTACTGAGCACCAATGTATGGAGGCACCTCTCCTACTGAGCACCAATGTATGGGGGCACCTCTCCTACTGAGCACCAATGTATGGAGGCACCTCTCCTACTGAGAACCAATGTATGGGGGACCTCTCCTACTGATCACCAATGTATGGGGGCACCTCTCCTACTGATCACCAATGTATGGAGGCACCTCTCCTACTGAGCACCAATGTATGGAGGCACCTCTCCTACTGAGCACCAATGTATGGAGGCACCTCTCCTACTGAGCACCAATGTATGGAGGCACCTCTCCTACTGAGCACCAATGTATAGATGCACCTCTCCTACTGATCACCAATGTATGGGGGCACCTCTCCTACTGATCACCAATGTATGGAGGCACCTCTCCTACTGAGCACCAATGTATGGAGGCACCTCTCCTACTGAGCACCAATGTATGGAGGCACCTCTCCTACTGAGCACCAATGTATGGAGGCACCTCTCCTACAGAGCACCAATGTACGGAGGCACATCTCCTAATTAGCACCAATGTATGGGGGCACCTCTCCTACTGAACACCAATGTAAGGGGGCACCTCTCCTACTGAGAACCAATGTATGGAGGCACCTCTCCTACTGAGCACCAATGTATGGAGGCACCTCTCCTACTGAGCACCAATGTATGAGGGCACCTCTCTTACTGAGCACCATTGTATGGAGGCACCTCTCCTACTGAGCACCAATGTATGGAGGCACCTCTCCTACTGATCACCAATGTATGGAGGCACCTCTCCTACAGAGCACCAATGTACGGAGGCACATCTCCTAATTAGCACCAATGTATGGAGGCACCTCTCCTACTGAGCACCAATGTATGGAGGCACCTCTCCTACTGAGCACCAATGTAAGGGGGCACCTCTCCTACTGAGAACCAATGTATGGAGGCACCTCTCCTACTGAGAACCAATGTATGGAGGCACCTCTCCTACTGAGCACCAATGTATGGAGGCACCTCTCCTACTGACCACCAATTTATGGAGGCACCTCTCCTACTGACCATTAATGTAAGGGTGAACCTATCCACATTTCCCACTGAGATGTGGATGGGATTTTGTCCTGACAGGGTTATCTTTGTTTTCTAATAATGAAAAACAATTCCAAATGTTTTTAATATTCTGTTACAAAAACAAAAAAATTAAAGTGGACCTGTCAGTAACTTTACAATATACAGCAACAGTATCATCTCTGGTAAGCTCCATCATATAGTGTTAAAAAGCGATCTTTCATCTCCAGCCCAGTGACTTTGCCTAGGCTAAGATGATGTCATCAGTCTGCTGCAGGCAGGGAGAAACATTTCCTCAGTCTCCAGTAATAAGGCTGCAACATTGTAACTTTGCCTAGGCTGAGATGATGTCATTAGTCTGCTGCAGGCAGGAGGAAGCATTTTCTCAGCCCCCCCCCCCCCTTCCAGTGATCAGGCTGCAACATTGTAACTTTGCCTAGGCTGAGATGATGTCATCAGTCTGCTGCAGGCAGGTAGAAACATTTCCTCGGTCTCCTCTCCCCCTCCTAGTGATCAGGCTGCCACATTCTAACTCTGTAGCAAGTCACCAAGGCTAGAGGCTGCAGCAGGGGCTGATATTTGTGAACACAGCCAACTCTTGATTTACATGATTGTGTGATCTCTGAGCCAGGAAGTAGATGGTGACCCTGGTGATGCCCGACCAAAAATGGTGCTGGGAAAAGCAGATGAAGGCATTATCGGGGGAGTACTGTGATCTCTATGAGTGGTAATTAATACCTGCAAGTGTTACAATTACTTGGCACGTATGTACTTAACATGAAAAACATATCTGATGACAGGTCCACTTTAATGAAACCCTAAAACAGCTTGAATATCCTTGCAGTCCTACCTGGGCAGATCCCCGTTATTTTTGGTGGATGCCCGTTATTTTTGGTGAGATTGAGGGGGGGGGGATTTGTGTTGGGAGTAGGAATTTGGGGGGGGGGGGTGGCAGCAGGGGGTAAGAATTGTTCTAGGAGGGGAAATTTGGGTGTGTGCACTAGAAATGGTGATTTGTGTCAGGAGGGGGATGGGAGAAGAGGATTTGTGCTAAGTGGGGGGTATTTGTGCTATGAGGGGGATTTGGAGTACTTGGAGAGGAATTTTGAGGGGTGGGGGATTTGTGCTAGGAGGTGCGATTGTTTTTATTTTACTTTTGGGGGGGTTTACATTTGTGCTAGGGGGATTTGGGGGGGGGGTGGAGGGGGCAGATTTTTGTGCTGGGAGGGGGAGAGTTTATGCTTAGGGGGTCATTGTGCAGATTGTACCCATTTTTTTGGGGGGGGGTGGAGGGGGCAGAGATTTGTGCTGGGAGAGGGGAGAGTTTATGCTTAGGGGGTCATCGTGCAGATTGGTGCCCATTTTTGGGGGGGGGGGTGGAGGGGGCAAAGATTTGTGCTGGGAGAGTTTATGCGTAGGGGGTCATCGTGCAGATTGGTGCCCATTTTTTTTGGGGGGGGTGGAGGGGGCAGATTTTTGTGCTGGGAGGGGGAGAGTTTATGCTTAGAGGGTCATCGTGCAGATTGGTGCCCATTTTTTGGGGGGGGGGGTGGAGGGGGCAAAGATTTGTGCTGGGAGAGGGGAGAGTTTATGCGTAGGGGGTCATCGTGCAGATTGGTGCCCATTTTTTTTTTTGGGGGGGTGGAGGGGGCAGATTTTTGTGCTGGGAGAGGGGAGAGTTTATGCTTAGAGGGTCATCGTGCAGATAAGTGCCCAATTTTTGTTTGGGGGTGGCATTTGTGCTAGGAGGATTTGGGGGGATGGAGGGTAAAATACTTGTGCTGGGAGGGGGGAGAGGTTATGCTTTGGGGGTCATCATGCAGATTAGAGCCCATTTTTTGGGGGGGGGGTGGCATTTGTGCTAGGGCAATTTGGAGGCTAGAGGGGGCAGAGATTTGTGCTGGGAGGGGGAGAATTTATGCTTAGGGGTTCATCATGCAGATTAGTGCCCAATTTTTGTTTGGGGTGGCATTTGTGCTAGGAGGATTTGGGGGGATGGAGGAGGCAGAGATTTTTGCTGGGAGGGGGGGAGAGTTTATGCTTAGGGGTTCATCGTGCAGATTAGCGCCCATTTTTTTTGGGGGGTGGAGGGGGCAGATATTAGTGCTGGGAGGGGGGAGAGTTTAGTGCCGTGCAGATTAGTGCCCACGTTCTTTTGGGGGGGGGGGGATTTGTGCTAGGAGGATATGGGGGATGGAGGGGCAGAGATTTGTGCTGGGAGGGGGAATTTATGCTTAGGGGGTCATCATGCAGATTAGTGCCCAATTTTTGTTTAGGGGTGGGCATTTGTGCTAGGGGGATTTGGGGGGATGGAGGGGAAGAGATTTGTACTGGGAGGGGGGAGAGTTTATGCTTAGGGGGTCATCATGCAGATTAGAGCCCATTTTTCTCCATCGATTTCACAGCTTTGCGGCGGAATCGGAAAATCCTGCAGATGAAATAAGCGGCGGGGGGTCAGGCGCAGAGGTCGGATTTAACGCTCATATATTATGGAACAAAAAAAAAAAACTTATGATATCACATTACCCGCTGAAAGCAATAAACTGCCCCAAAAGCTGATGGTATTAAACTTTGATTAATCGTTCCCTTTTTTTAATTTTTGTTGCCAAAAGTTGCATAAAAAACTGCAGCAAATGTCACCATTAATACAAGGTGGGGGGGAGATGCACTTCACTTGCTGGGATTCATCACCCCCTAGTGGACAGAGTGGGGAACTCCAGGGTGTCCGAAGCTTTGATGTATTCTTACTGTATTTATTTTATTACAGATACTTATATAGTGCCGCCAATTTACATCCGGGGTCTCCAAACTTTTTAGGGCCACATTCTATATTTTATAAACAATTGCAGGCCAAAAAATAATGATGAATTAATCCAATTTAAATGCATTAATAACTTTTGTTTGGAGTTTTTTTTTTTTTCTTTAAATATCAGACAGGATTAAGAAGAAAAAACTTCAGTAACACAAATAAATTCCAAAATATTTGTTCTTACCTAGTTAGTATGAGTGGTACATAATAACAAACAAAATAGGGTCCAAGAGGATTTTTTTTGTTTTGTTTTTTATCGGGGGAGGGGGGGTGAAGATCCTCTTGAGAATCCCCCTTACATGAGAGTCACCATGAGAATTCCCCTTACATGAGAGTCCCCATGAGAATCCCCCTTACATGAGAGTCACCATGAGAATCCCCCTTACATGAAAGTCACCATGAGAATCCCCCTTACATGAGAGTCACTATGAGAATTCCCCTTACATGAGAGTCACCATGAGAATCCCCATTACATGAGAGTCACCATGAGAATCCCCCTTACATGAGAGTCACCATGAGACTCCCCCTTACATGAGAGTCACCATGAGACTCCCCCTTACATGAGAGTCACCATGAGAATCCCCCTTACATGAGAGTCCCCATGAGAATCCCCCTTACATGAGAGTCACCATGAGAATCCCCCTTACATGAGAGTCACCATGTGAATCCCCCTTACATGAGAGTCCCCATGAGAATCCCCCTTACATGAGAGTCACCATGCGGCGAATACCCCTTACATGAGAGTCCCCATGAGAATCCCCCCTTAAATGACAGTCCCCATTTAGAGTCCCCCTTTACATCAGGGTCCCCCTTATATGAAAATCCCAATCAGAGTCCCCCCTTACATGAGAGTCCCTAGCAGAGCCCTCCTTTAAATGACAGTCCACATTTGGAGTCCCCCTTTACATCAGGCTCCCCATCAAAGTCCCCCTTACATCAGAGTCCCTATCAGAGTCTCCCCTTAAATGACTGTCCCTATTAGAGTCCCCCCCTTACATCAGAGTCCCTATCAGAGTCTCCCCTTAAATGACTGTCCCTATTAGAGTCTCCCCCCTTACATCAGAGTCCCTATCAAAGTTCCCCCTATCACGAGATTCCCCATCAGAATCCCCCCTTACAGTTATATCAGGGTCCCCATCAAAGTTACCCCTTACATTACAGTCCTCCGTATATGAACATCCCCATCAGAGTCCCCCCTTACACGAGAGTTGCCCCTTACATGAGAGTGCTCATCAGAGTCCCCCCTTCAATGACAGTCCCCATTTGGAGTCTCCCCTTACATCAGTGTCCCAGGATTGGTGCTACCACTAGGCAAACTAGGCAGCCGCCTAGGGCGCACTGCTGCCTAGGGGTGCCCAGGCCGCTGGTTCGCTCCGCATCTGCATGCTCTGCAGGCTGCAGCATGTAACTGACTCAGTCTCAGGCAGCTTCTCCGTCCGATCGGTAGTGTAATTAGGGTCCCCAGAGAGCCTCCACCTACATCAGAGTCCCCAGAGAGCCCCCCCTTGCATCAGGGTCCCCAGAGAGCCTCCCCCTTGCATCAGGGTCCCCAAAGAGCCTCCCCCTTGCATCAGGGTCCCCAGAGAGTGTCCCATCTTTACATCAGGGTCCCCAGAGAGCCCCCACTTACATCAGAGTCCCCAGAGAGCCTCCCCCTTGCATAAGGGTCCCCAGAGAGTCCCCCTTACATCAGGGTCCCCAGAGAACCCTCTCCCCTTACATCAGGGTCCCCAGAGAGCCTCCTCCTTGCATCAGAGTCCCCAGAGAGCCTCCCCCTTGAATCAGGGTTCCCAGAGAGCCTCCGCCTTGCATCAGGGTCCCCAGAGAGCCCCCCACTTACATCAGAGTCCCCAGAGAGCCTCCCCTCCCATTGGGGACCCCTGCAAAGACTTGGGGCCATGGGCCCCAGATTCGGGGCTATAGCCCCAAAAGCCAACCCCCTAGCAACACCACTGCTGAGCCTCTATGATTGACAGAACTGAAATCTTTAAAAAATGAAAAGGGGCGGGGGCCAGGGACAGTCGGGCTGGGGAGGAAAGTGCAAGATGGTGCTGGGCGTCCTCCAACCAGGAAATGAGGCGGGGCTCGATTGGACTAGGGGCAGCTTCTAATGCATATAGTGAGAAGCTCACAGTGTGCAGTGAAATCAGAGGGAACTGTTTCAGTCCAGGAGAGGAGCCGGTATAACTGTGTAAGACTAAAGGGAGGGCCGGAGGTCTATTGCTTGGAGGATTATACCATGACCCCGGAGGGGATCAGACTGAGCTAATCACAACAACCTTCGTTTATATAATTCAGCATTCCGGAGTCTACGGGTGACTCAATCAGGAAATAGAAGGACGTTTTATCTGGTAGAAGATTCTCAGTACAGCTCTCTGGGGACAACAAGGGAAAGGTCAATGGCTACATTTTCAAACTTGCTTGATTTGTCTGGTTATATTTATAGGATTTTAGGCGTTTGAACGGCACCCCCAGGATAGGCAGGAAGTGATCTCCATATAAGAGTGCAACCAAAATCTAAATTTCCGTAGAAGATGAAGATTTAGTGAAACATTCAGAAAAAAGAAAAGAAAAAATATCCGGACCGCCCGTTTGATGCCTTTTTTTTAAAGCCGGGGAATCTGAGCGGCGCGCCGCTGCGATATACAACCGCCGCACTACACAAAACCGTCTTTAATGTACGGATTAAAGAAATGATTTGTGAGAAGTCCTCTGTTCCCCCGGCCCGCTCTGTGGACAGTCACTATTGGCCAGTCCGGCGACAATTCCGCGCTCATTATATTCATCGAATCCCCCCGGGGAGACTCGTAGAATGACAGAAGAGAAATGATTTATGTTTAATCTTCATCGCTGGCGGGGGGTCCATGGAGGGGGCAAAAGATTATCTGCACTGAGTCCGTCTGACGCAGCGGGATTATTAAGAACAGAAAATAACATATACAATTGACAATACGCGGGCAAGTCTGCGCCGGTCCCTGAGATATAATGCAGAAAGCGTGCCGGGGAAGGGGGGGGGATGGGAAAAGGTTTTATCCCACGCAAGGAGAGCTCTGGGATCCACTGTGTAATTTTATGAACCAAGTTCGATCCTCGCCTTTAGAGGCTTTTTTACATGATTTGGCCATGGAAGGATTTTCCAGCACGCGGGATAAAAATAATTTCAATGGCACGTACTATGGCACCTTGTTATTCCCTACAAGATCAGATCACCAGTGATGCAAAGTATCTGGGACAGATATTTGTTTTTTTTATGGTAAGAATAAGAGGCATTTTTTTTTGGAAATGAAAAATAGGACTTGGGCTGGTCTTAACGTTTTATACTGTCCATGCCAGACCAAGACCAGACTAGAACAAGATCACACCAAGACCAGACCAGGACCAGATTAGACCAGACCAAGACTAGACCAAGACAAGTCAAGACCAAGACCAAACTATACCAAGACTAGACCAGACCAAGACTAGACCAGACTAAATCAAGAGCAGACCAAGACCAGACTAAACCAAGATCAGACCAAGACCAGACTAAACTAAGACCAAACTAGACTAAGACCAAGACTAGACCAAAACCAGACCAGATCAGACCAAGACCAGTCCAAAATCAGACTAGACCAAGACCAGGCCAAGACCAGGCTAGACCAAGCCCGACCAAGACCAGACAAGACCATGATCAGAGCAAGACCAGCCTAAACCACACCCAGACCAAGGCCAGATTAGACCAAGACCAGACTACACCAAGAGTAGACCAAGACTAGACCTAGACCAGACTAGGACAAGATCACACCAAGACCAGATTAGACCAGACCAAGACTAGACCAAGACCAAACTAAACCAAGACAAGACCAAACTATACCAAGACTAGACTAGACTAAATCAAGAGCAGACCAAGACCAGACTAAACCAAGATCAGACCAAGACCAGACTAAACCAAGACCAAACTAGACTAAGACCAAGACTAGACTAAAACCAGACCAGATCAGACCAAAACCAGTCCAAAATCAGACTAGACCAAGACCAGACCAAGACCAGACCAAGACCAGGCCAAGACCAGACTAGACCAAGCCCGACCAAGACCAGACAAGACCATGATCAGAGCAAGACCAGACTAAACCACACCCAGACCAAGGCCAGATTAGACCAGACTACACCAAGAGTAGACCAAGACTAGACCTAGACCAGACTCGGGCCATGACCAAACTGGACCCAGACCAGGACCAAACTAAACCAAACCCAGAACCAGACTAGACCATACAAAGACTAGACTAGACCAGACTAAATCAAGAGCAGGCCAAGACCAGACTAGACAAAAATCAGACCAAGACCAAACTAGAACACCAGACTAGACCAAGACCAGACTATACCAGACCAAGATTAGCCAGTCCGAAACCAGACAAGACCCAGACCAAGACCAGGCTAGAACAAACCAGACCAGACAAAACCATGATCAAACCAAGACCAGACTAAACCAAACCCAGACTAAGGCCAGATCCGACTAAACCAAGAGCAGACCAAGACAAGGACCAGACTAATACTTGTCATACAAGTATTAAACTGCTAGAATTCCTATTTTTATTGACGTACTTAAAATCTGATAAGACAATGTACTTATATTGAACTAACAACTCACCTACAACCCATCAACTGCATGGTCTCGTATAATGTCCCTCTATTATACGAAATATAATTATTAGAATCCACATACTGTATATATAAACTGTGATGGGAAGGTGATGAAGACTCAACGTGTTTCAGGGACCAAATGTCCTCTTTATCAGGAGTAGGTAATTTTAAGAATTGGATATTCGGTTCATGAAAAAAAAGGTTTGGTTTAAGACTTCATCACATCTCCATCACAGTTTATGTATGTGGACCTTTGATAAGGATTCAAGTAATGCTGGGGAGCTCAACTACCTCACATTCTCTTCTATTTTGGGGAGAATGTATTGTCAGATCCCTGTGCTGAGTTCCTGGGTCTGCACATAGCAAGGGGGCCCATTATGGGGTCTTCCAAGATCCTTGTACTATGGTCCCAGGTGTTAAACATCTGCTGCGCCCATTATGAGGGGTTCCCATTATCCTGTGCTGAGTTCCCGGGTCTGTACACCTGTGGTGCCCATTATGAGAGGTTCCCACCATCCCTGAACTAAGTTCCCAGGTCTCTACACCTGTTGTGGCCATTATGAGGGGTTTCCACCATCCCTGCTGGATTTAAGTTCCAACTTTAACAGGAGGAGCTGGGACACAAAAAGATGAAGACATCCAGGAACATAGAGATCATGTGAATCTTTGCCTTATTTTCTAGAACAAAATATCAGCTTTATGGTCTTCTTTACCGTTAATAACATTGATAACAAATCTATTTTTATTGCCCCCTCTGATTCCAAGTGACCACTATAGTGATATAAAGATCTATATAGAGGAATCAGGATCTCCTTCCTCCTGCTGGTGAGATCTATATAGAGGAATCAGGATCTCCTTCCTCCTGCTGGTGACCCCCTCTAGTGATATAAAGATCTATATAGAGGAATCAGGATCTCCTTCCTCCTGCTGGTGATCCCTCTAGTGATATAAAGATCTATATAGAGGAATCAGGACCTCCTTCTCCTGCTGGTGACCCCTCCAGTGATATAAAGATCTATATAGAGGAATCAGGACCTCCTTCTCTTGCCGGTGACCCCTCTATTGATATAAAGATCTATATAGAGGAATCAGGACCTCCTTCCTCCTGCTGGTGATCCATCTAGTGATATAAAGATCTATATAGAGGAATCAGGACCTCCTTCTCCTGCCGGTGACCCCTCTAGTGATATAAAGATCTATATAGAGGAATCAGGACCTCCTTCTCCTGCCGGTGACCCCTCTAGTGATATAAAGATCTATATAGAGGAATCAGGACCTCCTTCTCCTGCCGGTGACCCCTCTAGTGATATAAAGATCTATATAGAGGAATCAGGACCTCCTTCTCCTGCTGGTGACCCCTCTAGTGATATAAAGATCTATATAGAGGAATCAGGACCTCCTTCCTCCTGCCGGTGACCCCTCCAGTGTGACACCCATATGATCCAATTTGTACCCCTCCCTCCCAATGGACATCCATGTGCGGATGTGCAGGAAGTGGATCGTATGGAAATGTAATCCACGCTCCATCTCGCCATCTCCCTTGACAGCACCGCAGCGGCAAGCAGTGCGCAGCATTAATATGGAGCTACATCATTAAAACTGCACGAGACGCATTCTGCTGGAGAGCGCATTGTGCTTCCTGCCTGATATCTGAGCTGTGATAATTAGAACCTGCAGCCTTTAATGAAAATACTAATTATGTGCTCGTTACGCTGGCGGTTTATGAGTTTCAGGCCATTGTTTGTAGCTGAATTAATTAGGACGTCGCTGTAGCATTAGTAAGTCAGTGGCGGGGTAGGAACGGCCAAGAGCTGGACAGTGTTTATCTTATTAATGCCGCAAGTTACATTGTATACAGAGCCTAATTAATTTCATGAAGCTGCTTAACATTTGTATTGTAAAATGATCCCCCTGTACTGCGCCCGTGCCTTTAGTCTGGTGGCGCCGTAGCACCGAATATTTGGGGGGCTGAGCACAGTTGGGTGAGGATTTCCCGAGTACGAGCCGAGCTTTAAAGGATTTTTGTTTTGCTTGTTTCATCTTTTTTTTTTATATTTATAAATATGTTTAAGGGTATTGTTTCCATCCTATATTGTCCTGACCCTTTAAAGGATAACATTACTGCTCAGCAGCACAGAAAAGATGTCCTGTCTACCTCTGAGCCTAGGCACATGTACGCCGCTCACCCTGTTCATGGCTAGAGATGTACACGTCTCTATGATGGCGCCGCACTGGACAGGGTGGGAAGTCCGGGAACAGGGCTGAAGATGTCTGCAGTGAGGGGCACTATCAATGCTACAATATACAAAGAACCAGGGGTCTCCAGACAGTACCAAGGGCCACTTTGTATATTTTACAAATATTCATGAGCCGTAAAAAAAAAAAAATGTTTTATAAATGAATGAATAAACACACTTTAATAAAAAACATTACATCAGAGCCCCCTTTATGTCTGTGTCCCCATCAGAGTCCCCCTTACATCAGTACCCCTTACATCACTGTCCCATCAGAGTTCCCTTTTATATCAGTGTCTCCTCAGAGTCCTACTTTACATCAGAGTCCCCTCTTACATCAGTGCCCCTAAAGTCTCCCTTACATCAATGTTTCATCAGAGCCCCCCTTTACATCAGTGTCCTCATCAGTGCCACACCTTACATCCATGTCCCCATCAAAGCCCCTCTTTACATCAATGTCCCCATCAAAGCCCCTCTTTACATCAGTGTCCCTAGAATCCCCCTTACATCAGTGTCCTATCAGAGCCTTATCTTACATCAGAGCCCCCCTTTACATCAGTGTCCCATCAGAGACCTAGTTTACATCAGAGTCCCCCTTACATAAGTGTCCCCATCAGAGACGCCCTACATCAATGACCCCATCATAGATCTATCTCACATCAATGTTCCCATCAGAGTCCCCCCCTTACATCACTGTCCCCATCAAAGTCCTACCTTACATCACTGTCCCCATCAGATACCCCCCTTACATCAATGACCCCATCAGAGTGCCCCCCTTACATCAGTGTTCCATCAGAGCCCCCCTTTACATCAGTGTCCTCATCAGTGCCACACCTTACATCAATGTCCCCATCAAACCCAATTTACATCAGTGTCCCTATAATCCCCCTTACATCAGTGTCCCATCAGAGCCTTACCTTACATCAGAGCCCCCCTTACATTAGTGTCCTATCACAGCCTTACCTCACATCAGAGCCCCCCTTTACATCAGTGTCCTATCAGAGACCTAGTTTACATCAGAGTCCCCCTCACATAAGTTTCCCCATCAGAGACCCCCCTACATCAATGACCCCATCAGAGATCGACCTCACATTAATGTTCCAATCAGAGCCCCCTCTTGCATCAGTGTCTCCATCAAAGTCCTACCTTACATCAAAGCACCCCTTACATCACTGTCCCCATCAGAGACCCCCTTACATTAATGACCCCAGCAGAGTGCCCCCTTACATCAGCGTTCCGTCAGAGCCCCCCTTTACATCAGTGTCTTCATCAGTGCCACACATTACATCAATATCCCCATGAAAGCCCCTCTTTACATCAGTGTCTCATCAGAGACCCCCTTACATCAGTGTCCCATCAGAGATCCCCTTACATCAGTGTACCATCCGATATCCCCTTACATCAGTGTACCATCCGATATCCCCTTACATCAGTGTCCCATCACAGATCCCCTTACATCAGTGTCCCATCAGAGATCCCCTTACATCAGTGTCCCATCAGAGACCCCCTTACATCAGTGTCCCATCAGAGTGCCCCTTACATCAGTGTACCATCAGAGATCCCCTTACATCACTGTCCCATCAGAGATCCCCTTACATCAGTGTCCCATCAGAGACCCCCTTTACATCAGTGTCCCATCAGAGTGCCCCTTACATCAGTGTACCATCAGAGATCCCCTTACATCACTGTCCCATCAGAGATCCCCTTACATCAGTGTCCCATCAGAGTGCCCCTTACATCAGTGTACCATCAGAGATCCCCTTACATCACTGTCCCCATCAGAGATCCCCTTACATCAGTGTCCCATCAGAGACCCCCTTTACATCAGTGTCCCATCAGAGATCCCCTTACATCAGTGTCCCATCAGAGACCCCCTCACATCAGTGTCCCATCAGAGTGCCCCTTACATCAGTGTTCCATCAGAGCCCCCTTTTACATCACTGTCCCCATCAGAGAGCCCCCTTTCATCAGTGTCCCCATCAAAGCCCCCCTTTTACATTGGTTTCCCCTCAGAGTCCTACCTTACATCAGAGCCCCCCTTACATCAGTGTCCCCACCAGAGCCCCCCTTACATCAGTGTCCCCACCAGAGCCTCCCTTTCATTAGTAGCGAACATATTACAGCGCACACATTCAAGAATGACGTTTCCTGCAGGGCTAGTTAAAAACACCTGAACATATTCAAAAAATCCGGGGGTTTGGTCACACTATATGGTTATATAGTGCTAAGCCCACTTACTGCGACAAAGTACCCCGAATTAGTGGGTCCTACCCTAGTTTTAGAATGAAAGATCCTGAGTCTCAACCATGGGAGCCAAACTCCTCTATGTGGGAGAACTGAAAGGATTCCTCCTATAATCTGGTGGCCACTAAATAAGAGGTAATGAAGAGGGGGAGGGGTGCTCTAACCCAAAAAAACCTGGTCAGGGTTTATTACAACATTACTACCTTACATCAGAGCCCCCCTTACATCAGTGTCCCCACCAGAGCCCCCCTTACATCAGTGTCCCCACCAGAGCCCCCCTTACATCAGTGTCCCCACCAGAGCCCCCCTTTCATCAGTGTCCCCACCAGAGCCCCCCTTACATCAGTGTCCCCATCAGAGCCCCCCTTACATCAGTGTCCCTAGAGTCCCCCCTACATGAATTATTCCATCAGACCCCTACTTTACATCAGTGTCCCCATCATCAGAGTCCTACCTTACCACTGCAATTAGGCTTACAGTCGAGTGGCGGAGCAGATCTGGATGGATGAAGCTAAATCTTCCTGTGAATGCTGGGGCAAGCATCTTATTGGTTGTTAGGATGCTGCCTCTCCTAGTAACCAATGACACAGTGCAGTGGGGGGAAAACCTGTGACGGAGACTGTATGTGTGTGGTGGTGGTGAGGGGGGGGGGGGGGTGGAGTCCATTATTATTATTAGTCTACCATATCACCTTGTTTATCAGTATCGTGATTTTTTTTTTGTGTTATTTGCAACTTTTAGATATTTTTATGAATATATTTAGTTTTATTTTACAACCCCTGATGTAGGAGGCGTGTCTTAGTCCCTGAAACGCGTTGGCTTACAGTACAGTTTTTCCAGCATTCCACTGGTGGTCCAACTTGGGGGGGGGGCCCTGTCGGAGTTCTATCCATCCTACATACAGATAATTCCACAAGCCATCCTGTAATTCTCTTCTCCCGTCTCTCTCCCTCGCAGCTCAGCCTGACACCTAACGAACGATGGCTATTCATATCAATCATCGGAGACGCTGAACAAAAGTCTAATTTACTCCGCGGGCAGTGACACAACGCCCGTCTATAAATCCCGCAAACGGCATCGGGGACATTAAAAGACGAGGAGAGGAGGATTCTCAAAATGCCAACAAAGTGAGCGGAGAGAATTATTTTCCTAAAATTGCAGAAATGGCAATTACGGGGCTACAAACGGTCGTTAGACGCTTCAGATTATTGTGCAGAACCAGAATTATTAATTATTGTGCGCAGGAACTGGGGTGGGGGCTGGAAAACCTTTTAGGCCTGTGGGCTAAAAGTAGATGTTTGTGTTGCCCGGTCCAAGTCAATCATAGATAGGATGATCTTATGGACAATTTGACATCTGCTCCTTCCTCTATAACGGTCCTCTCCTGAAATACTCTGCTCTGCTGGAGGACTCTGCTCCTTCCTCTATAACTCTCCTCTCCCGAAATACTCTGCACTGCTGGAGGACTCTGCTCCTTCCTCTATAACTCTCCTCTCCTGAAATGCTCTGCTCTGCTGGAGGACTCTGCTCCTTCCTCTATAACTCTCCTCTCGTGAAATACTCTTCTCTGCTGGAGGACTCTGCTCCTTCCTCTATAACTCTCCTCTCCTGAAATACTCTGCTCTGCTGGAGGACTCTGCTCCTTCCTCTATAACTCTCCTGAAATACTCTGCACTGCTGGAGGACTCTGCTCCTTCCTCTATAACTCTCCTCTCCCAAAATACTCTGCACTGCAGGAGGACTCTGCTCCTTCCTCTCACTCTCCTCTCCTGAAATACTCTGCTCTGCTGGAGGACTCTGCTCCTTCCTCTATAACTCTCCTCTCCTGAAATACTCTGCTGGAGGACTCTGCTCCTTCCTCTATAACTCTCCTCTCCTGAAATACTCTGCACTGCTGGAGGACTCTTCTTCCTGATGTAGTAGAATGTCATTCCTCCAATCTTCTCTTTTATGTTATTTAATGTTGCAAAACAAATGTGCGGCGATGAACCCAGACCAGCTGTTATCAGGCTGGCGGTGTCCCCAGTATAAAACTCGCCATTCCTCCGCACTCGGTTATAGCGGCCAATTGATATGCACCTGTGGGCCGTGCTGGAAAAATTAATACCTTATGGTAAGCAATTACACAGGCAATCGCAGCCGCAGGCCCCAAGGCAACGGCGTCAGCGGCAGCCATTGAAAGATCTCGCCGTATTCCCCAGCCACCTCTTCTTTGTCTGAGTTGAAAGTATTAAAGGCTCTTGTATGATTTCCGGAGACGGCTGATGGAGAGGGTCAGCGACAAAACCGACGTGACGCACATGAGCAATGCGAGAGACGGAGGAATTTAAAACGCCGGCTATTCGCAGGAGAGCGCCGAGCGGAGCCACTTGACGAGGGACCTGCGCTCCGCGTGGAAGATTGGCGACTTTTCTTAATTAAGATATGAAGAAACATTAGCCGCTTCCAATCATCATTTACATTCAAGGACTTCTGCGGCGGAGCTGGGAATAGAGGAGGAAGCGGACGCGTGTTCAGCAAAGTGTTTCTTTGGAACCGATGGCGGCGGCGGCGGAGGAGTATAAAGGAAAAAAAAAAACGCCAAATTTGCTGCTGCGAGTTCAGGAGCCGAACAAGTTTGTTTGCAGATAACAATCGCTACAATTCAAAAGAGGAGAGCGAGAGAGGAGGAAGATATTGTAAAGGGTTGGGAGAGGAGAGTGTTCTCTCTTCACAGGTGTCTGTATATGCAACTTACTGATCCATCACTGCTTCCTCCTCCGCTATCTTACAGGACCCAAACTGTCACCTTATATATATATATATACAGCAGGGGCGGACTGACAACTCATGGGGCCCCCGGGCAATAGGAGATTATGGGGCCCCCAGGCAATCAGAGATTATGGGGCCACACAGTATATACAGTATACAATCACACAGTATACACAGACATGTTTCTATTGGCTGAGAAGGTACTGGAGAGGTGGGGCAGCTATAATCTCTGGATTGTCGGTAAGGGACATTTCAGAGACAGATGTAAAAAAAAAACACAGATTTTTACATACTGTCCCTGGTTGTACTGAGGCTGGCAACCCTGATGGGGCCCCCTAGTGGCCCAGGGCCCTCGGGCAGTGCCCGAGTGGCCAAATGGTCAGTCCGCCCCTGATATACAGATTACTGATCCATCACTGCTTCCTCCTCCGCTATCTTACAGGACCCAAACTGTCACCTTATATATATACAGATTACTGATCCAGCACTGCCTCCTTCTCCGCTATTTGATGAGACACAAAATGTCACCTTACGGTGGGGAAAATAATGATGTTCTTCCCCGCAGATTGTGTAAGTTTGCCCACTTTCAAAGAAATGAAGGGTCTATCATAGGTGTATTTTAAATGATAGAGACAGAAGATCAACCAAAAATCCAGAAAAAAAACACACATGATACAAATGTTATAAATTAAGTTGCAGTATAGCGAGTAAAATAAGTATTTGATCCCCAAGCCAAACATGACTTGGTACTTAGTGGAGAAACCCTTCTTGGCACAGAGATCAGACGTTTCTTGTAGTTGGTGACCAGGTTTGCACACATCTCAGGAGGGATTTCGGTCCTCTCTTCTTTACAGATCTTCTCTAAATCCTTAAGGTTTCTTGGCTGTCGCTTGGCAACTGTAATGCCCCGCCCGTACACACGGTCGGACATTTTGTCCGAAACTGGTGTTGCCCACACACGGTCGGACAAAGTTGTTGGAAAATCCGATCATTCCCGAACGAGGTGACGTACAACACGTACGGTGGGACTACGTAGAGGCCAGTAGCCAACAGTGATGTAAGTAACTGAGTTAAAATAAACTGAGTTACTTAACGCAGTTACTTTAGAGGGTAACGAGTAATCTAACTGATTACTTTTCCCCTCATGGTAACTCAGTTCCCATTACTTGGGCTTAGTTACCCCAATTACATCTACCGCCACTAGATGGCAGTAGTGTAATTCCGGTGTCCTGCCAAAAAAGTTCCCCAGCCGGATAAGGACCCCCCTGTACTGCTCAGACGCAGCGCTTGCGCAGCGCGAAGGACTACGGAGCTTCCGAAAATTGCTGAACCTAAACAGCTCTGAGTGAACTCTACACCGCGCAGGTGCAGTTAACATGTAATTGTACGAGGCGATGCCGCACGCTCCCGATGCTCGTGCTACTCTGCAAGGGGCGTCTATGGTGTAACTAAGGGGCGGGTCTAGTATTACTGTAACCAAGGGGCGCATTTATTATTATTGTTATATATCGAGCTCTGCCCATTAATTTAACATTCGCCCTCTTCTGTAGCCATCCGCCCCTTACACGATATAATAATAATAGACCCGCCCCTTACACGATATAATAATAATAGACCCGCCCCTTACACGATATAATAATAATAGACCCGCCCCTTACACGATATAATAATAATAGACCCGCCCCTTGCTTACACGCTATAACAGATCTGCCCCTTGGTTAGAGTAATAATAGAGCAGCCCCTTGGTTACACGATATATAACAATAATAATAAATGCGCCCCTTGGTTACAGTAATACTAGACCCGCCCCTTAGTTACACGTATAGAATATTAAAAAAAAAAGTCAGTTACTTTGCTGCGTAACTAATTACTTTTCCAATGTAGTAACTGAGTTACTAACGCAATTACTTTTTGGGAGAAGTAATTTGTAACTTAACTAAATTACTTTTTTAAAGTAAGATGACCAACACTGGTAGCCAATAGCTTTTGTCTCCAAATTTCTTCTGAGCATGCGTGGCACTTTGTCCGCCGGACTAGGCTACACATGATCGGAATTGACGCGATCGGACCATGTTGTCAGAAAATTTAAGATCCAGCTCTCAAACTTTGTACGTAGGAAATTCCGACAGCAAAAGTCTGATGGAGCCCACACACGTGTCGGGTTTTCCGACAACATGATCCGATCGAACATTTTCCGTCGAAAAATCCGACCGTGTGTACGGGGCACTCCATGACCTTAATGTGCTTCTTCTTGAGACACTCCTTTGTTGCCATGGCGGTATGTTTTGGGTCATTGTCATGCTGGAAGACCCGTCCATGACATATCTTCAGAAGATTCTCATCCAAGATGTTACAATACATGGCCCCGTCCATTGGCTCCTCAATGTGGCAAAGTTAGCTTGTACCTTTATGCCTTGTACACACGTTCGGACATTCCGACCACAAAATCCGTCAGACAAACTTGTGTTGCGCACACACGGTCAGACAAAGTTGTCAGAAAATCCGATTGTTCCGAACGAGGTGACGTACAAAACGTCAAATTGAGGAGCCAATGGACGGGGCCATGTATTGTAACATCTTGGATGAGAATCTTCTGAAGATAGGTCATGGACGGGTCTTCCAGCATGACAATGACCCAAAACATACCGCCAAGGCAACAAAGGAGTGTCTCAAGAAGAAGCACATTGAGGTCATGGAGTTGCCTAGTCCGTTAAGCTTTCGTCTCCAAATTTGATCTGAGCATGCGTGGCACTTTGTGCGTCGGAATTCTCTACACACGATCAGAAAAAGTCAGATCGGATTTTGTTGTGGGAAAATTTTAGATCCTGCTCTCAAATTTTTTCCGACGGAAAAAGCCCGCTAGAGCCCACACACGATCGGATTTTCCGACAACATAATCCGATCGGACTTTTTCCATCGGAATATTAGAGAAACAGCCCCAAAGCATAATGTTTCCACCTCCGTGCTTGACTGTAGGGATGGTGTTATTAGGATCAATCAGCATTTTTACTTATTCCAAACACAGCAAGTCGTGTTAATGCCAAAGTGCTAAATTTTGGTCTCATTTGACCACCGCACTTTCTCCTAATCCTCCTCTGAATCATTTAGATGTTCATTGGCAACCTTCAGGCGGGCCTGTACATGTGTCTTCTTGAGGAGGAGGACCTTGCGGGCGCTGCAGGAGTTCAATCCATGGCGGCGTATTGTGTTACCAATGGTTTGTTTGGTGACTGAGGTACCAACTGCCTTGAGACCATTTAACCACTTCAGCCCCGGACCAATTGGCAGCCAAAGGACCAGGCCCCTTTTTGCGATTCGGCACTGCGTCGCTTTAACTGACAATTGCGCAGGTCGTGCGACGTGGCTCCCAAACAAAATTGGCGTACTTTTTTTCCCACAAATAGAGCTTTCTTTTGGTGGTATTTGATCGCCCCTGCGGTTTTTATTTTTTGCGCTATAAACAAAAATAGAGCGACAATTTTGAAAAAAATGCAATATTTTTTAATTTTGCTATAATAAATATCCCAAAAAATATATAAAAAAAGCATTTTTTTTCCTCAGTTTAGGCCGATACGTATTCTTCTACATATTTTTGGTAATCGCAATTAGCGATTATTGATTGGTTTCCGCAAAAGTTATAGCGTTTACAATATAGGGGATAGTTTTATAGCATTTTTATTAATATTTTTTTTTTACTAGTAATGGCGGCGATCAGCGATTTTTTATTGTGACTGCGACATTATGGCGGACACATCGGACAATTTTGACACATTTTTGGGACCATTGTCATTTATACAGCAATCAGTGTTATTCAAATGCACTGATTCCTGTATAAATGACAGTGGCAGTGAAAGAGTTAACCACTAGGGGGAGGGGAGGGGTTATGGGCTGTGACGTGCGTTTTTTTTTTTACATTAGGGGGCGGGGCTGACGTCTGACGTCATTGATCGGCTTTCCCGATGACAGGGAACAGCCGATCAATGACAGGCAGTGTAGGAAGCGCGGGGAGAGGTTTGTTTACACAGACCTCTCCCCGTTCTTCAGCTCCGTAACCCGATCGCGGGACACCAGCGGCGATCAGGTCCGCTGCTCCCGCGGCCGTGGTCACAGAGCTCCTGACCGGGTCGCGAGCGCGCAGCTGGCGGCGCGCGCGCGACCCGTGGCTGGCCTCTTAAAGGACCACGTACCTATACGTGGTTTTGCCTAGCCGTGCCATTCTGCCGACGTATATCGGTCGGGAAGCGGTTAAAAGCTCCTCCTTTGTAGTATTGCGCTGATCCCTCACTTTTCACAATCTTGCATGGAGCTCCAGACTAGACATGTGCAATTCGTTTAGTTTTTTTTCGTTTTTCTTTTTTTTTCGTTATTTTCGTTCGTTCGTTTTCGTACGAATGAACGAATCTTTCGAATCATACCAATCCGAATAACGAATCGTAACGAATCGTACCAATCCGATTAATGAATCATTCGAATCTAACGAATCCGAAAAACAACGAAAATCCGAAAAAAAATAATTAGAAACAACGAATGTACTAATGAAGAAAATCCGAAAAACGAAAACGATGAAAAAATTCGTACATTCGTAACTTTTTTTTTTTGTTGAATTGGTAATTTTCCGTGTCCCTTACAATGGTGCTGCTAAACGTGCTTCGAATGGATTGAACAAAAAAATTCGTACATTCGTAACTTTTTTTTTCGATTCGTAACTTTTTTTTTTTGATTCGTAACTTTTTTTTTTTTTTTTTTCGATTTGTAATTTCCGTATCTCTATTGAACAAAAAAATTCGTACATTCGTAACTTTTTTTTCGATTCGATTCGTAACTTTTTTTTTTTCGATTCGTAATTATTTTTTTATTTTTTTTCGATTTGCAATTTCCGTATCTCTATTGAACAAAAAAATTCGTACATTCCTAACTTTTTTTTCGATTCGTAACTTTTTTTTTTTCGATTCGTAACTTTTTTTTTCGATTCGTAATTATTATTATTTTTTTTCGATTTGCAATTTCCGTATCTCTATTGAACAAAAAAATTCGTACATTCGTAACTTTTTTTTTTTCGATTCGTAACTTTTTTTTTTCCATTCGTAAATTATTATTATTTTTTTTTTCGATTTGCAATTTCCGTATCTCTATTGAACAAAAAAAATTCGTACATTCGTAACTTTTTTTTTTTCGATTCGTAACTTTTTTTTTTTTCGATTCGTAACTTTTTTTTTTTCGATTCGTAAATTATTAAAATGTAATAATAGCATACACATTACATAAAATTATGAATTATGCTCCGATTACGAATGTTACGAATGTTACGAATGTTACGAATGTACGAATAAATACGAATGCGTCCGAAAATTAAACTAACGAAAAAATGAATCAACGAAATTAGTTGTAAAAAATAACTCTTACGAATGTACGAATCGTTACGAATCCGAACACCGGCGACTTACGAATGTATGAATCGTTATGAATCAACGGAAACGAAAAAAACGAAACGAAAAAAAAGATTTTTTTTCAGAAACGAAAAAAAACGAAACGAAAATAAACGAATTTTTTTGTTGTGCACATGTCTACTCCAGACCGAGGGCGATTGATGGTTATTTTGTATTTCTTCCATTTGCGAATAATCCCTCCAACAGTTGTCTCCTTCTCACCAAGCTTCTTGCTGATGGTCTTGTAGCCCATTCCGGCCTTGTGTAGGACTACTATCTTGGCCCTGACATCCTTTGACAGCTCTTTGGTCTTCCCCATGATTGGGAGGTTTGAATGGGAGAAAGAGATTCTGTGGACAGGTGTCTTTTATACAGCGAGTTGTTGTTAGGAGCTCCTTCTTACATTGACAGGACTAATCTGTGTACCACATGAGCACCTACTGTAGCCAGTCTGTAGGGGGCAGAATTATTGTTGGGATCAAATACTTATTTTATTCACTGAACTCCAACTCCAATTATAACATTTGTATTGTGTGTGTTTTTCTGGATTTTAGGTTGATATTCTGTCTCTATCATTTAAACTACACCTTTGATAAAAAAAATATAGACCCTTCATTTCTTTGTAAGTGGGCAAACTTACACAATCTGCAGGGGATCAAATCATTATTTTCCCCACTGTGTATACAGATTACTAAACCAGTACTGCTATCTCAAGGTGGGAGAATCTGTCCACAGGACAACTATTAGTCGTGTTCTCCACAAATCTGGTCTTTATGGAAGAGTGACAAGAAGAAAGTCATTGTTCGAGGAAAGTCATAAGAAGTCCTGTTTGTAGTTTGGGAGAAGCCATGTGGGGGACACAGCAAACATGTGGAAGAAGGTGCTCTGGTCAGATGAGACCAAAATTTTACTTTTTGGCCTAAAAGCAAAACGCTATGTGACTCAGGTCTGGGTGACTCATCCTACTTATCCTAACAGCCTCTCTCCCCCTGTTTTCTGGGACATTGGAGAATGTTCTGGACATAGTGGGTGGAGGTTAGGAGTAGCTGCTTGGAATATTTATGAGGTCCTCGGCCAATTCCCAGTAAAGGGCTGGCAGGGGGCAGGCCACCTCATAAATGGGCATAAGTCATGCCATGGTGGGACAGTCGGGTGAAAGATGGATATGGAGAGCTGAGGAGGCTGTCAATGGTCCTTGAGGGTTCCCCCGACTTTGGGGGGGGGGGTGACCTTGGGCCGAGGCTCGGGTGCTGGAAGGATCCTGCCAAAGCACACAGAAGAAGCCCTTCCTGGAGGCACGGGAGCAAGGAGAGAGAACAGCAGGAGCAGATCAGCATACCCAGTGCTGGGACAATTCCATTTGATGCCTAGGGCGAAGATGGCAAACTGCACCCCCCCCCCCCCCCCCCGTTTTTAAGAAAAAATCAATGTAGTTTCAAAACAAGAATATATTTATTATTATATTATGGGACACTCTGACGGGCTAATTGTATGTCACAAAACATGCCCCTTAACGTAAAATCTGCCCATCAGAGTGCCCCTTAATACAAAATGTGCCCATCAGCATGCCCCTTAACATAAAATAAGGGTCACACTGATGGGCACCATTTATGTTAAGGGGCACTCTGATGGGCACATTTTATTTTAAGGGGCTTGCTGATGGGTATATTTTTAATGTGCACGCTGATGGGCACATTTTATGTTAAGGGGCACTCTGATGGGCACAACAAAATGTGTCCATCAGTGTACCCCTTAAGAAAATATGCCCATCAGTGTGCACATTAAAAGTATACCCATCAGCGTGCCCCTTAAAAAAAAATGTGCCCATCAGAGCCCATCAGCGTGCCCTTTACTAAATATGCGTGACATCTTGCCCCTACTCGCAGCCCATGAGTGGGAGCTGTTCTTCTGTCAACTCAGGGCAGGTGCACGCAACGTCACTGGTTGCTGGGGAAACCCACGGTCCCGGCAAACTAGTGACGGCTGTTTTAGAAGGACACTTCACTGCGCCCCCCCCACCCCCAATAAATTGTACCGCCCAGGGCATCCGCCCCCCCCCCCCCTTTCTACCGGCTCTGAGCATGCCTAAGAGATCTCCTGAGAGTCAGCTGGGTGGGCTGTTGAGTGTCAGTCTGGAGGACTGTGGGGAGAAGTCAGGAGGGCTAGTGAAAGGGGCAGCTGCAGCCAGGTGGGTTGGCAGTGCCTGAAGAGGTGGTGCTGGGATCAGTAGCCACAGGAGTGATGCAAGGTGGACACTGAAATTCTGCTACACAACGAAGGGGCCTCGGGGTTCCTGCCTGTAATGGGCCATTGCTGTCATCTGACTGAGTGATTGTCAGATATTCAGAGTGCTCCAGCTGAGTTCTGCAAGCCAGTGAGTGCTGGAGGAAGAAGAGGAGCTGTATATAGAGACTGTATATAGGAAGAGTTGCACCTGAAGTTGTTGAAGTCAAAGGGCATCCCATACCCCCCCCCATCCCTATCCAAGTTATTACCCTCAATAAATAACAAAAACAAAGTCATGGACTTTTTTTTGTCTCAAGAGTGCCTGTGAAAATTTGGTGGGCCTGGCTGTGCAGAGTGGGGGGGGGTACCAGTTTACTTGCGGCTCCTTAGGGGGTGCCCTACACGGGGATCTCATGTATGCACAGAAATTGTGCAGATGTTCCAGGGTCTGTGGTGTATCTTTGCATGTGAAAGGAGGCTCAGGGCCATCTTAAGAGCATTATAGGCCCCGGGGCAATACAGTGCACTGGGGCCCTGTCTACACGATCACGCACGAGAATAAAAATGCAAATGATCAATAAGGCTATATTTATTGGTACTTCCAACAAAATCAGTGTTTAAACATTAACACGTTAAACAATTAAAATGTTTGCACAATATAACACGAGTTTGGTGGGCACAGTGGCAGCGTTTGGGCACAGTGGCCTGCATTTGATGGGCACAGTGGCAGCTTTTTGATGGGCACAGTGGCAGTTTTGATGGGCACAGTGGCTGTGTTTGATGGGCACAGTGGCAGCTTTGATGGGCACAGTGGCAGCTTTGATGGGCAAAGTGGCTGTTTGATGGGCACAGTGGCTGTTTGATGGGCACAGTGGCAGCTTTTGAGGGGCACAGACAGTGGCTGTGTTTGATGCACAACTTGAACTTACTTAAGTAGACATTGTTATGCCGCGTACACACGTTCGGACTTCGTCCGCCGGACCTAGTCCGGCGGGACTTCCCCACACACACCCGGACTTCCGAGCGTGTGACTTGCCCACACACGCCCGGACTTCTCCGGCAGACAATTCGCTGGAAAAAGTCAGCGGGAATGACCGGACTTTCTGATGAGCCGCAAGTCGGTTCATTTCAAAAGTCCGGCGGACTAGCCTACTAACGGCGGGATTGTCCGCCGGACTGCCAAGTCCAGCGGACAATTTTAAAACAAAACTTAAAACCTAGTCCGCCGGACTTTTGGTGCCAAAAAGTCCGCCGGCGCCCACACACGAGGGGATTGTTCGGTGGACTTGAGTCCAGCGGACAATCCCGCGGGATAGTCCCTTCGTGTGTACGCGGCATTAGACTTACTTGAGGCCGCCGGCCTGGTGCAGTACAGCGTGTCACTCACAGCAGCAAGGCAGCGCCAGCTATCAAGGGCCGTCTTTCCGCTCCGCTCCCTCTCCATGCTGTCTTAAGAACATGGCAGAGGTGGGCGGAGCCTGTTCACTAGCCACTGGGGCAGCCGCGGTGCGCTATGAATGCTGGGGCAGCCGCGGCCTCTGATTGATGTCACTGGTTGCTAGCTAGATGCCGGCCGGTGAAGTGAGCAACCAGTGCAGTCAGTCAATTTAAGCAGCAGATTGCAGCGCTGAGGATCAGCCTTGGATGGGGCCCCCCAGACAAGTGGGGCCCCTGGGCAACTGCCCAGCATGACCAGTGGAAAAAACGGCCCTGAGGAGGCTGGGCTTGCGCAGACATGCAACGGGAATCTGCCAGGTCCTATAGACCTGGCAAAGATCCCTATGGTATGTCTCTGTGCGTGCGCCGGAAATGAATGCAAGATGGTGGTGCCGAAGCAGAAGTGTAGTGTAGGGAGAACTTTCCCTACAAGCAAGACAATGCTCGACTCCGTTGACTTTTTTATTTCATTTTATTCAGGGACAATTTTTTAAGATTTAAAAGATTTATTTTTAACCCCCCTTCCCACTTCCACCTCCTGGCCCTTTAAGAATTTCTAGATGCCGGGAGGTGAAGGCAGGCATTCAGGTCATGTAACCACTGTGATTGGCTTTCACAGCAGTCACATGATCGGAAAGCTCACGATCGCAAGTGTGCATCTGGAGCTTTCCGGTCCCTGCTGGTGACTGTGCTGGGAGCGCGCAGGGCGCCTGCTCTCAGCATCGTTTTGTGTTACATAGGACTCCATATGCGTGCAGCTGGTAGGAAGAGGTTAATAGTAAGGGCGGAGTTCAATTAGGAAGAAATGTCTCATATCTTAGGCTCCAGATGGCCATCTTGGGGAAGACGCTCATCCAGTTGGAAGCTGAAGTCCCATGAGATTTAAGTGGCCAACTTGATGGGGGATCCTATAAAAATAGGGGGCCAACATCATTTTGTCATGCCCGCAGTGAGGAAGTAGACAGGGAAAGGGCTCCGATGGGTAGGGAAATCGTAGGAGGTTCTAGAAGAGTAGGGACGTGAAGGTTGTCTTTTCCTGGGTGACCATGCTGAACTGTTCCTGGAGATATGGCCTTGGGCTGTCTTATACCGCAGCATCCTGGTGGAACCTAGCAACAGATAACCTTACCACTGTAGCACCCTCCTAGAAAGGTTGCTAGGAAAGCTTGGTAAATTACGTTCTTTTGGCTCCACTGTGATCAGTAGAGCAGTTTCTGATTGCTTTCGTCTGTTCTGGGCTCCACTGGTTGCAGGTTTTCCCCCCTGCCTTCTGGAAGATTCCAGAATGTAGTGGGCTAGAATAGCAAATCAGTAACCTAAATATTTATGTTGGTTGTCTCAACCAATCCCTTGGGGAGGGTGCCCAGAAGGCGGATGAGGAGTGCATGAATAGTCTGGGGCTTGGAACTGCCCTGTTCTTATCCAGAAGGAGTAGTTCCCAGCCTGAAAGGCTGCTGCCCCTCCATGCAGCCCACCTGAAACCCTCCCTGTGCTCACTGAGGTCACAGCTGTGGCAGAGCTGGAGGATCGGTTTTGCTAAGAATCTCTGAAGCTAATCATCAAAAGTATTGAGCATGAACTTTAACGACATCCCAGTCTTAGTCCGTAGGGTTCAATATTGAGTTGGCCCACCCTTTGCAGCTATAACAGCTTCAACTCTTCTGGGAAGGTTGTCCACAAGCGAGGAGTGTGTCTATGGGAATGTTTGACCATTCTTCCAGAAGCGCATTTGTGAGGTCAGGCACTGATGTTGGACAAGAAGGCCTGGCTCGCAGTGTCCAATCTAATTCATCCCAAAGGTCTATTTGGTTGAGGTCAGGACAGTCAAGTTCCTCCACCCCAAACTCGCTCATCCATGTCTTTATGGACATTGCGTTTTGCACTGGTGGGCAGTCATGTTGGAACAGGAAGGGACCATCCCCAAACTGTTCCCACAAAGTTAGGAGCATGAAATTGTCCAAAATGTCTTGGTATGCTGACGCCTTAAGAGTTCCCTTCACTGGAACTAAGGGGCCAAACCCAACCCCTGAAAAACAAACCCACACCATAATCCCCCCTCCACCAAATGATTTGGAGGGGTGGTCCAATACTTTTGGCAATATAGTGTGGAGCAGCGAGTTTGGGGTGGAGGAACTTCACTGGCCAGCACAGAGTCCTGACCTCAACCCAATAGAACACCTTTGGAAAGAATTAGAGCGCAGACTGCGAACCAGGCCTTCATGTCCATCATCAGTGCCTGACCTCACAAATGGGCTTCTGGAAGAATGGTCAGACATTCCCATAGACACCCTCCTAAACCTTGTGGACGGCCTTCCCAGAAGAGTTGAAGCAGTTTTAGCTGCAAAGGGCGGGCCAACTCAATATTGAACCCTACGGACTAAGACTGGGAGGTCATTAAAGTTCATGTGTGTGTAAAGGCAGGCGTCCCAATACTTTTAGCAATATAGTGTATCTCATAGCTTCTGTGGTGCCAAGACTATCATTGACTATCGTGCCTTGTGGTTGACTATTGAATTGGTTAATCTCTTCATTATAAGAAAACAGTTCCAAGCCACCCTGTCCTGTGGTCCTTCCATAAATATGGTACACCACTTAGGCCCCGCCTACATGTGTTCTTCGCAAACTGTTCCGACATTGCGTCTTTGGGTTTTCCCCCAGCACCGCGAGAGTTAAATTACCTAAACGTCTGGCTGTTTGGCGGTCTGTCATTAAGAGCCTCACAAAACAAAACGGCGTTCATAATCATGTCCTGGATTTACTCGCACAAGTCCATTAAATTTAACGGTGCGTTTGATCTCACTTTTAATGGTAAACAATAAAAAAAAAACTAAAAAAAAATCTCAGAAACACATTTAGATAAATTATTCCAATATGCGCGTCTTCTCCGCTTTATGTTATTTATTTATTTTTTTCCCGGCACATGAGATACCTTGTTTGCATTCGCCGTTTGATAATCGCGCAGCTGCCAATAAAAGCACGGGCAAAATGCAAATGTGATGACCGAGTTATTATAGAAAGTTCATAAAAAAACTGGCAGTGCCGCCGCACGTTCCAACCAAAATCTGGGCGCAAAACATGGAGGAAGGAAAAAGCCTAATTGGTGACTTGATTTTCTAGAATAGTCATTGATTTGAGACATCCGATTTAAAGAAGAACTCCAGGGATGGTAATACATTCTACACTAACTTTGGGCCAGCTTGGCTTCAACAAATGTTCTTGATAACTCTGTGTAGCCAACGGTTAACCTTTAATTTAACGTTGTACCCTATGCCAGTGGTTCTCCACCACCAGACAATGGGCCACTGCTGGACGGCAGCCTCTCTCCTCCTGGGCCTCCAGCTAGCTTTAGACCCTTTAACCTCTCACAGCGCCACCCTGATCCCATAGTGCCACCTAACCTCCCACAATGGCCAGCAATGCCTCTCAACCTCCCACAGTGCCATCCCCCCGTAGTACCCCCTATCCTGCTGCAGAGTCTCCGGCCCTCCCACAGTGCCACCTGACCTCCCACAATGGCCAGCAATGCCTCTCAACCTCCCACAGTGCCCCCCCCCCCCCCGTAGTACCCTGTATCCTGCTGCAGAGCCTCCAGCCCTCCCACAGTGCCACCTAACCTTCCACAATGGCCCGCAATGCCTCCCAATTTCTCACAGTGCCCCCAGGCCTCCCCCGTAGTGCCCACTGCCCCCCTATCATGCTGCAGAGCCTCCTGCCCGCCCATAGTGCCCACAACAGTGTCCACCCACCCACTCACTCCAGAGATCCCATCCCCCACAGTTGACATTAATCTACCTCCATAAACCTCATCCAATACAGTGTCAATATGTCTGCTGCAGAGTTCCCATAAACCCCTCTAGAGCCTCCATCCCCCACACTGACACCCATTCCCGTGTTTTTATTATGGGAATTTAACTTTTTTTTTTTACTCTTTGGGCACAAGGTTTTGGAAGAATATACGAGGCCCTGGTCTCAATAAGGTTTGGAATGACTGGCCATTGCTACACTCAGGAAGAGGTGTCTTCTTGCTCCAATAGCTCCACCACTCAGGAGAAGCCTTGTTTTTTTTTCAGTGAATACAAGGCTTCCTCTGATTTGCCAAGGCCGGCAGATGGCGTTACTGTCTCTACCTCAGGCCAATCAGAAGGCCTTGTATTCCTGAAATGCCTTTCTGCTGTCTCTTCCATCTGCCTATCATCCTTCCCACCTGTCTGCAGTCTTCTCCACCTGTCTACCATTCTCGTCACCTGTCTACATTCATTTCCACCTGTCCACCATCATTCCAACCTGTCTTCCACCTGTTTACCATCCTCCTCACCTGCATTTTATTCTTTGCACCTGTCTGCAGTTTCTCTTGGCTGTCTACATTCATTCCCACCTGTCTGCAGTCTTTTCCAACTTTCCACCACCCTTCCCACCTGTCTGCAGTCCTATCCTTACCTATCTACGACTACCACCCTTCCTACCTGTCTGCAGTCCCGTCCTTACCTATCTACGACTACCACCCTTTCCAGCTAGCTGTCTGCAGTCTCCTTTCCACCTGCTTGCAGTTTCTTCCACCAGTTAACCATCCTTCCCACCTGTCTACAGTCCCCTCTTCACCTATTTACAATTCTTTCCACCTGCCTGCAGTCTCCTCCTCATCTGTCTATCACCCTTCCCACCTATCTACAGTCTCCTCACCTGTCTACAGTCTCTTCCACCTGTCTAAAGTCTCTTCCACCTATCTACATCCTTCCCAACTGTCTGCAGTCTCTTCCACCTGTCTACAGTCTCTTCCACCTATCTACCATCCTTCCCAACTGTCTGTAGTCTCTTCCACCTGTCTAAAGTCTCTTCCACCTATCTACCATCCTTCCCACCTGTCTACAGTTTCTTCCACCTATCTACCATCCTTCCCACCTGTCCAAAGTCTCTTCCACCTATCTACCATCCTTCCCACCTGTCCAAAGTCTCTTCCATCTATCTACCATCCTTCCCACCTGTCCAAAGTCTCTTCCACCTATCTACCATCCTTCCCACCTGTCCAAAGTCTCTTCCACCTATCTACCATCCTTCCCACCTGTCCAAAATCTCTTCCACCTATCTACCATCCTTCCCACCTGTCTACAGTTTCTTCCACCTATCTACCATCCTTCCCACCTGTCCAAAGTCTCTTCCACCTATCTACCATCCTTCCCACCTGTCCAAAGTCTCTTCCACCTATCTACCATCCTTCCCACCTGTCCAAAGTCTCTTCCACCTATCTACCATTCTTCCCACCTGTCCAAAGTCTCTTCCACCTATCTACCATCCTTCCCACCTGTCCAAAGTCTCTTCCACCTATCTACCATCCTTCCCACCTGTCCAAAGTCTCTTCCACCTATCTACCATTCTTCCCACCTGTCCAAAGTCTCTTCCACCTATCTACCATCCTTCCCACCTGTCTATCCTCCTTCTCATGTGTCTGCAGTCTCCTCCCCACCTGTTTACAATCTCTCTCTCATCTGTCTACAGTCTCTTCCACATGTCTACAGTCTCTTCCACCTGTCTACAGTCTCCTTCACCTATCTACCATCCTTCCCAACTGTCTGCAGTCTCTTCCACCTGTCCATGGGCGTCCGCAGGTAGAGGCAAGGGGGGGTCAAGTGCCCCCCCCCCCGAATCAGGGATCGGATCTTAAATTCAGCACAGTTGCGTCGCTGTCGGCTTGCACCCGGGTGCCACCCGCCAGTGGGGTGACACCACCAAGGTCAGTGTAGTGTGACTTCAGGCTCATTTCCCTGCTCAGTCCAGCAGAGAACTCGGCAGCGCTGTGACAGGAGAAAAGTGAGCTGCGGGTTGTCAGAGGCTTCCCCCGCTTGCCCCCCTTTTCTCCTGTCAGAGATAAGAGACGGCAGCTCTCACCATGTTCCCCACCCAGAGACTAGGAGAGGGGAGCATCATGGGACATGTAGTCCCAAAGATTAGCGGCCCCATTTTCCACTGGAAGGAGGCTACAGCTCGATCAAGAGAGAGATTGAGAGACTGCAGCCTCAAAAAAAGCTGAGGGAGAGAGTTCTACAGGACAAAGAACGAGGAGTGTGCTGGGCAGAAGCCAGAGAGAGAGCCACACTGCCCAGCGCCACCAGAGAGAGCCATGCTGTCCAGCGCCACCAGAGAGAGAGCCACGCTGCCCAGCACCACCAGAGAGAGCCACGCTGCCCAGCACCACCAGAGAGAGAAAGACTGAGCCACTACCAGGGTACAGACATGTTACACTACTGACCAGATTTGCCCCCGGGGAACCCAGAGTGAGCGATCGTCCAGCTGGTGGGATCACTGCTGTAGTTTCGCTGGGTCTGGTAAGAGGGCATGTTGGCCCTTGTCCATTACTTATCCTAGGGACTGTACTACGTCTGCAGTCTCTGACCATGATAATGTGATAATGACATTGTCAAAAAGGGGCGGTGCATGGGTGACCCTAAAATGATGCCCCCCCCCCCTGAAAAAAGTTCTGCGGATGCCCATGCACCTGTCTACATGCTTTTCCACCTATCTACCATCCTTCCCACCTGTCTGCAGTCTCTTCCACCTGTCTGCAGTCTCTTCCACCTATCTACCATCCTTCCCACCTGTCTATCATCCTTCTCATGTGTCTGCAGTCTCCTCCCCATCTGTTTACAATCTCTCCCACCTGTCAGCAGTCTCTCCCAGCTCTTTGCTATGATGGTGTCTGTATGGTTCCCTGCTATTCTCCAGCAGGATGCAGCATTTAGGTGAAGAACATAGGTGGCTGCAGATACCAGGGACAGTGCTAGGGAAAGGGGTGGTCACTCAGTTCGATGGGAAATACTTTACCTGTGGGCCGTACCATGACACACCTCTGTCAGTACTGACCTGCACCCAGTATTCACAAGTTACTATACATTATCCAAAAATACAATGGAACCTTGGTTTACCGAATAACACGGTTAACGATGATTAATAGATGAAAGACGGGCAACTTTTTTTATTTTTAATTATGACTTAGTTTGTGAGTGTTGTCTCGCATAACGAGCAGAATTCAAGTTAATGGGGTGCGCAGTACCGCATTTGGCCAGGGGTGCAGGGGCGCCGATGACACTTCGGAGCCGTTCGGAAATACTTTGAATCACTTGGAAACACTCGGAAATACTCTGTTCCTGAGTGTTTCTGAGCCTTTCTGAGGCTTTCTGAGTTCAGCCGAGTTGTCTCTAAATATTTCCGAGGCTCTCTCCCCCCACCTCTGGCCACATGCGGTATTCCATGTAATAGGAGTCAATGCGGAACGAATTATCTTCGTTTTCCATTGACTTCTATAGGGAAACTCGCTTTGATATGCGAGTGCTTTGGATTACAAGGATTCTCCTGGAACGGATTATGCTCGTAATCCAAGGTTCCACTGTACTGAACACAGAGGAGGTTTCATCATTTCAGATCCTACATGGCGCCCAGAATACATTTTTCTATGAACATATTATATTTTATCCCAATAAGGGTTTACACTGGGACTGGACCTGTCTGGGACACCACTATCACCTACATGAAAGCTCTTTCAGTCACCCTGTGGTCCTCTGTAGTCATAAACCATTCAAACCACCATGGTACTGCTCCTTTATTATTTCCCATAATGCCCTGCAACTGGAAATATGGAGGCGCTGCAGGCGGACCCGGGGGACATCAATTCCTGGTTGCCCTGTGAGTGAGTGTTTCTGAGCCTTTCTGAGTTCAGCCGAGCTGTCCCCGATTATTTCCGAGGCTCTCCGGCGCCCCCCCACCTCTGGCCACATGCGGTATTCCATGCAATAGAAGTCAATGCGGAACAAATTATCTTCGTTTCCATTGACTTCTATGGGAAAACTTGCTTTGATATGCGAGTGCTTTGGATTACAAGGATTCTCCTGGAATGGATTACGCTCGTAATCCAAGGTTCCACTGTACTGAACACAGAGGAGGTTTCATCATTTCAGATCCTACACGGCGCCCAGAATACATTTTTCTATGAACATATTATATTTTATCCCAATAAGTGTTTACACTGGGACTGGACCTGGACCTGAGGGACATCACTATCACCTACAGGAAAGCTCCTTCAGTCACCATGTGGTCCCCTGTAGTCACCATAAACAATTCAAACCACCATGGTAGTGCTCCTTTGTTATTTCCCATAATGCCCTGCTTATGAAAATATGGAGGCGCTGCAGGCGGACCCGGGGGACATCAATTCCTGGTTGCCCTGTGAGTGAGTTATGTCTAACCTCCAAGCTATTACTTTTAGCTCGGGTTCACACTGCACCCGACTACAACGACGGACCCCAGCGCGACATTGGCGCGACTTCTGCCACAGAAATCAATGCAAGTCGTACAAAAAAAGTCAGACCAAAAGTAGTGCGCTTTTTTTTTTAACCACTTCAGCCCCGGACCAATTTGCAGCCAAAGGACCAGGCCCCTTTTTGCGATTCGGCACTGCGTCGCTTTAACTGACAATTGCGCGATCGCGCAACGTGGCTCCCAAACAAAATTGACGTCCTTTTTTTCCCACAAATAGAGCTTTCTTTTAGTGGTATTTGATCGCCCCTGTGGTTTTTATTTTTTGCGCTATAAACCAAAAAGAGCGACAATTTTGAAAAAAACGCATTATTTTTTATTTTTTGCTATAATAAATATCTCCCAAAAATATATAAGAAAACACTTTTTTCCTCAGTTTAGGCCGATACGTATTCTTCTACATATTTTTGGTAAAAAAAAAATCGCAATAAGTAGTTATAGCGTTTACAAAATAGGGCATAGTTTTATAGCATTTTTATTAATATTTTTTTTTTTTACTAGTAATGGCGGCGATCAGCGATTTTTATTGTGACTGCGACATTATGGCGGACACATCGGACATTTTTGACACATTTTTGGGACCATTGTCATTTATACAGCAATCAATGCTATTTAAATGCATTGATTCCTGTATGAATGACACTGGCAGTGAAGGGGTTAACCACTAGGGGGCAGTGTAGGGATTAAGTGTGCCTAGAGTTGTGTTTCTTACTGTGGGGGGGCGTGGCTGTCAGCTAGTGAATGCTGATCTCTGCTCCAATCACAGGGAGCAGAGATCGGCGTCACTAGTTGCTAGGCAGAACGGGGAGATGCTGTTTATTTCCGCATCTCCCCGTTCAGCCTTCCCATGAGACGATTGCGGGTGTCCCCGCGGCGATCGAGTCCGCAGGACCCGCGACCGGCCTCATGGGGGTCCCGACCGCCGCGAGCGTGCATCTTAAAGTGGACGTGTATATATACGCCCTTATGCCTGTCCGTGCCATTCTGTCGACGTATATCGTCGTGCGCTGGTCGGGTAGCGGTTAAAGTCGGAGCGACTGATTAGAACGGTCCCATTGCCCAGAATGGGGTCCAACTTCTGATGCGACAAGTGCTCCAAAGTCGGAGCGATTGTCACATCAGTGTGAACTTGGGCCTTAGGGTTGGCTTACACCAGATGCAATCCAGTACGTGTGGGTTCCAATGCCCTGGTTCACACCATGGAGGTCAGTTCCAGTGCAGAAAAAAAAGTAGAACACGCTGCATTTTTTTCTGCATTTTTTTTCCTGCACTGAACTGTACTGGAACGCACCGGAACTCACATGTCCTTAAAGCGGTGTTCCAGCCAAAAACAAAAAAAATTTAAAGCCAGCAGCTACACATACTGCAGCTGCTGGCTTTTAACAATAGGACACTTACCTGTCCCGGAATCCCGCAATGTTGGCACCGCAGCTGATGTTTCCATCAGCTGTCGGGTGCTGCCACCGCCATTGCGGGTAAGGGTACCTGGCAGTGTAGCCTTAAGGCTTCACGCTGGAAACCCTACTCCTCTCTCCTTTTGGCCCAGCCTGACAGGAGGAGGAAGGAGGAGGGAGCCCCGCGGTGATGTCACGGGCCGCGGCCCGGACTCCCAGAAGTGGGAACAGGATACCTGTCTTTAACCACTTCCCAACCGCCGCATGTAAATATACGTCGGCAGAATGGCACGGCTAGGCAAAAGCACGTATATATACGTGCCCTTTAATTGCCTAGCCGTGGGGTCATGCTTGCGACCCGGTCGGGAGCTCCGTGACCACGGCCGCGGGACCAGCGGACCCGATTGCCACTGGTGTCCCGCGATCGGGTCACAGAGCTGAAGAACGGGGAGAGGTCTGTGTAAACAAACCTCTCCCCGCGCTTCCTACTCTGCCTGTCATTGATCGGCTGTTCCCGGTCATCGGGAAAGCCGATCAATGACGTCAGACGTCAGCCCCGCCCCCTAATGTAAAAAAACACACACACGTCACACACCATAACCCCTCCCCGCCCCCTAGTGGTTAACTCTTTCACTGCATGTGTCATTTATACAGGAATCAATGCATTTAAATAGCATTGATTGCTGTATAAATGACAATGGTACCAAAAATGTGTCAAAAATGTCCGCCATAATGTCGCAGTCACAATAAAAATCGCTGATCGCCGCCATTACTAGTAAAAAAAAAAATATTAATAAAAATGCTATAAAACTATCCCCTATTTTGTAAACGCTATAACTTTTACGCAAACCAATCAATAATCGCTAATTGCGATTTTTTTTACCACAAATATGTAGAAGAATGCGTATCGGCCTAAACTGAGGAAATAATATGTTTTTTTATATATTTTGTGGGGATATTTATTATAGCAAAAAGCAAAAAATATTGCATTGTTTTCAAAATCGTTGCTCTATTTTTGTTTATAGCGCAAAAAATAAAAACCGCAGGGGCGATCAAATACCACCAAAAGAAAGCTCTATTTGTGGGAAAAAAAAGGACGCCGATTTTGTTTGGGAGCCACGTCGCACGACCGCGCAATTGTCAGTTAAAGCGACGCAGTGCCGAATCACAAAAAGGGGCCTGGTCCTTTGGCTGCCAATTGGTCCGGGGCTGAAGTGGTTAAATATTTTCTGTACTAAAACGATCACTGAGGACACAAAATGGAAAAAAATTGCTTGAAACGTTTTTTTCCAACGTAAACGTCTGTAAATCAGATCGGTTTGTAATTGTGAATAAGGAACGATAACAGAGATGAATGGTAGCTCAGTACAATTTCTTTTTTTTATTATACTTTTCTATTTAAGATTTTGTATATAACAAATGTTGAAAAAAACATACAGCACAGGATTCCATGTCAGAAAGATACAATGTAAAACGTTACATTGTGAATACAAAATGACAAAACACCGTATAATGATACAAATAAAGTTTTCTGAAGAAGGAAAGGCTCTTTTGTCTTCATTGTGTTGCTGTTCAGCTGGAACGAGTATATTTATATTTCATCACTGAGAAAAGAGTCACAGATTTGCTCCAAAGATTTGTTTTTAAAATCAAATACGTGCTTCCAATCAAATGTTATTACGTTTTATTTGGGGCTGTAAACAGTGCCCCCCCCCCCATCCATGTGTCTGGCCCCCTGATCTACATGCAGGGCAACGGACGCATGGATTCTAATGGGGGATTTTTTTTTTTTCAACCGATTGCCGACCACCGCACACAGATGTACATCGGCAGAATGGCACAGGCAAGCAAATGGGCGTACCTGTACATCCTTATAAATTTGCCGCCTATCGGGCACATACACGCCTGCCACATGCTGCGGGAGAGTGCCCGCAGGTCCCAGGAACTCGATGTTCGCCGGCGGCCTGCGATTTCGGTGTGGAGAGGTAGGACGGGGGGAGATGTCAGGGCCGTTTTTAAGGCAGGGCGAAAGGGGCAGCTGCCCTGGGCCCTGTCATTGTTGTGGGGCCCAAAGTAGCTGCCTCATACTTGCCAACTATCCTGGGTTAAATTCCCTCATCCCTTGAGGTTTTAGTCCTGTGCTGTGTCCCAATATCTCAGTGTGAAGTGCTGCTACAAATGCTGCCCAGCTCTGCCCTATTGTTGTGTACAGATGACTCACCAGCAGACCCTGTGTTTACATGTAAATTACTGGCATTGATATGTAAATAGCGGTGACCGGCGGCATTGATATGTATATCATGCCCCCCTGAGGTCATATCCACAGTAATCTCTAGCAACCATTCAACAAGCAGAAATCATGTGCTGTAACCTCTAGCAACTAATCAGTGAGCCGTAATATGTGCTGTAACCTCTAGCAACCAGTCAGTGAGCGGTAATGATACACTTTAACCTCTGGCAACCAATCGCAATAGCTGCCTGATCTGATTCAGTAAACTGATTTTGAGTCTAGCTGCTATTTATTGTATGTCTCAGAGCAGGTGGAGAGCAAAACTGCATGGGGGGGGGGGGGGCAAGAAACGTTTTGCCCAGGGTCCAATCAATAATAAAGACGGCCCTGGGAGATGTGCGCAAGGCATTTCCCAGTTCTGGAAAAGATTTATGTTGCGCTCGGAAGATGGTATACGTGTACACTCACTCTTACATATTATTTGCATACATGCAAGTTATGATGAAAGTATCCATATATATCATAAATAAGATAAAACAGTATATAAAATTATATATAAAAGAACAGTAACGAAACCAAGTAAAAATTGTGAATAATTACTGTGAAGGTGATCATGTGACTGATAAAATCCAATGAAAAAATGGTGAACAATAAAAATTGTTTGTTGATATAGTGAATATATAAATATAAAACCATATAAAATGAATAAATAGCAAGTGAGTATTAGGTGAAAAAGATTGCCAAACTGTATATATAGATTTATACAGTGGTATAGTCCAGTGGGTAACACAATATATATAGTCCAGTGGGTGGCACAATATAAGTGAATATCCGTAGATAAAAAGTATTGCTAGGTGAGGTGATGGTGATCCTGTCTGGTCGGCGTCAACGCCTATTGAAAGGAGGCTTACCAGAAGTCACAGACTAAATGAGGCGTACGCCTCATAAGTCGTGACAAGCTTTGTTGTGGAGGGTTACCGGATCCCTATTCCACGGATGATTTCCAGGGTGTATGCGCGTAAAAGGGCAGAGGGGATGCGGTCATCAAAATCTCCAATAGCATTCAGTCATATTTGAGAAAAGAGAACTCGCATAGTGTGATACCGTAAAAATACTTTTAATGAGGTAAAAACAGATTAAAAACACTCACATTTTAGAAGTAACATTCAGGCTCATAGAATCGTAATGGGTATCGAAAAGTGCTGCTGCTGTAGTCCACCCGACGCGTTTCGTCCTCTGGGACTTCGTCTGGGGTGTCAAGTTCATCTTCCGAGCGCAACATATAAATCTTTTCCAAACCATTTTCCCGTTAGTCTATCGGCAATGTGTGCAGCTTCTATATAGGTTATTCATACTCGCAATATTTTCCAACTTCCATTTCCCCGTTCTGCCTAGTGACATGACAGAGATCTACTGCTCTCTGTCATCGGGAGCAGTGATCACTGTCATGTCAGTGGAAGCCCATCCCCCCCCCCCACAGTTAGAACATCTCCCTAGGACACACTTAACCCCTTCATCGCCCCCTAGTGTTTAACCCCTTCCCTGCCAGTGTCATTTACACAGTAATCAGTGCATTTGTATAACACTGATCGCTGTATAAATGACAATGGTCCCAAAAATGGTGTCAAAAGTGTCCGATGTGTCCGCCATAATGTCGCAGTCCCAATAAAAATCACAGATCGCCGCCATTACTAATAAAAAAAATGAATAATAAAAATGCTATAAATCTATCCCCTATTTTGTAGATGCTATAACTTCTGCGCAAACCAATCAATATACGCTTATTGCGATTTTTTTTACCAAAAATATGTAGAAGAATACGTATCGGCCTAACTTGGGAAAAACATTTTTTTTTTATATTTTTGGGGGATATTTATTATTGGCTGACAGCTGATCATGTGGTAAGGGGTCAGGAAAGGGTCCATAGAGGTAGTCCCGGCAAGTTAGATCCGCGCTGTAGCCGTCATTCGGCTATAGCGCGGATCTCAGGTGGTTAAACTTCTTCATCCCGTGTCCTACACTTTTTTACTGTTCTGTTGCATTTGAGGGGACATGCAGAGCCACTGCCCACTAGGGTTGCCACATCATCCCTTTAATCCAGGACACACATTAATTACACGGGTTCTGTGGCTGATTAAGGTGGTAATTAAACTCACTTGGTGCCTTATCTGCATTAAATGCATGTGTCCTGGATTATAGGGATGATGTGGCAACCCTACTGCCCACTCCACCAGTCAGTATACTTCTGTTACCCAGTAACAGAATGGGGTCCCGCCAAGCACATAATGCAGACCTCATATGTGTTCTTGCTTAACGCTTCTATTTGTGTACCGGGAGACAAGGCCACGAGCCCCGTAACACTAGTGGACTCCTGGTGACCGTCGGAGACGGGCAACTAGGAAATTGTGTTTTTTCAGCTTTATGAACTGGGAGACTAGTCAGGATCGAGGGAAAGATGAATACAGCAATGTACAGAGACATCCTTGATGAAAACCTGCTCCAGAGCGCTCTGGACCTCAGACTGGGGAGAAGGTTCATCTTCCAACAGGACAGCGACCCTAAGCACAAGATAACAAAGGAGAGGCTACGGGACATCTCTGTGAATGTCCTTGAGTGGCCCAGTGGGAGCCCAGACTTGAACCCGATTGAACATCTCTGGAGAGATCTGAAAATGGCTGTGCACCGACCCTCCCCATCCAACCTGATGGAGCTTGAGAGGTCCTGCAAAGAAGAATGAGAGAAACTGACCAAAAATAGGTGTGCCAAGCTTGTAGCATCATACCCAACAAGACTTGAGGCTGTAATTGGTGCCAAAGGGGCTTCACCAAAGTATTGAGCAAAGGCTGTGATACTTATGTACATGGGAGGAGCCTGTGATACTTATATACATGGGAGGAGCCTGTGATACTTATGTACATGGGAGGAGCCTGTGATACTTATGTACATGGGAGGAGCCTGTGATACTTATGTACGTGGGAGGAGCCTGTGATACTTATGTACATGGGAGGAGCCTGTGATACTTATGTACGTGGGAGGAGCCTGTGATACTTATGTATGTGGGAGGAGACTGTGATACTTATGTACGTGGGAGGAGCCAGTGATACTTATGTACGTGGGAGGAGCCTGTGATACTTATGTACGTGGGAGGAGCCTGTGATACTTATGTACATGGGAGGAGCCTGTGATACTTATGTACATGGGAGGAGCCTGTCATACTTATGTACATGGGGGGAGCCTGTGATACTTATGTCCATGGGAGGAGCCTGTGATACTTCTGTACATGGGAGGAGCCTGTGATACTTATGTCCATGGGAGGAGCCTGTGATACTTCTGTACATGGAAGGAGCCTGTGATACTTATGTACGTGGGAGGAGCCTGTGATACTTATGTATGTGGGAGGAGCCTGTGATACTTATGTACGTGGGAGGAGCCTGTGATACTTATGTACATGGGAGGAGCCTGTGATACTTATGTACATGGGAGGAGCCTGTGATACTTATGTCCATGGGAGGAGCCTGTGATACTTCTGTACATGGGAGGAGCCTGTGATACTTATGTACGTGGGAGGAGCCTGTGATACTTATGTACGTGGGAGGAGCCTGTGATACTTATGTACGTGGGAGGAGCCTGTGATACTTATGTACATGGGAGGAGCCTGTGATACTTATGTACGTGGGAGGAGCCTGTGATACTTATGTACATGGGAGGAGCCTGTGATACTTATGTACATGGGAGGAGCCTGTGATACTTATGTACATGGGAGGAGCCTGTGATACTTATGTACATGGAAGGAGCCTGTGATACTCATGTACGTGGGAGGAGCCTGTGATACTTATGTACATGGGAGGAGCCTGTGATACTTATGTACATGGGAGGAAACTGTGATACTTATGTACATGGGAGGATCCTGTGATACTTATGTCCATGGGAGGAGCCTGTGATACTTATGTACATGGGGCTTTTTTATTTTTAAGAAATTTGCAAGGATTTCAAACAAACTTCTTTCACGTTTTTATTATGGGGGATTGTTTGTCGAATTTTGAGGAAAATTATGAATTTAATCCATTTTGGTATAAGGCTGTAACATAACAAAAAGTGAAGCGCTGTGAATACTTTCCGGATGCATTAACTTACAATATTGGTTGACTTTTTGTCAAATTGTCCATAAGATCATCGTATCTATGATTGACTCGGACCGGGCAACACAAACATCTACTTTCAGCCCACAGGCCTAAAAGGTTTTCCATCCCCCACCCCAGTTCCTGCGCACAACAATTAATAATTCTGGTTCTGCACAATAATCTGAAGCGTCTAACGACCGTTTGTAGCCCCGTAATTGCCATTTCTGCAATTTTAGGAAAATAATTCTCTCCGCTCACTTTGTTGGCATTTTGAGAATCCTCCTCTCCTCGTCTTTTAATGTCCCCGATGCCGTTTGCGGGATTTATAGACGGGCGTTGTGTCATTGCCCGCGGAGTAAATTAGACTTTTGTTCAGCGTCTCCGATGATTGATATGAATAGCCATCGTTCGTTAGGTGTCAGGCTGAGCTGCGAGGGAGAGAGACGGGAGAAGAGAATTACAGGATGGCTTGTGGAATTATCTGTATGTAGGATGGATAGAACTCCGACAGGGGGCTCCCCCGAGTTGGACCACCAGGGGAATGCTGGAAAAACTGTACTTTAAGCCAACGTGTTTCAGGGACTAAGACACGCCTCCTACATCAGGGGTTGTAAAATAAAACAAAATATATTCATAAAGATATCTACAAGTTGCAAATAACACAAAAAAAAATCACGATACTGATAAACAAGGTGATATGGTAGACTAATAATAATAATGGACTCCACCCCCCCTCACCACCACCACACACATACAGTCTCCGTCACAGGTTTTTCCCCCACTGCACTGTGTCATTGGTTACTAGGAGAGGCAGCATCCTAACAACCAATAAGATGCTTGCCCCAGCATTCACAGGAAGATTTAGCTTCATCCATCCAGATCTGCTCCGCCACTCGACTGTAAGCCTAATCGCAGTGGTAAGGTAGGACTCTGATGATGGGGACACTGATGTAAAGTAGGGATCTGATGGAATAATTCATGTAGGGGGGACTCTAGGGACACTGATGTAAGGGGGGCTCTGGCGGGGACACTGATGTAAGGGGGGCTCTGATGTAAGGTAGGACTCTGAGGGGAAACCAATGTAAAAGGGGGGCTCTGATGGGGACACTGATGTAAAAGGGGCTCTCTGATGGGGACAGTGATGTAAAAGGGGGCTCTGATGGAACACTGATGTAAGGGGCACTCTGATGGGGTCATTGATGTAAGGGGGGCTTTGATGTAAGGTAGGACTTTGATGGGGACAGTGATTCAAGAGGCAACTCTGATGGGAACATTGATGTGAGGTAGATCTATGATGGGGTCATTGATGTAAGGGGGTCTCTGATGGGGACACTTATGTGAGGGGGATTTTGATGTAAACTAGGTCTCTGATGGGACACTGATGTAAAGGGGGGCTCTGATGTAAGGTAAGGCTCTGATGGGACACTGATGTAAAGGGGGGCTCTGGTGGGACACTGATGTAAGGGGATCTCTACAGGGACACTGATGTAAGGGGGTCTCTGATGGGACACTGATGAAATAGGGTCTCTGATGGGACACTGATGTAAGGTAAGGCTCTGATGGGACACTGATGTAAGGTAAGGCTCTGATGGGACACTGATGTAAGGGGATCTCTGATGGGACACTGATGTAAAGGGGGCTCTGATGTAAGGTAAGGCTCTGATGGGACACTGATGTAAGGGGGTCTCTGATGGGACACTGATGTAAGGGGATCTCTGATGGGACACTGATGTAAGGGGATCTCTGATGGGACACTGATGTAAGGGGATCTCTGATGGGACACTGATGAAATAGGGTCTCTGATGGGACACTGATGTAAAGGGGGCTCTGATGTAAGGTAAGGCTCTGATGGTACACTGATGTAAGGGGGTCTCTGATGGGACACTGATGTAAGGGGATATCGGATGGTAAATGATGTAAGGGGATCTCTGAAGGGACACTGATGTAAGGGGATCTCTGATGGGACACTGACGTAAGGGGATATCGGATGGTACACTGATGTAAGGGGATCTCTGAAGGGACACTGATGTAAGGGGATCTCTGAAGGGACACTGATGTAAGGGGATCTCTGAAGGGACTTGGAACACTGATGTAAAGAGGGGCTTTCATGGGGATATTGATGTAATGTGTGGCACTGATGAAGACACTGATGTAAAGGGGGGCTCTGATGGAACACTGATGTAAGGGGGCACTCTGCTGGGGTCATTGATGTAAGGGGGTCTCTGATGGGGACAGTGATGTAAGGGGTGCTTTGATGGGGACATTGATGTAAAGAGGGGCTTTGATGGGGACATGGATGTAAGGTGTGGCACTGATGAGGACACTGATGTAAAGGGGGGCTCTGATGGAACATTGATGTAAGGGAGACTCTAGGGGCACTGATGTAAGAGGGGACTCTGATGTAAAGTAGGACTCTGAGGGGACACTGATATAAAAGGGAACTCTGATGGGACAGTGATGTAAGGGGTACTGATGTAAGGGGGACTCTGATGGGGACACAGACATAAAGGGGGCTCTGATGTAATGTTATTTATTAAAGCGTGTTTATTCATTCATTTATAAAACATTTTTTTTTTTTTTTTTTCGGCTGATGAATATTTGTAAAATATACAAAGTGGCCCTTGGTACTGTCTGGAGACCCCTGGTTCTTTGTATATTGTAGCATTGATAGTGCCCCTCACTGCAGACATCTTCAGCCCCGTTCCCGGACTTCCCACCCTGTCCAGTGCCGCGCCATCATAGAGACGTGTACATCTCTAGCCATGAACAGGGTGAGCGGCGTACATGTGCCTAGGCTCAGACGTAGACAGGACATCTTTTCTGTGCTGCTGAGCAGTAATGTTATCCTTTAAAGGGTCAGGACAATATAGGATGCAAACAATACCCTTAAACATATTTATAAATATAAAAAAAAAGACGAAACAAGCAAAACAAATTCCTTTTAAAGCTCGGCTCGTACTCGGGAAATCCTGTGCTCAGCCCCCCAAATATTCGGTGCTACGGCGCCACCAGACTAAAGGCACGGGCGCAGTACAGGGGGATCATTTTACAATACAAATGTTAAGCAGCTTCATGAAATTAATTAGGCTCTGTATACAATGTAACTTGCGGCATTAATAAGATAAACACTGTCCAGCTCTTGGCCGTTCCTACCCCGCCACTGACTTACTAATGCTACAGCGACGTCCTAATTAATTCAGCTACAAACAATGGCCTGAAACTCATAAACCGCCAGCGTAACGAGCACATAATTAGTATTTTCATTAAAGGCTGCAGGTTCTAATTATCACAGCTCAGATATCAGGCAGGAAGCACAATGCGCTCTCCAGTAGAATGCGTCTCGTGCAGTTTTAATGATGTAGCTCCATATTAATGCTGCGCACTGCTTTGCCGCTGCGGTGCTGTCAAGGGAGATGGTGAGATGGAGCGTGGATTACATTTCCATACGATCCACTTCCTGCACATCCGCACATGGATGTCCATTGGGAGGGAGGGGTACAAATTGGATCATATGGGTGTCACAATGGAGGGATCACCGGCAGGAGGAAGGAGGTCCTGATTCCTCTGTATAGATCTTTATATCACTAGAGGGATCACCGGCAGGAGGAAGGAGGTCCTGATTCCTCTATATAGATCTTTATATCACTAGAGGGGTCACCGGCAGGAGAAGGAGGTCCTGATTCCTCTATATAGATCTTTATATCACTAGATGGATCACCAGCAGGAGGAAGGAGGTCCTGATTCCTCTATATAGATCTTTATATCAATAGAGGGGTCACCGGCAAGAGAAGGAGGTCCTAAATTCCTCTATATAGATCTTTATATCACTAGAGGGGGTCACCAGCAGGAGGAAGGAAGTCCTGATTCCTCTATATAGATCTTTATATCACTAGAGGGGTCACCGGCAGGAGAAGGAGGTCCTGATTCCTCTATATAGATCTTTATATCACTAGAGGGATCACCAGCAGGAGAAGGAGGTCCTGATTCCTCTATATAGATCTTTATATCACTAGAGGGATCACCGGCAGGAGGAAGGAGGTCCTGATTCCTCTATATAGATCTTTATATCACTAGAGGGGTCACCGGCAGGAGAAGGAGGTCCTGATTCCTCTATAGATCTTTATATCACTAGAGGGATCACCGGCAGGAGGAAGGAGGTCCTGATTCCTCTATATAGATCTTTATATCACTAGAGGGATCACCGGCAGGAGGAAGGAGGTCCTGATTCCTCTATATAGACCTTTATATCACTAGAGGGGTCACCGGCAGGAGAAGGAGGTCCTGATTCCTCTATATAGATCTTTATATCACTAAAGGGATCACCAGCAGGAGGAAGGAGGTCCTGATTCCTCTATATAGATCTTTATATTACTAGAGGGATCACCAGCAGGAGGAAGGAGATCCTGTTTCCTCTATATAGATCTTTCTATCACTAGAGGGGTCACCAGCAGGAGGAAGGAGGTCCTGATTCCTCTATATAGATCTTTATATCACTAGAGGGATCACCAGCAGGAGGAAGGAGGTCCTGATTCCTCTATATAGATCTTTATATCACTAGAGGGGTCACCAGCAGGAGGAAGGAGGTCCTGTTTCCTCTATATAGATCTCTATATCACTAGAGGGGTCACCAGCAGGAGGAAGAAGGTCCTGATTTCTCTATATAGATCTTTATATCACTAGAGGGGTCACCAGCAGGAGGAAGGAGGTCCTGATTCCTCTATATAGATCTTTATATCACTAGAGGGGTCACCGGCAGGAGAAGGAGGTCCTAAATTCCTCTATATAGATCTTTATATCACTAGAGGGGTCACCAGCAGGAGGAAGGAGGTCCTGATTCCTCTATATAGATCTTTATATCAATAGAGGGGTCACCGGCAAGAGAAGGAGGTCCTAAATTCCTCTATATAGATCTTTATATCACTAGAGGGGTCACCAGCAGGAGGAAGGAGGTCCTGATTCCTCTATATAGATCTTTATATCACTATAGGGGTCACTTGGAATCAGAGGGGGCAATAAAAATAGATTTGTTATCAATGTTATTAACGGTAAAGAAGACCATAAAGCTGATATTTTGTTCTAGAAAATAAGGCAAAGATTCACATGATCTCTATGTTCCTGGATGTCTTCATCTTTTTGTGTCCCAGCTCCTCCTGTTAAAGTTGGAACGTAAATCCAGCAGGGATGGTGGAAACCCCTCATAATGGGCACAGCAGGTGTGTAGACCCAGGAACTCAGCACAGGATAATGGGAACCCCTCATAATGGGCACAGCAGGTGTTTAACACCTGGGACCATAGTACAAGGATCTTGGAAGACCCCATAATGGGCACATGATATGTGTAGACCCAGGAACTCAGCACAGGGATCTGACAATACATTCTCCCCAAAATAGAAGAGAATGTGAGGTAGTTGAGCTCCCCAGCATTACTTGAATCCGTATCAAAGGTCCACATACATAAACTGTGATGGAGATGTGATGAAGTCTTAAACCAAACCTTTTTTTTCATGAACCGAATATCCAATTCTTAAAATTACCTACTCCTGATAAAGAGGACATTTGGTCCCTGAAACACGTTGAGTCTTCATCACCTTCCCATCACAGTTTATATATACAGTATGTGGATTCTAATAATTATATTTCGTATAATAGAGGGACATTATACGAGACCATGCAGTTGATGGGTTGTAGGTGAGTTGTTAGTTCAATATAAGTACATTGTCTTATCAGATTTTAAGTACGTCAATAAAAATAGGAATTCTAGCAGTTTAATACTTGTATGACAAGTATTAGTCTGGTCCTTGTCTTGGTCTGCTCTTGGTTTAGTCGGATCTGGCCTTAGTCTGGGTTTGGTTTAGTCTGGTCTTGGTTTGATCATGGTTTTGTCTGGTCTGGTTTGTTCTAGCCTGGTCTTGGTCTGGGTCTTGTCTGGTTTCGGACTGGCTAATCTTGGTCTGGTATAGTCTGGTCTTGGTCTAGTCTGGTGTTCTAGTTTGGTCTTGGTCTGATTTTTGTCTAGTCTGGTCTTGGCCTGCTCTTGATTTAGTCTGGTCTAGTCTAGTCTTTGTATGGTCTAGTCTGGTTCTGGGTTTGGTTTAGTTTGGTCCTGGTCTGGGTCCAGTTTGGTCATGGCCCGAGTCTGGTCTAGGTCTAGTCTTGGTCTACTCTTGGTGTAGTCTGGTCTAATCTGGCCTTGGTCTGGGTGTGGTTTAGTCTGGTCTTGCTCTGATCATGGTCTTGTCTGGTCTTGGTCGGGCTTGGTCTAGCCTGGTCTTGGCCTGGTCTTGGTCTGGTCTTGGTCTAGTCTGATTTTGGACTGGTTTTGGTCTGATCTGGTCTGGTTTTAGTCTAGTCTTGGTCTTAGTCTAGTTTGGTATTGGTTTAGTCTGGTCTTGGTCTGATCTTGGTTTAGTCTGGTCTTGGTCTGCTCTTGATTTAGTCTAGTCTAGTCTTGGTATAATTTGGTCTTGTCTTGGTTTAGTTTGGTCTTGGTCTAGTCTTGGTTTGGTCTAATCTGGTCTTGGTGTGATCTTGTCCTAGTCTGGTCTAGGTCTAGTCTTGGTCTACTCTTGGTGTAGTCTGGTCTTGGTCTAATCTGGCCTTGGTCTGGGTGTGGTTTAGGCTGGTCTTGCTCTGATCATGGTCTTGTCTGGTCTTGGTCGGGCTTGGTCTAGCCTGGTCTTGGCCTGGTCTTGGTCTAGTCTGATTTTGGACTGGTCTTGGTCTGATCTGGTCTGGTTTTGGTCTAGTCTTGGTCTTAGTCTAGTTTGGTCTTAGTTTAGTCTGGTCTTGGTCTGATCTTGGTTTAGTCTGGTCTTGGTCTGGTCTTGATTTAGTCTGGTCTAGTCTTGGTCTGATCTAGTCTTGGTATAGTTTGGTCTTGGTCTTGACTTGTCTTGGTCTAGTCTTGGTCCGGTCTAATCTGGTCCCGGTCTGGTCTTGGTGTGATCTTGTTCTAGTCTGGTCTTGGTCTGGCATGGACAGTATAAAACGTTAAGACCAGCCCAAGTCCTATTTTTCATTTCCAAAAAAAAATGCCTCTTATTCTTACCATAAAAAAACAAATATCTGTCCCAAATACTTTGCATCACTGGTGATCTGATCTTGTAGGGAATAACAAGGTGCCATAGTAGATGGCCATTGAAATTATTTTTATCCGGCGTGCTGGAAAATCCTTCCATGGCCAAATCGTGTAAAAAAGCCTCTAAAGGCGAGGATCGAACTTGGTTCATAAAATTACACAGTGGATCCCAGAGCTCTCCTTGCGTGGGATAAAACCTTTGCCCATCCCCCCCCTTCCCCAGCACGCTTTCTGCATTATATATCAGGGACCGGCGCAGACTTGCCCGCGTATTGTCAATTGTATATGTTATTTTCTGTTCTTAATAATCCCGCTGCGTCAGACGGACTCAGTGCAGATAATCTTTTGCCCCCTCCTTGGACCCCCCGCCAGCGATGAAGATTAAACATAAATCATTTCTCTTCTGTCATTCTACGAGTCTCCCCGGGGGGATTCGATGAATATAATGAGCGCGGAATTGTCGCCGGACTGGCCAATAGTGACTGTCCACAGAGCGGGCCGGGGGAACAGAGGACTTCTCACAAATCATTTCTTTAATCCGTACATTAAAGACGGTTTTGTGTAGTGCGGCGGTTGTATATCGCAGCGGCGCGCCGCTCAGATTCCCCGGGTTTAAAATAAAGGCATCAAACGGGCGGTCCGGATATTTTTTCTTTTCTTTTTTCTGAATGTTTCACTAAATCTTCATCTTCTACGGAAATTTAGATTTTGGTTGCACTCTTATATGGAGATCACTTCCTGCCTATCCTGGGGGTGCCGTTCAAACGCCTAAAATCCTATAAATATAACCAGACAAATCAAGCAAGTTTGAAAATGTAGCCATTGACCTTTCCCTTGTTGTCCCCAGAGAGCTGCGCCATGCTGACGTGAGACGTCAGCGTTGGGGGAGGAGTCCATCGAAGGCTGATCGCAGCTGCATGGAGCTCTGCTGGAGGACGCCATCCGAGGGAGACAGCGCGGTGGTGAGAGCCCGCGGGATGTACCCCTGATCCAGCAGAGTTTCAGTGAGACCTAAGGGACCCCCTTCCCCCCCTTCCTCCCTGCCCGTCTGCCGGCCCGCCTGCCTGCCCGCCCGCCTACCCGCACCAATTCCAGCCCCGCTCCGGCTCAGTTCCACTCCAGCCCTCTCTCTATTCCGCGGGAACGACAGGAAGGGGAAGCCAGGAAGAACCGCTGAACGCCGCACGAACGCCGCACGAGAGACCAAGCTGGCCCCAATGCAGGAGCAGCGCCCGCATTAAAACCGGAAGACTCCGGGTTAACGGCATGAACCCCAGCACGAATAATTGAACATAGAACGTAGGAAGGAGACACGTTATCTCCTGGAAGACTCTGTACCTACAGACGAGCCTGTACAGGGAAATAAAGACCACCCACCTGCCCAGCGGAATCTCCATGGACTGAGAGATGATCCCTGGAGGGATTCCCCTCTCTCAGGTAAGACGCTGTTAATCCAGCCATTGCTTAAAGTATATGATATTTGAACTTTGTTTGAAAGCAAATGGTAATGATTACTGTGAGAAATGCAAAGGACTGCTGTGGACTATAGGTCCTAAAAACCTGTTTAAACAGAAGACAGAAGATAGGTTCCATTACTGATCCATAGAGTTTGTTTCTAAACCTAGCGTAAGATCAAAACGGATGAATACGCAGGGTAGGTCGGACCCTGAATGAAGTGTGCGGTCAGGTGCTTGTCGCTTCCCAAAATATGCAGACCTTAGCTCTAATTTAGTCCAAATTGAGCGGATACTGGAGGGTCTGTGCGGATCCATGAAATGTTTCAAGGTCCTGGAAAGATTTCCTCCATAACAAGAAAAGGACGGCTGAGAGAAAGGTGCTTCCAAATCCCCTATCAACTCCCACTGGAGAAACAATTTTTGAAGGCGCTGTCTGACTGTGCATAAGATTTGTTCCTGGTTTTGCTTTTTATTTTTATTTTTTGTCGCTTATCCTCCTTTATTCCCTCTTTAGTCCTTAGTCCGTTCATCTGTATATAATTTGCCAGAGCAGGATTGGAGTTGACTGGGCAGAAAGCAATTACGGAAAACGGCTATATTGACATAGAGGAACTACTGAGGTGAAGGGGGTGAGTAGGGAGGAGCTGCCCCCCCCCCCCCCCTCTTAGCTCAGGAAGAACACAAGTGTAGCCTATGCGACTTTCTCTCCTATTTTTATAGAGGTAACTCTTTCAAGGCTAAAAGCCCCTTTAGTTCCTTACCACAAGGGATAAAAATGACTAAAAGTGAAACGAGGTGTTAAGTAATAATGAAGGGGAGGACACAAAGAGGTGCTGAGCCCAAAACATCTAAAGACAACTTAAACACCAGTACCAGTTCCATACAAAAGTACCTAAAGGACACTAGTCTTAAAAGCCCTGAGTTGGGAAAAAAACAACAACTGGGAACGAAGGAAAAGAAGAGAGAGATGGAAAGGCAGAGGGCTGAGCAGGCAGAGACACTCAGAGCAGAGGTGGGGCCGGAAAGGGAAGGCGACACAAGTGCAATTTTACAACTAAGCGACATATCGCAAATTCCCACCAAAACAGAGATGACAGAAATGTTCTCTAACCTGGAAAGTGCCATTAAAACTGAGATTTTGAACATTAGAATTGATATTGGCTTTCTGGTAAAAAGAGTGGAAAAAATTGAAGAATTTGTAACCGAACAGGTTAAAGAAAACAAGGCGGTCAGTAAACAGATGGAAAAACTACAAGTAGTGGAGAGAGAATTGAGGTACAAATTAGAAAGCATGGAAGATCAAAATAGAAGACAAAATCTGAGGATAAGAGCACTACCCGAACAGAGGGGAGAAGATCTGATATTAAAAATGAAAAAGTTCTTTAAACCGATCTTAGGCATTGCAGAGGAATTGGACCTGAAAATAGAACGAGCCCACCGTATCAGAAAACCTCCTGGAGTAAGAGAAGATGCCCCTAGAGATGTGCTCGTAAGATTTCACTCGTATCAGGAAAAATTCCAAATCTACAAGAACCTTAGAGGAAAAACCCCATTGATGTATGAAACAACCGAAATTCAGGTTTTTGCGGATCTGTCAGCCGGGACACTTGCACGGAGAAGAGAAATGAAACCGATACTAGAAAATCTACGAGCCCTGAACATAAAGTATAGCTGGGGATACCCGGCGGCTCTGATTGTTATCAAAAATGGGAAAACATTACGTATGAAATACATGGAGGAAATGCAAAATTTTTGCGAGGAATTGGGGATACCTGTCCCCAAAATTCCTCAAAACCGGAACTAAAATAGTAAACCCCGGTTGGGGACTCAGAATGAGGGTGGTCTGAGATGGGAGCGGGGTGGGGGGGGGGGGTGGGTGGGGGGACCTTTCTCCCTTTTTTATTTTATTTTATTTTTTTTTTCCCCACTCACCCCCCTATCTTAGTGGGGGGGGGGGGGGGGGGTATAGAGGGGGGAAGAGGGCTGAGTAGAAAGGGCGGGAGGAATTCGGGGTCCTAGTGCAGCTAACGGGCCCCTCCCCTTCTATGTGAGAGATTTGGGGGGGAGGGAGGACCCGCGGCAGACAGTCAGGTATGACGCTTCACCCTTAGAGGCGCAGTGGACAGGAGGTTTCTTTAAGAGACACCTCGTTGTTCACATATGGCCGAAATTCGACCAGGGGAGAGGGAGGGGGGAGGGGGGAGAGGAGGGGGGGCGGGAATGGGGCGGGGAGAAGGGGAGGGAGGGGAGGGGAGGGGAGGGGGGGATACCCGCCTTATAGATACAAAAAGCAAGGTTTGAATCAAGAAGGTCCGATATGTGCAGAAATCCCCCCCCTGAAAAATGGAGGAGGTTAACCTGAAATTTTTGTCGTATAACGTCAGAGGCTTAAACTCACAGACGAAGCGATACAAGATATTGAAGGAGATACAAGCCTATCAGGGGGAGGTTATCTTTCTACAAGAGACACATGTGGCATTAGAGAGTGGGATAAGATTAGCCACACAGGATTACCCACTTTGGTTTCAGGGGGATTCCCCAACAAGAGGTGCTAAGGGGGTGGCCATAGGGTTCGCCAAAAACGTAAAATTTGTTATAAGTGACAGGCTCCTGGACCCGGAGGGAAGGTATCTAGCTATAAAAGGTAAAATAGGTGAAAATATCTTAACATTACTAAACATTTACTGCCCAAATAAAAATCCAACTCGATTCCTGGCTCAGGTTCTGGGACGCCTGTCATCTTTTTATACGGGGGAGGTTATCATAGCGGGTGACCTGAACTTTGGCTGGGAACCCAGTATGGACACCACTTCAAGATCAGGAAGCCAGAGCACACGACAATTAAAGAATATCAAGCTAAAACTCAGGCAGAATCAACTCGTGGACGTGTGGAGAGTGCAACACCCCGGCGTAAAAGATTTTACTTTTTTCTCTCCAGTTCATGGAACCCACTCCCGCCTTGACTACTTTTTGGTAGAACACAGACTGCTAGATTATGTGACTGAATCGGGGATTGAAATCACGACTCTATCGGACCACGCGCCCATTACAATGACAGTTAGACTCCCAGGAATACAGAGGAGCCCAAGCGCTTGGCGCTTGAACGATAGCTTACTGGCCGACCCCGATACGGAAGAGAGCATACGCAAGGAAATTCTATCCTTTTTTGAGATTAATGACACAGGGGAAACATCACAAACTACACTTTGGGAGGCGCATAAAGCGTATATCAGGGGTATTCTGATTTCTATCGGGGCAGGTAAAAAACGAGAAAAAAGGGAGCGACGGACATGTCTGGCTAGAGAGATACGGGAACTGGAACAGGAACACATGGACGAAACCACAAGAAAGGGGGATACCTATCACAGACTATTAAATAAAAGAGAGGAACTAAAAATAGAGATGGAACAGGAGGCGAGGAAGTGGTTCCATAAACTGGACAGAGAAAGACACATATGGGGAAATAAAAGTAGTAGGCATTTAGCTAGAATACTCAAAAAAAAGAGAGAAGTAAACTATATCGATAAAATTCAAAATAAAAGCGGTTCAATGTTAAATCTGACTAAAGATATAGCCAAAGAATTCAGAGCGTATTATGAAACACTGTACAACATTAAAATTAAGGAACCGATATCACAAACGGAAGGGGAAGAGTGTAGGAATTTTTTGAGGAATAGCAAGATCCCCTCACTATCGATAGAGGAAAGCGGTTTTATGGAGGAACCAATCATAGAGTCGGAAATCCATGAGGCCCTGAGGAGTTCCTCCACTGGTACCGGGATATCTTGGTGCCCAGGCTGTGCCGGTATTGGAACTCCCTGGGTAGTGAGAAAGGTATGGATAGAGAGGCCTTAATGGCATCAATAACGTTGATTTTGAAGGAGGGAAAGGACAGGACGCTCTGTTCGAGTTACCGCCCAATAGCCCTTCTGAATACAGATACGAAGCTATTTGCGAAGGTATTGGCCAACAGGTTAAAAAATAAATTGCCCGACTTGATATTTCCAGATCAGGTGGGGTTCGTCCCGGGGCGGGAGGGGAGGGACAATGGGATTAAAGCGTTGCTTCTGATGCAGGCATGTAAGAAGGGGAAGGTCCCCAGTCTATTCCTGTCAATAGACGCCGAGAAGGCGTTTGACAGGATAGACTGGGGACATATGTTCGCAACATTGGAGGCAATGGGCATAGGCCCGAGAATGTTAAGTTGGATTAGAATACTTTATGATCAACCACAGGCGAGGGTGAGGGTGAATGGGTTTCTCTCCCAACCGTTCTCTATGAAAAACGGAACCCGACAGGGCTGCCCTCTGTCTCCCCTTCTGTTTGTGGTAGCGCTGGAGCCATTATTATCAACCATACGTAACTCACCAGACATAAAGGGGATTGTGGTAGGAGAAGAGACATACAAATACGCGGCTTTCGCAGACGATGTCCTGTTTTTCCTGTCTAGCCCCCGGATAACCTTACCAAATTTGTTGAAAATACTAAAAATATACGGCTTAGTGTCTAACTTTAAAGTTAATCCATCTAAATCTGAAATTCTTAACATAAACTTGGACCAAACAGAAGTAGTTCAACTAGCTAAAGAGTTCCAGTTCCCTTGGAAGGAAAACATAAAATATCTAGGAATAAAACTTGCAGAGTCCCTAAAAAAGATTTACCAGATAAATTATTTACCACTACTTAATGAGATTAAAAAGGAAATAAAAAATATGAGTTATAGCCCGTTGTCATGGATGGGTAAGATAAATGCTGTTAAAATGATAATAGCCCCAAAAATAAACTATAAACTTCAAATGCTTCCAATAGCTGTCCCCAAAGCCTTTTTTAGGATCCTAAGGGAGATTATCTCCAGATTTATTTGGGCTAATAAAAAAGCACGAATCTCAGCGGGAGTCTTGTCCAAAACAAAAAAACAGGGGGGCCTTGCCCTGCCAGATTTTGAGGTTTACTTTAAAGCAATTTCACTGTCGAGAATCACGGAATGGGTAAAAGAGGGAGAAAAAAAAAAAAAAAGATGGGTGAATATAGAAAATGTTTTAGGAAATAGAGATTGGGGACACGTAATATGGAACCCACCAAAATTTAGGCCAATAGAAGAGGATACACATGAAATCACACAGGTCACCTTAAAAATATGGGATAGAGTACACAGGGAAAATAAATGGGAATTTAATTCCCCTATGATAAAGTTAAAAAATAATATTTTCTTTGAACCGGGTAGAAGTAAATTATGGGGAAACTGGATTAAAAAAGGGGGAGCACGCTTAGGGGATATAATTAGAAGAGGTAAATTAATCACATTTCACGAATTAAAAAAAGAGGTGGAGCTAATGTCTGTCGACGTCTGGAGGTACACCCAGCTGAAAAATTTTGTGGAGGGCCTACCGCAACCCATCCGGGACTTAGATAACCTCTCTACAATAGAGCAAATATGCACAAGCCTCCCGGCTAGAAACGCTATCTCACGTTTATATGGCGTACTAATACGGGACAATCGGCTGGGTGTCCCTCCAGGGGTCAAGAGATGGGAAGAAGAATTGGGGACCCCCTGTACTCAGAACAGATGCGAAAAGATCTTAAAATTAATACATGGATCGAAAGTGGACAGTCGAACTATAGAAGTCAATTATAAGTGTCTCATGGGGTGGTACATAACCCCTGTAAAAATGAGTAAGATACAAAGAGGCAGATCACCCACATGCTGGAGAGGATGCGGAAGTATAGGGACGATGGCTCATATTTGGTGGGATTGTCCCACCATTAAAACATACTGGAGGCAGATACTAGCATTAATCAAAAGTATCACAAAAAAAGATATCCCCGAGGATCCGTGGATAGTCCTGTTTCACGGGACAGACAGCGCAACTAAGCAATATACAAATTCTATAGTCCCCATCCTTTTAAATGAGGCGAAAAACTTGATCCCCAAAAAATGGATGGAAACTGGGGGCCCGCAAATCGGGGAATGGATTAGAGGGGTAAATAGACAGCGTAAACTAGAGAAAGTGGAATGGGGGCAAGAAGGCGACTGGGAATCGGACCAAGGGGAAGATAAATGGTCCCCTTGGATCGAGTTTAGAAGCTCATGGAAATATTATGAAGAAACAACTAGATAAGTAGGAAGAGTTATACGACAAAATAACGTGAACAATACCTATAGCACAGCATAGAAGACCTTAGAAAGATTTTGGTCGGCGGGGGGGATGGGGGGGGGGGGGGGGGTTGGGGAAGGGTAGGGGGTAAAAGGGAAAATACACTGTGTATATAATGTGATTGTATTGAAAAATTTGAAATAAATAAAGAATTAAAAAAAAAAAAAAAAGACCCTGATGTAAGGGGAGAGGGCTCTCTGGGGACCCTGATGTAAGGGGGACTCTCTGGGGACCCTGATGCAAGGGGGGGCTCTCTGGGGACCCTGATGCAAGGGGGAGGTTCTCTGGGGACCCTGATGCAAGGGGGAGGCTCTCTGGGGACCCTGATGCAAGGGGGAGGCTCTCTGGGGACCCTAATTACACTACCGGTCGGACGGAGCAGCTGCCTGAGACTGAGTTAGTTACATGCTGCAGCCTGCAGAGCATGCAGATGCGGAGCGAACCAGCGGCCGGGGCACCCCTAGGCAGCAGTGCGCCCTAGGCGGCTGCCTAGTTTGCCTAGTGGTAGCACCAACCCTGGGACACTGATGTAAGGGGAGACTCCAAATGGGGACTGTCATTGAAGGGGGGTCTCTGATGAGCACTCTCATGTAAGGGGGATTCTCATGAGGATCTTCACCCCCCCCCCCCCCAATAAAAAACAAAACAAAAAAAATCCCCTTGGACCCTATTTTGTTCCACTCATACTAACTAGGTAAGAACAAATATTTTTGAATTTTTTTGTGTTACTGAAGTTTTTTCTTCTTAATCCTGTCTGATATTTAAAAGAAAAAAAAAAACTCCAAACAAAAGTTATTAATGCATTTAAATTGGATTAATTCATCATTATTTTTTGGCCTGCAATTGTTTATAAAATATAGAATGTGATCCTAAAAAGTTTGGAGACCCCGGATGTAAATTGGCGGCACTATATAAGTATCTGTAATAAAATAAATACAGTAAGAATACATCAAAGCTTCGGACACCCTGGAGTTCCCCACTCTGTCCACTAGGGGGTGATGAATCCCAGCAAGTGAAGTGCATCTCCCCCACCTTGTATTAATGGTGACATTTGCTGCAGTTTTTTATGCAACTTTTGGCAACAAGAATTAAAAAAAGGGAACGATTAATCAAAGTTTAATACCATCAGCTTTTGGGGCAGTTTATTGCTTTCAGCGGCTAATGTGATATCATAAGGTTTTTTTTTTTCCATAATATATGAGCGTTAAATCCGACCTCTGCGCCTGACCCCCCGCCGCTTATTTCATCTGCAGGATTTTCCGATTCCGCCGCGAAGCTGTGAAAGTGACGGAGAAAAATGGGCTCTAATCTGCATTTTGACCCCCTAAGCATAAACTCTCCCCCCTCCCAGCACAAATCTCTGCTCCCCATCCGCCCAAATCCCCCCTAGCACAAATACCCACCCCCCTCAAACATAAATTGTGCACTAATCTGCATGATGACCCCCTAAGCATGAATTCTCCCCCTCCCAGCACAAATCTCTGCCCCTCCATCCCCCCAAATCCCCCTAGCACAAATGCCACCCCCCCCACCAAAAAAAAACTTGGGCACGAATCTGCATGATGAACCCCTAAGCATAAACTCTCTCCACTCCCAGCACAAATCTCTGCCCCCTCCACCCCCCCCCCAAAAAAATGGGCACCAATCTGCACGATGACCCCCTAAGCATAACATCTCCCCCTCCCAGCACAAATCTCTGCCTCCTCCATCCCCCCAAATCCTCCTAGCACAAATGCCACCCCCAAACAAAAATTGGGCACTAATCTGCACGATGAACCCCTAAGCATAAACTCTACCCCCTCTTAGCACAAATCTCTGCCCCTCCACCCCCCCCCCAAAAAAATGGGCACCAATCTGCACAATGACCCCCCTAAGCATAACCCCCCCCTCCCAGCACAAAAATCTGCCCCTCCATCCCCCCATATCCCCCTAACACAAATGCCACTCCCCCCAAACAAAAATTGGGCACTAATCTGCATGATGAACCCCTAAGCATAACCTCTCCCCTCTCCCAGCACAAATCTCTGCCCCTCCATCCCTCCAAATCCCCCTAGCACAAATGCCACCCCAAACAAAAAGTTAAATAAAAACAATCGCACCTCCTAGCACAAATCCCCCACCCCTCAAAATTCCTCTCCAAGTACTCCAAATCCCCCTCATAGTACAAATAACCCCCACCCCCCACTTAGCACAAATCCACTTCTCCCATCCCCCTCCCGACACAAATCACAATTTATAGCGCACACACCCAAATTTCCCCTCCTAGAACAATTCTTACCCCCTGCTGCCATGCCACCCCCCCCCCAAATTCCTACTCCCAACACAAATCCCCTCCCCTCTCAATCACACCAAAAATAACGGGGATCTGCCCATGTAGGACTGCAAGGACATTCAAGCTGTTTTAAGGGTTCATTAAAGTGGACCTGTCATCAGATATGTTTTTCATGTTAAGTACATGCCAAGTACGTGCCAAGTAATTGTAACACTTGCAGGTATTTATTACCGCTCATAGAGATCACAGTACTCCCCCGATAATGCCTTCATCTGCTTTTCCCAGCACCATTTTTGGTCGGGCATCATCCAGGGTCACCATCTACTTCCTGGCTCAGAGATCACACAATCATGTAAATCAATTGTGCACTGTGTTCACAAATATTTGACACAAATTAGCCCCTGCCGCAGCCTCTAGCCTTGTGACTTGCTACAGAGTTAGAATGTGGCAGCCTGATCACTAGGAGGGGGAGAGGAGACTGAGGAAATGTTTCCCCCTGCCTGCAGCAGACTGATGACATTATTTTAGCCTAGGCAAAGTTACAATGTTGCAGCCTGATCACTGGAGACTTAGGAAGGGCTTCCTCCTGCCTGCAGCAGACTGATGACATCATCTTAGCCTAGGCAAAGTCACTGGGCTGGAGCTGAAAGATCGCTTTTTAACACTATATGATGGAGCTTACCAGAAATTATACTGTTGCTGTATATTGTAAAGTTACTGACAGGTCCACTTTAATTGTTTTGTTTTTGTAACAGAATAGTAAAAACATTTGGAATTGTTTTTAATTATTAGAAAAAACCCTATCAGGACAAAATTACATCCACATCTCAGTGGGAAATGTGGATAGGTTCACCCTTACATTGGTGTTCAGTAGGAGATGTGCCCCCATACATTAGTGCTAATTAGGAGAGGTGCCCCCATACATTAGTGCTCTGTAGGAGAGGTGCCTCCATACATTGGTGCTCAGTAGGAGAGGTGCCCCCATACATTGGTGCTCAGTAGGAGAGGTGCCCCCATACATTGGTGCTCAGTAGGAGAGGTGCCTCCATACATTGGTTCTCAGTATTAGAGGTGCCTCCATACATTGGTTCTCAGTATTAGAGGTGCCTCCATACATTGGTTCTCAGTAGGAGAGGTGCCCCCATACATTGGTGTTCAGTAGGAGAGGTGCCTCCATACATTGGGGCTCTGTAGGAGAGGTGCCTCCATACATTGGTTCTCAATAGGAGAGGTGCCTCCATACATTGGTTCTCAGTAGGAGAGGTGCCTCCATACATTGGTTCTCAGTAGGAGAGGTGCCCCCATACATTGGTGCTCAGTAGGAGAGGTGCCTCCATACATTGGTTCTCAGTAGGAGAGGTGCCTCCATACATTGGTTCTCAGTAGGAGAGGTGCCTCCATACATTGGTTCTCAGTAGGAGAGGTGCCTCCATACATTGGTGCTCAGTAGGAGAGGTGCCTCCATACATTGGTTCTCAGTAGGAGAAGTGCCTCCATACATTGGTTCTCAGTAGGAGAGTTGCCCCCATACATTGGTGCTCAGTAGGAGAGGTGCCCCCATACATTGGTGTTCAGTAGGAGAGGTGCCTCCATACATTGGTTCTCAGTAGGAGAGGTGCCCCCATACATTGGTGCTCAGTAGGAGAGGTGCCTCCATACATTGGTTCTCAGTAGGAGAAGTGCCTCCATACATTGGTTCTCAGTAGGAGAGGTGCCCCCATACATTGGTGCTCAGTAGGAGAGGTGCCTCCATACATTGGTGCTCAGTAGGAGAGGTGCCCCCATACATTGGTGTTCAGTAGGAGAGGTGCCCCCATACATTGGTGCTCAGTAGGAGAGGTGCCTCCATACATTGGTGCTCAGTAGGAGAGGTGCCCCCATACATTGGTGCTCAGTAGGAGAGGTGCCCCCATTCATTGGTGCTCAGTAGGAGAGGTGCCTCCATACATTGGTGCTCAGTAGGAGAGGTGCCCCCATTCATTGGTGCTCAGTAGGAGAGGTGCCCCCATTCATTGGTGCTCAGTAGGAAAGGTGCCCCCATACATTGGTTCTCAGTAGGAGAGGTGCCTCCGTACATTGGTGCTCAGTAGGAGAGGTGCCTCCATACATTGGTGATCAGTAGGAGAGGTGCCTCCATACATTGGTGATCAGTAGGAGAGGTGCCTCCATACATTGGTTCTCAGTAGAAGAGGTGCCTCCGTACATTGGTGCTCAGTAGGAAAGGTGCCTCCATACATTGGAGATCAGTAGGAGAGGTGCCCCCATTCATTGGGTGCCTCCATACATTGGTTCTCAGTAGGAGAGGTGCCTCCGTACATTGGTGCTCAGTAGGAGAGGTGCCTCCATACATTGGTGATCAGTAGGAGAGGTGCCTCCATACATTGGTGATCAGTAGGAGAGGTGCCTCCGTACATTGGTGCTCAGTAGGAGAGGTGCCTCCGTACATTGGTGCTCAGTAGGAGAGGTGCCTCCATACATTGGTGCTCAGTAGGAGAGGTGCCTCCATACAATGGTGCTCAGCAGGAGAGGTGCCTCCATACATTGGTTCTCTGTAGGAGAGGTGCCTCTATACAATGGTGCTCAGTAAGAGAGGTGCCCCCATACATTGGTGCTAATTAGGAGAGGTGCCTCCATACATTGGTGCTCAGTAGGAGAGGTGCCCCCATACATTGGTGCTAATTAGGAGAGGTGCCTCCATACATTGGTACTCAGTAGGAGAGGTGCCCCCATGAATTGGTGTTCCATGGGAGAGGTGCCTCCATACATTGGTGCTCTGTAGGAGAGGTGCCTCCATACATTGGTACTCAGTAGGAGAGGTGCCTCCATACATTGGTACTCAGTAGGAGAGGTGCCCCCATACATTGGTGCTCAATGCTCAGTAGGAGAGGTGCCCCCATACATTGGTGCTCAGTAGGAGAGGTGCCTCTATACATTGGTACTCAGTAGGAGAGGTGCCCCCATACATTGGTGCTCAATGCTCAGTAGGAGAGGTGCCCCCATACATTGGTGCTCAGTAGGAGAGGTGCCTCTATACATTGGTACTCAGTAGGAGAGGTGCCCCCATACATTGGTGCTCAATGCTCAGTAGGAGAGGTGCCCCCATACATTGGTGCTCCGTAGGAGAGGTGCCTCCATACATTGGTACTCAGTAGGAGAGGTGCCCCCATACATTGGTGCTCAGTAGGAGAGGTGCCCCCGTACATTGGTGCTCAGTAGGAGAGGTGCCCCCATACATTGGTACTCAGTAGGAGAGGTGCCCCCATACATTGGTGCTCAGTAGGAGAGGTGCCCCCGTACATTGGTGCTCAGTAGGAGAGGTGCCCCCATACATTGGTACTCAGTAGGAGAGGTGCCCCCATACATTGGTGCTCAGTAGGAGAGGTGCCCCCGTACATTGGTGCTCAGTAGGAGAGGTGCCCCCATACATTGGTGCTCAGTAAACAATTGCAAGCTCACTGGTTTTAACCTCTCGAACACCACAACATTTATAAAGGTACCTTGGTAGACAGCGTACCTTGGTAAACAAAGGGTTCATCTCCACTTCTCAAGGAGAATAAAATCACCTCAGTTAATCTCTCGGTATACCATCTTGTTTGGATGTTGCTATCATTGGCCCTTTTTTATTCTGGCAGCACTCCTTGCCTGTTGATTCTGGAAGCTTTTTATTTTACTTCCACTAGACTGAGGGGGAAAAACATCACACAATGGAGACATTCACTGTGATATAATTGTTCCCATGGTTACTTTTCCATCTTTACAGTGAAATTCTGGTGAAATCAAAATAATCAGACTTCTCCGATAATACAGTGCAAAGAACAACACGAGAAACTCAGAGCAGCCAATCAGAATCCACCCTGACCTGGGCTGGCTCCAGTAATCAGCATTTTGCCTCTCTGGGTTACTGCACTCTACTGCACCGTGTGCCGTTTATTGAGTACTTCCCTGTGAGTCCAATTATTAGGGTAAAGCCGCGTACACACGAGCGGAATGTCCGACAGAAAAAATCAGACGGAAGCTTTTCATCATATATTCCAATCTTGTGTGGGCCTCATAGGAATTTTTGGACCTAGAAATGGAACATGTTCTAAATATTTCCGACGGAACCAATTCTCATCGGGAAAACCGCTCGTCTGTACGCTGTTCCGACGGACCAAAAGCGACGCATGCTCTGAAGCAAGTACGAGACGGAGGCTATTGGCTACTGGCTATTGAACTTCCTTTTTCTAGTCCCGTCGTACGTGTTGTACGTCGCCGCGTTCTTGACGATCGGACTTTGGTGTGATCGTGTGTACGAAAGACAGTTTCAGCGGAAATTCCGTCGGAAAAACTTTCACAGTTTTTTCCGACGGGAAAACCGAGTGAGGGCCTAATGGAGACGGAAATCCATATCGAACACACTCCACACCTAGGGGGCACCAGTCCGATATATATTATGCCGCGCACACGCGATCGGAATTCTCGTCGAAAAAAGCTCTGAGAAAAAAAAAAGGACGATCACCGGTGGCAGTGAGAGGGACATTAGTCCTGATCACTGCGATGTGCCCCGGGTCCACGGTGCCCCCTACAAGTGCCGCCTACCAGTGCCCTCCAGCTCCACCTGTCAGTGTCCACAGTGCCACCTGTCAGTGCCCACAGTGCCATCTGCCAGTGCCCACAGTGCCATCTGTCAGTGCCCACAGTGCCATCTGTCAGTGCCCACAGTGCCATCTGCCAGTGCCCACAGTGACATCTGTCAGTGCCACCTGTCAGTGCCCACAATAAGTGCCTGAACAGTGCTGCACATCAGTATCACCTACCAGTGCCCATCAGTGCCAACTATCAGTGCCCATCAGTGCCAACTATCAGTGCCCATCAGTGCCATCTTTCAGTGCCATCTATCAGTGCCCATCCGTGCCACCCATCCGTGCCACCCATCAGGGCCCATCAGTGCCATCTTATCTGTGCCCACCAGTGCAGCCTATCAGTGCCCACCAGTGCAGCCTATCAGTGCCCACCAGTGCCGCCTCATCAGCGCATATCAATTAAGCAGAAAAATTACCTGTTTGCTAAATTTTATAACAAACTATTAAACATGATTTTTTTTTATTTTTCCAAATTTTCCATTTTTTTTGTTTGTTTAGCAAAAAAGAAAAATCTCAGCTGTGATTAAATACCACCAAAAGAAAGCTCTATTTGTCAAAAAAAAAATTATAAAAATGTCATTTGGGTACAGTGTAGCATGACCGCGCAATTGTCATTCAAAGTGCGACAGCGCTGAAAGCTGAAAACTGGCGCCTGGGCAGGAAGGGGGTGAAAGTACCCGGTAGGCAAGTGGTTAAAGGCCAAAAAAAAGCAAAACTTGAAGGTCTATTCCGCCTCCTGCTATGAAGGGGTTAAACACGCCGCCCTTCTCTGAGCGCGCTGTCCCTTCCCCCGAAGCTCATTAGTAATACAGTTATCTCCAGATTAGATTGGGTCTGTGGAAGGTGGCCGGCCTCCAACTTCTGGAACTACATTTCCATCGCAAATGGAAGAAAGCTAATTAGAAATCATGTCGGTGGCATTGGGTTCATAGGAGCAAGGTGCCAGGAGCGCCCCCAGGACCCGCCGTAGTCTGCCCCGACCCGCATATCACAGAACAATGTGTGCCCCTTGTGCGCCTTCTGTCCTTCAAAGTGGACCTCCCACCAACTTCACAAATCTGCAAGAATACATTCCCGACATCGCAATATACAGAAACCGCATCATTTAGAAAGCCGCACGTGTGCTCCAGACAGTGACTTTGCCTCGTCTGAGATGATGTCATCAGTCTGTTGCAGGCAGGAGGAAGCATTTCCTCAGTCTCCTCTCCCTCCCAGTGATCAAACCAGTGGCGGTGCGTCCATAGAGGGCGCAGGAGCGCCGCCCCATCTCTCCTGCACCGCTCTATCACCAATAGATAGATTCATGCACTGCATGAATCTATCTTTTGTCGCCGCTGCCGCCCCCCATTCAGGTGTCCTGCCCCTTGTCGGGGTGCCGGGCATCTGAATTACAGCGGCAGGGGTGTTTTTGGAAGCGCCTGATTAGAGCTGTCGGCTCTAATAGGCTTCCAAATTGGTAAACAGCGGGCGCACTGCTGTGCGTTCGCTGCTTACACAGCGTTGTGTTAGAGAAGTGAATACATCGCTTCCCTAACACAGACCCGCCTCTCAGCCAATCAGGTTGCTGGGTCTGTGTTACCTGTCACCTGATTGGCTGAAATCACAGGCGCTGTGACTGGACGCCTACTAGGCGTCCAATCATTGCAGAAGACGAGAGGAGGAGCGGGCGGGAGAAGACATCGGGGTCGGGATGAAATGGAGGACACCGGACACCGCTCGCTGCCTGCCGCCATCACCCGCTGCCCACCCGACACAAGGTAAGTGCCGGGCAGACGGCGGGCGGGGGGCACAGTGGCAGCACTTGGGGAACACAGTGGCAACATTTGGGGCACAGTGGCAGCACTTGAGGCACAGTGGCAAAATTTGGGGTACAGTGGCAAGCATTTCCTTACTCTCCCCTCCCCCAGTGATCAGACCGCAACATTTTAACCTTGCCTAGTCTGAGATGATGACATCAGTCTGTTGCAGGCAGGAGGAAGCATTTCCTCAGTCTCCTCTCTCCCCTAGTGATCAAACTGCAACAATGTAACCTTGCCCAGGCTGAGATGATGTCATCAGCCTACTGCAGACAGGAGGACGCATTTCCTAAATCTCCTCCCCCCCTCCCAGTGATCAGACTGCAACATTGTAACTTTGCCTAGGCTGAGATATTGTCATCAGTCTGCTGCAGGCTGGAGGAAGCATTTCCTCAGTCTCCTCTCCCTAAGTGCTGGTTAACACTAGTGTGACTTCTGATGCGACTTGAGTTGCACACATGACAAGGGAAAACACATCATATTCAGCGGTCCTTGCTCTTATCAATGCCACTTTAAAAAAAAAAGGTTCCTGTGCTACTTTGGTGCAATTTTACAGTGCAATTTGGCCCCATAGAATATGCAAAGTTGCACCGAAAATCGCGTCCAAATTGCATGGCAGCAGTGTGACCCGAGCCTCGGTGATCAGACCGCAGCATTGTATCCTTTGTAGCAAGTCACAAGCTAATAGGCTGCAGCAGGGGGCTGATCTGTGTCAGACATTTGTGGACACAACCAAGAACTTCACATGATTACATGATTGTGTCATCTCTGAGCTGCATCTCTCTAGGAAGTAAAGGGGGAGCTTGAATGATGGACAGAGGGTGGAGCCCCAGCACACAGCATGTGATTGACATCATCAGCTCTGTTCTCATGTGCTGTATAAAGAGGGGGGGGTGTGTCCCTTCCCTCCAATCAACTCTTCTAGCTGAGTTCTGCAGAGTGTAACTTCAGCTCACCCCACCCCCCTCCCACCCCCGCTTTCTGACAGCTCAGACATGCCATCTAAATTCTGCCCTTTGAATGTCTGTAGAGAAAAAAAAAAGGCTGCAGATAAATTGATTGTAAAGATTTGTGTTTTTTTTTGTTTTTTTTAAATAACAAACATGTTATACTTACCTCCGCTGTGCAAGGGTTTTGCACACAGGGGCCCCAATCCTCCTTTTCTGGGGTCCCCCGGCAGCGCTCCAGGCTCCTCCTCTTCATTGGGTGTCCCCACGGAGAGCCGATTTCCATGGGGGCACCCGTGCAGGCGCACTCCATTCACACAGACAGCAGGACTCGGCCCCGCCCTCGGCTCCCGTGTCACTGGATTTGATTGACAGCAGCAGGAGCCAATGGCTGCGCTGCTATCAATCTATCCAATGAGGACCCGAGACAGCGGCTGGGCTCCTCCCCCGTCACTGGAACAATCGGGTTCAGGTAAGTAAAAGGGGGCTCTGGGGGGGGGGAGGGGCAGCTGCAGCACAGAAGGTTTTTCACCTTAATGCATAGAATGCAAACCGTGAGACTTGCCTGAAAATTTTTCTTTTATTATATGCTGTATTAAAATACCACATTATGGCCACTAGATGGAGTTGAAGAGCAAAGGAGATACATTCCTGAAACAAGAGATACAGTGTAACTATTCGAGAGAACCAATGGTTACATTTATTTGTTCATTCTTTCTTTAGAATTGTTACATTGTCTCTCTTGTTACAATAATGCTCCTCAGCTCCATCTAGTGTCCGATATTCTACATACAGTGGAACCTCGGATTACGAGCATAATCCATTCCAGGAGTTACGGACCTCCGACTTGCAAAGGGCATGCGGCGCCGGCTGGCACATCGGAAAACAGCGGAAAACACCATTCTGCACATGCGCGTCCGAATTACGAACAAATCCGACTTAAGAGCAATCAGGCAGTCCCTAACCTGTTCGTAACTCGGGGACTGACTGTAATCCAAAGCACTCGCATATCAAAGCGAGTTTCCCCATAGAAGTCAATAGAAACAAAGATAATTTGTTCCGCATTGACTTCTATTGCATGCAATACCACATGTGGCCAGAGGTGGGGGGGGGGCACCGGAGAGCCTCGAAAATATTTGGGGACAGCTCGGGTGAACTTGGAAAGGCTCTGTAACTGAGTGTTTCTGAGTATTTCCGAGTGGTTCAGAGTATTTCTGAACGGCTCCGAGTGTCACCGGCGCCCCCCCACACCTCTGGCCTAATGCGGTACTGCACACCCCATTAGCTTGAATTCTGCTCATTTTGCGAGACAACACTCGTAAAACCGAGTCAGAATTAAAAAAAAAAAGTTGCTCGTCTTTCAAAACGCTCGTTAAACCGCGTTACTCGTAAACCAAGGTTCCACTGTATGGCCCATAATAAAAGAACACTCAGAAAACAGCCCAAAGAACATTTGTTTTAGCCAACTTTGCCCAGAACAAATGTACATGCAGATTCCACCACCGAGCCTCGTACAGGTAATTGCAAACGGCCCCATTTGCAAGTATGAATGAGGCTTGAGATCCACGCCTTCAGTGAGCCTACATTACCTGCCAGGGGGCGCCATAACACGACCTTATCCCTCGCCCCGGCAGGATTTGGCATCCTCTGCTCCTCTCCAGCGCTTTGGGTTGTGAGATGGATCGTCCTCATCCTCGTGTACACACTGGAGGAATTTTGATTCTGCAACGTGTGTGATGACATCACAGTGCGATGGCCAGTTGGAACGCCTTACGGTTCATTCAGGCAGGTGGTAATGCCCCCTGGAGCATGGGGCCGGGTTGCAATGGCGACCCTTGTGACCCCCGTATGTACGCCCCTGGACAGATGTCCTGAAGACACTACTGATGCCGTTTATTTGTTGTTTCTTTTTTTTTACTTTTTTTTTTTTTAATAGCCAAACGAAAATATTACATTGCACCACTGCGCAGCGACTATGAGCCGAGCGTTTGGCTCGTGATTGCGGTGCAGCCCCATTGATCTCAATGAGCGAGTTTGACAGGTAGTGTTGCCCTAAAGCAGGGGGGGGGGGGGGTCTCAAACTGGTGGGCCCTCCCAGCTGTTGCGCAACTACAAGTCCCATCATGCCTCTGTCTGAGGGAGTCATGCTTGTTACGGTCAGCCTTGCAATGCCTCATGGGACTTGTAGTTTTGCAACAACTGGAGGGCCACCAGTTTGAGACCCCCCTGCCCTAAAGTTTTTCATCCCCCTCAACCCCCCCCCCCCCGACACTCCTTGTCACCTGTTTTGATGTTCCGGATATTTTCACATCTTCCTCCTCATTAGCCATTTAAAACCTCACCTACTATGTAACTATGGGGCCGGGTTGCAATGGCGACCCTTGTGACCCCCGTATGTACGCCCCTGGACAGATGTCCTGGAGACACTACTGATGTCGTTTATTTGTTGTTGTTTTTTTTTTTTCTACTTTTTTTTTGAATTGCCAAACGAAAATATTACATTGTGCCGCGACTATCAGCCGAGCGTTTGGCTCGTGGTTGCCGTGCAGCCCCATTGATCTCAATGGGCGAATTTGACAGGTAGTGTTGCCCTAAAGCAGGGGGGGGTCTCAAACTGGTGGGCCCTCCCGGCTGTTGCGCAACTACAAGTCCCATCATGCCTCTGTCTGAGGGAGTCATGCTTGTTACGGTCAGCCTTGCAATGCCTCATGGGACTTGTAGTTTTGCAACAACTGGAGGGCCACCAGTTTGAGACCCCCCTGCCCTAAAGTTTTTCATCCCCCTTAACCCAACCCCCCCCCCCCCCCCGACACTCCTTGTCACCTGTTTTGATGTTCCGGATATTTTCACATCTTCCTCCTCATTAGCTATTTAAAACGAAACGCCAACCAGCCAAGCAAAGTCGGCAATTTGAAATGATAATGTGCGACGCGGCGTCGCCATTAGCATGCATAATGGGGGCCGTCCAATCACCGAGTCACCTTGCTGTTTAATAAGTCGTATTTACTCTTCCGTCTGACATTGAAAAGCTGCGTTATTATTATTTCAGCTGCGGCGGCGAGATAGCGAAGGCGGTAAACACATCCATCTGGAAGGGGAGCGCGTCTCTCCAATGTAAACATCTCTGGCGGTGACACATCGCAATGTCGCCCGTCAATCCGGGACTGTCAGGGTGACCCGAGGTTCCTGGGGCCGTATAGAAGGGGTGTCCCGGAAAATTGTGCCTGGAAGAAGAGTACCTGTCCTTATCCCCCCCCCCCCCCCCCCAATGCAGACCAGAGCCACTCTAACCCAGGTAGGACTTGGTGGCCTGCACTGGGGGGGCTACCAAAAATCTAAGAAATTATTTCTTGAGTCTACATCCTGTGTAAGCATTTGACACAGTTCCCCATAAAGGTTTGCTGTACAAAATAAGGTGCGTTGGCATGGACCATAGGGTGAGTACAAAAACTGTCTACAAGGGCGAGTTCAGAGGGTGGTGATAAATGGGGAGTACTCGGAATGGTCGGGGGTGGGTAGTGGGGTCCCCCAGGGTTCTGTGCTGGGACCAATCCTAATTAATTTGTTCATAAACGACCTGGAGGATTGGGATGGGGGAAACAGTTCAATCTCTGTATTTGCGGACAATACTAAACAGGGCAATAACTAGACATGTGCAATTCGTTTCGTTTTTCGCTTTTTATCGTTATTTTCGTTCGTTCATTTTCGTACGAATGAACGAATCGTTCGAATCAAATGAATCCGAATATCGAATCGTACGAATCCGATTAACGAATCATTCGAATCGAATGAATCCGAAAAACAACGAAAATCCATTAGTTTAATTTTCGTTTATTCGCACGCATTCGTATTTATTTGTACATTCGTACATTTGCAACTTTTTTTTTTTTTGAATCGTAATTTTCCGTGTCTCTTACAATGGCGTTGCTTAACGTGCTCCGAATGGATTGAACGAAAAAATTCGTACATTCGTAACTTTTTTTTTCGATTCGTAACTTTTTTTTTTCGATTCGTAAATTATTAAAATGTAATAATAGCATACACATTACATAAAATTATGAATTATGCTCCGATTACGAATCTACAAATGTTACGAATGTTACGAATGTACGAATAAATACAAATGCGTTCGAATAAACGAAAATTAAACTAACGAAAAAACGAATCAACGAAAAAATAACTCTTATGAATCGTTACGAATACGAACACCGACGACTTACGAATTTACGAATCGTTACGAATCAACGGAAACGAAAAAAAAACTAAACGAAAATAAACGAATTTTTTTGTTGTGCACATGTCTAGCAATAACTTCTCCGCAGGATGTGGAAACCTTGCAAGAAGATCTGAACAAATGATCTGAACAATGTAGAAAAATGTAAAATAATGCATTTGGGTGGCAAAAAATCTAAATGCAATCTATAGACTGCGGGGAGAACCTCTGGGGGAATCTAGGATGGAAAAGGACCTGGGGGTCCTAGTAGATGATAGGCTCAGCAATGCCAAGCTGCTGCTAACAAAGCAAACAGAATATTGGCATTAAAAAGGGGATCAACTCCAGAGATAAAACGATAATTCTCCCGCTCTACAAGACTCTGGTCCGGCCGCACCTGGAGTATGCCGTCCAGTTCTGGGCTCCAGTCCTCAGGAAGGATGTACTGGAAATGGAGCGAGTACAAAGAAGGGCAACAAAGCTAATAAAGGGTCTGGAGGATATTAGTTATGAGGAAAGGTTGTGAGCTCTGAACTTATTCTCTCTGGAGAAGAGACGCTTGAGAGGGGATAGGATTTCAATTTATAAATACCAGACTGGTGACCCCACAATAGGGAGAAAACTTTTTTGCATGAGGGAGTTTAACAAGACTCGTGGCCATTCATTAAAATTAGAAGAAAAGAAGTTTAACCTTAACCACTTCCCGCCCGGCCTATAGCAGAATGACGGCCGGGCGGTGGTTCAGTTATCCTGACTGGGCGTCATATGACGTCCTGCAGGATAACAGCCGCTTCGCGCCCGTGGGGACGCGCATCGCGGCGATCGGTGATGCGGTATGTCAGTCTGACACAACGCTACATCAATCTCAGTAAAGAGCCTCTGACGGAGGAATTTCCTTCCACAGGCGGTGGTGTCAGCCGGGGGCATCGATAGTTTCAAGAAACTATTAGATAAGCACCTGAACGATCGCAACATACAGGGATATACAATGTAATACTGACATATAATCACACACATGGGTTGGACTTGATGGACTTGTGTCTTTTTTCAACTTCAACCTACTATGTAACTATGTGTAGGGTAACCCATTCATTTCAATGGGCTGCCCTGGATGTACGAAACGCGTACGAACACAATCCCTGGGCTCCTTTCCAGAAACACGCTACACCTAACCGCATGGTGCATGTGCAGATGCATGGGGGTGCCAGTAACAATAAATGGCCCCTGCCCATCTACTAAAGGGCGATGCGTTTCCTCAAGTAAGGAAAGCGCGTGAGTAATACAGTGGTTATAAACTCTTATATACACCCAGTAAAGGGGGGACTATCCTCAGGTGATACACAGAGATGAAACAAATCCTCTACATAAGTTGTAGCTGTTTATCTCCACTAATCTCTTCTTTATAGCCTTTCAAAGTCCAGAATTTATGAAGCTCGTCTGAGCTGTCAGAATAAAGGTGGCGGAGGGCTGCAATTACACTCTGCAGAGCTCAGTGAGAAAGGATTGGAGGGAAGGAACACCCCCGCCCCTCCCCTTTACACAGCACACAGGAAAATAGCTATGTGCTGGAGCTCCTCCCCTGTCACCATTTTTCTCTTGGTGTCAGGAAAACTTGTCAGAAGTGACACATGCTTATAGCAGAGGAAGGAGCCAGCAGATAGAAATGACACTTAGTGCTCTGGATTGAGACAAGTACACGCCATAGAGGGGTATGCGTTGTTCATATTTCATGTCTGAGGTTTACAACCACTTGTATGTTTGTTCGGATAGAGATAATACAAATACCCCGGTCCGATCTACTTGTTTTCTGCAATCCCCTGCACAACAGCAGCAATCCAGTAACAAAGGGAAGGGTCAACACTGAACCAATCAGAGCTCTTTTGCTCACAGAGAACACGCTGATAGGTGGAGAGAGCACAAGGATGACCTCATCAGGAACCTGCTCCAGTCACAAGCCAGGGGGGGCGGGTCCTGGACCAGGCTGCACATTGCTTAATTGTAAGGTGGTCTATATGGAGGTCCAGAGTATAGCCGGGGGGCCAAACTCACAAGACTGTTTGAACAGAATAACAAATCCTTTGACACCTCTCATATATAATATATGTACTTCAACTGTGTATTTATTTATTGAAACAGATTAGATTGTAAGCTCTAATGAGCAAGGCTGCCTAACCTTCTTGTCTCTAATTGTTGGTGCTATATGAATCCTGTTTAATAATAAAAATAATAAAATAATATAATATCAGTAGTAGCAATAATAATAAGTGTAGCACTGACCCCCGAAGGAGCTGCTGGTTTGATTTGGGCCTGCACTCTGCTAATAAACCCCACTAGCTTGACTCGGTCACCTTGACCCAGCTGTGGTGCAATACAATACATTACAATAGAATATAACACAATATACCTGTATTGTACATATAATATATAACCTCAGGATCCACTGGCTCCACCTGCTGGGAGAAAGCAATACTCCACACAACGGGGTACTTAACCAAAGTATATTTTACTGTATAAATTGGCAAATAGGTGGTTACAGTAATTGTGCTGTCATCCCGACATAGAATGACACGACAATGAATTTTTGATAAAACAATTATAAACAGTATAGATACACGGGAGCTCCCCCTACTTTTATAGCTATGCGTGAGATCTCACTTATAAAGTACTCAGTCTTTAGTCTTCTTGTCTTCGCTAGCTAGGGTAATTCCTTATGATTTGTAATCCAAGGGTTAAAGTACTTAAAGTTGAGTTAGGCCCCTTTCATACTGGGGCGGCGTCGGCGGTAAAGCAGCGCTATATTTAGCGCTGCTTTACTGTCGTTTAAGCAGCGGTATTTGGCCGATAGCGGGGCAGTTTTAACCCCCGCTAGCGGCCGAAAAAGGGCTTTGCCGGCGGTATAGCCGCGCTGCCCCATTGATTTCAATGGGTAGGAGCGGTATAGGAGCGGTGAATACATCGCTCCTTCACTGCTCCAAAGATGCTGCTAGCAGGACTTTTTTTACTGTCCTGCTAGCGCACTGCTCCAGTGTGAAAGCCGGAGGACCCGCTTTTTTTTAGGCGCTATACAGGCGCTATTTTCAGCGCTGTAGCGCCTGAAAAACGCTTCAGTGTGAAAGGGGCCTTAAAGATGATCCTGGTGTTGCTTCAGTAACGGTACAAGGCTTCAGATGCAATAGCAGATAGGTCTTATGCCGGCCTAGTGTCAGTTGCTATACTCCTCCTCCGTAGGACTATAAATCCCAGCGAGGCCTGTATATAAGTCTGACTAGGTGCAAAAGTTAATAAACTGTGGGCCACAACCCGTTTACCAACTGGATCAGAACTCTGTATGGAAGCTCTGGTCCGGTGTTTGTAGCTTGCTTCGAGGTCAGCCGGCTCCGTCACTCCGTTCCACTCCGACAGGTGAACCCGGTCCTCCGATGCTCAAACGAGTGTCTGTGGATCTTCCCAATCCGGTCACTGTGTCTCCGGCACCGTCAGGTCACTCACGCTATCGAGCGGGGGTTGCGCTCCGCAATGACTGTAGGCCGCTTCCTCCGGGAGGCCCCCTCACAAGTCCTCACAGGCAGGCCATGCGTTCCCAACAGACCTAAGATGGCCGCTCGGGCTCCTTTTATGTCCTACCCAGCATGCACTGTCAGAGAGGGTGTCCACGGGTAGGTCACCTGGCGTCCTGGGTAAAAAGGTCAACTCTCAAAGTAAATTACAGTCACTTCCTGTCATCAGCTTAGTGCTCTGTGAAAGCAAAAATCACTTAAGTCTGCCATCAGTGTTTGGTCACTAGATGGCGCCAAATACTAAGCCATAGAAATGTCCATAGACTTCTGTTGTAAATGTTAATACAATTCAGTAGGCAAGGATACCCGCACTACATAAGAATAAGAGTAATAGTTATAGTAATATTACTAAATAATATAATAGTAATACCATTATGACAACATTACATAATAATGTACATTACGACTACATTTGATGATTACATAATAACAATAGTAATAATAATAATAAAATAGTTGTAGTATTACTACTAATAATAATATAATAGTAATAATAATGGTAGTTGTAGTAATACTACTAATAATATAATAGTAAAAATATTAATAGTAATTGTAATACTTCTACTATTACTCATACTAAAATAAAAAAAATGGTAATACTATTAATCATAATTGTAGTAATTCTACTGATAATAATATAAAAAAAATAATAATAATATTAGTTGTAGTAATACTACTAAAATAATAATATTAATAATAATAGCTGTAGTAATACTACTACTACTACAACTAATAATAAAAAATATATAATAATAATAGTTAATAACTGCTACTACTACTACTAATGTAATAGTTATAATAATAAAAAAAATATTATTAATAATAGTAATAAGAATAATACCAGTTTAAGTAATAATATAATAGTAAAATATTAATAATAAATTGTAATACTTCTACTATTACTCATACTAAAATAATAAAATAGTAATAATAATAATAGTTGTAATAATAATACTAATAATATTAGTAGTAATAATAATATTAACAATAATAATAGTTGTAGTAATACTACTACTACAACTAATAATAAAAAAATATAATAATAGTAATAATAATTATAGTTCTACTACTACTATTACTACTAATATAATAGTGAAATAATAATAATAATAAAAATAATAATAGTAATAACTATAATAAACAGTTTTAGTAATATTACTAATATAATAATAATAATAATAATATTATTACTACTAATATAATAGTGAAAATAATAATAGTAATAACTATAATAAACAGTTTTAGTAATATTACTAATATAATAATAATAATATTACTACTAATATAATAGTGAAAATAATAACAGTAATAACTATAATAAACTGTTTTAGTAATATTACTAATATAATAATAATAATAATATTACTACTAATATAATAGTGAAAATAATAATAGTAATAACTATAATAAACAGTTTTAGTAATATTACTAATATAATAATAATAATATTACTACTAATATAATAGTGAAAATAATAATAGCAATAACTATAATAAACCGTTTTAGTAATATTACTAATATAATAATAATAATAATATTACTATTAATATAATAGTGAAAATAATAATAGTAATAACTATAATAAACCGTTTTAGTAATATTACTAATATAATAATAATAATAATATTACTACTAATATAATAGTGAAAATAATAATAGTAATAACTATAATAAACAGTTTTAGTAATACTACTAATATAATAATAATAATATTATAATACTAATCATAGCTATAGTTATACTACTACTACAACTACAACTAATAATAATAATAAAAATTAATAATAGTTCTACTACTACTATTACTATTAATATAATAGTGAAAATAATAATAGTAAAAACTATAATAAACAGTTTTAGTAATATTACTAATATAATAATAATAATATTACTACTAATATAATAGTGAAAATAATAACAGTAATAACTATAATAAACAGTTTTAGTAATATTACTAATATAATAATACTAATAATATTACTACTAATATAATAGTGAAAATCATAATAGTAATAACTATAATAAACAGTTTTAGTAATACTACTAATATAATAATAATAATAATAATAATAATAATATAATAATACTAATAATAGCTATAGTTATACTACTACTACAACTACAACTAATAATAATAAAAAAGTAATAATAGTTCTGCTACTACTATTACTATCAATATAATAGTGAAAATAATAATAGTAAAAACTATAATAAATAGTTTTAGTGATACTACTACTAATAATAATCTATTTGTGGGGAAAAAAAGGACAACAATTTTATTAGCGTAGTGCTGAATTGCAAAAAAATGGTCTGGTCATGAAGGGGGGTAAATCTTCCCAGAGCTGAAGTGGTTAAAATGATGTGAAAGCTTCCATTTAGAAAACAAAATAAAAAAATAACAAACATGCACCGGTCCTCGTCTTCTCATGTCCTTCGCCGATGCTCCTGCCCCCAACCCCCCCGCTGAGTGCCCCCCCCCCCCCCCATAGAAATCTGCTTTAAAACATCTTAGGCCCCTTTCACACTGGGGCGGTGCGGGGGCGGCGACGGTAAAGCAGCGCTATATTTAGCGCTGCTTTACCTTCGTTTTACCCGCGGTATGCGGCCGCTAGCGGGGTGGTTTTAAACCCCCGCTAGCGGCCGCAAAAGGGTTAAAAACCTCCGCAAACCGCCGCTGCAGCGGCGGTTTGCGGGCGGTATCCCCGCGGTTTCCCATTGATTTCAATGGGAACGAGCGGTATAGGAGCGGTAAATACACCGCTCCTTCACCGCTCCAAAGATGCAGCTAGCAGGACTTTTTTTAACCGTCCTGCTAGCGCACCGCTCCAGTGTGAAAGCCCGCCGGCTTTCACACTGGAGTGAATGGGGCCGGTTTTTTCAGGCGGTGTACAGGCGCTATTTTTAGCGCTGTACCGCCTGAAAACCGCCCCAGTGTGAAAGGGGCCTTAGGGCTTTAAAACCATTTTAAGGTATGAAAATAAATAAATAAATAAATAAATAATAAAAAAAAAATATATATATATATATATATATATATATATATATATATATATACACTGTATATATCAAGGCATTCCATTTTCTCTGAAAAAGAAAAATGAATAGATAGTATCAGTTTTCTCATTTTATCTCCATAAATGAAATCTCTGTAATTATCCCCTCTAAGCCCTTTTCCCAGTTTATTCGTCTATATGATATAATATATGGATTTATGTCATAGATGAAGTTATTATTATACAAACACAGACAGTGTTACAGAAATCTGCTATACACAATAAATAATAATCAGATCTCATACATCATTCATCTAAGAGAACGATGTTCACGCCGACCCTTTCCCTCCATAAGAACTTCTTACCTATGCCGCAGTGTATATATCAATATATATATATAAATAGAACAAATAGACATACAGGGGGGCCCAGATCCATATATTATTCATAACAAGGGAAAAAAAAAAGCAGGTTGAATATTTGAATAATTTACATTCTGAGATAAATGGAGAATATCAGATCTCTGGAGGATCGACACAAAACGGTGAGGAATTAGCGGTCGGCGCCATGACAGGGCCGCGTTTTGTCTCTGGGACTTCAAAGGCCCCCCGGAAAGGACGCAACGTGTTTAGCGACATTCCCCCCTATGGACCGAGCAAAGGGGAACCCGCGCCGTGAAAGTTCTCTGCGTGCGAATATTAAACTCTCCCGCCGCCTGCGATTTGTGATCTTGCAGGATTCGGCTGCTTCTTACCAACCCGCCACCTTTACATTAAAGCTGCACTCCGGGCAAATACTGTATATACTCGAGTATAAGCCGAGTTTTTCAGCACATTTTTTTTGCGATGAAAGTGCCCCCCTCGGTTTATACTGGAGTCAAGCACTTTTCTGCAGCAGAAAATTACATTTTCCGACCCGACTTTGGGGGTCCCATATCTCGGGGCCACTTGGTGCTTGGAACCCACAATTGGGTGTGCAAATCCAAGGGAACCAGCACTACAACATGTAGATGGGGTTTCTAGCATCAAGTGGCCCCAAGATACGGGGCCCCAAAGTCGGTCAACTGTGTCCATCTGCAGCAATGTCATTTCGGGACCCTTTGGGTCCAGAGACCCCAAATTTTGGCTGCAGCCAGGGGGCATCTAGAAACCCTTAACTACCAAGTTTATGGCCAAGATAACAAAGGAGAGGCTACGGGACAACTCTGTGACTGTCCTTGAGCGGCCCAGCCAGAGCTCAGACTTGAACCCAATTGAACATTTCTGGAGAGATCTGAAAATGGCTGTGCACCGACCCTCCCCATCCAACTTGAGAGGTCCTGCAAAGAAGAATAGGAGAAACTGCCCAAAAATAGGTGAGCCGAGCTTGTAGCATCATACCCAACAAGACTTGAGGCTGTAATTGGTGCCAAAGGAGTTTCACCAAAGTATTGAGCAAAGGCTGTGATACTTCTGTACATGGGATTTTATGAATTTTTTATTTTTAATAAATTTGAAGTAGGAGCTCCTTGAGTCAACTAGTAAGGGGTCCAATGTAATGGGAGCTTCATAAGTAAACTAGTAATGGGTCCAATCAAGTGAGAGCTCCATAAGTAAATTAGTAAGGGGGCCATTGAAGTGGGACCTCCAAAAGTACATTTGTAAGGGGTCCAATGAAGTGGGAAATCCAGAAGTAAATTAATAAGGGGTCCAATGAGGTGGGAGCTTCATAAGTATATTTGTAAGGGGTCCAATGAGGTGGGAGCTCCATAGGTAAACTAGTAAAGGGTCCTATAAAGTGGGAGCTCTATAAGTAAACTAGTAAGGGGTCCAATGAAGTGGGAGCTCCATGAGTGAACTAGTAATGGTTCCAATCAACTGTGAGCTCCATATATGTAAATTAGTAAGGGATCCAATGAAGTTGGAGCTCTATAAGTAAACTAGTAAGGGGTCCAATTAACTTTGAGCTCCATATACTTAAATTAGTAAGGGGTCCAATGAAGTAGGAGCTCCAGAAGTAAATTAGTAAGGGGTCCAATGGTTTTGGAGCTCCATAAGTAAACTAATAAGCGGTCCAATGAAGTTGGAGCTCCATAAGTACATTTGTAAGGGGTCCAATGAAGTGGGAGCTCCATAGGTAAATTAGTAAGTGGTCCAATGAAGTAGGAGCTCCTTGAGTCAACTAGTAAGGGGTCCAATGGAGTGGGTGCTCCATGAGTAAACTAGTAAGGGGTCCAATGAAATGGGAGCTTCGTAAGCAAACTAGTAATGGGTCCAATCAAATGAGAGCTCCATAAGTAAATTAGTAAGGGGTCCAATGAATTGTGAGCTCCAAAAGTACATTTGTAAGGGGTCCAATGAAGTGGGAACTCCAAAAGTAAATTAATAAGGGGTCCAATGAAGTGGGAGCTTCATAAGTATATTTGTAAGAAGTCCAATGAGGTGGGAGCTCCATAGGTAAACTAGTAAGGGGTCCAATGAAGTGGGAGCTCCATGAGTGAACTAGTAATGGTTCCAAGCAACTGTGAGCTCCATATACGTAAATTAGTAAGGGATCCAATGAAGTGGGAGCTCCATAAGTAAATTAGTAAGGGATCCAATGAAGTTGGAGCTCTATAAGTAAACTAGTAAGGGGTCCAATTAACTTTGAGCTCCATATACGTAAATTAGTAAGGGGTCCAATGAAGTTGGAGCTCCAGAAGTAAACTAATAAGCGGTCCAATGAAGTAGGAGCTCCAGAAGTAAATTTGTAAGCGGTCCAATGAAGTGGGAGCTCCATAGGTAAGTTAGTAAGTGGTCCAATGAAGTAGGAGCTCCTTGAGTCAACTAGTAAGGGCTCCAATGAAGTGGGTGCTACATGAGTAAACTAGTAAGGGGTCCAATAAAGTGGGAGCTCCATATACGTAAATTAGTAAGGGGTCCAATGAAGTGGGAGCTCTATATGTAAATTAGTAATGGGTCCAATGAAGTGGGAGCTTCAGAAGTAAAAATATTCTGTGTGCAGGGAGATGGGCCAGTCTGGGGGCCCCAATGATGGAAATATTTGTCCCAATAAACAACTTTTAACCCCTTGTATGTTGGTTCCGTCATCAATACATTGTATACTTTTTAGGTGTCTGTATTAAACCCACATCCTGCTTTCTGTTGGATCCATTTTTTCCCCCCGGGAAATCTCAGCTCCCACTCCAGGATCCCGACACGTTTCCCTTCTTCCCTGTTGTGATCATCCCTCACCCACAGCAAACCTCTGCAGGGACCGTTTTGCCTCTCGCTGGGTAATTTCCTTGTGTAACCTTGTAACAACATTTCACCGAAGATAGGAACTCTGATTTATGCGACATTATGCCACGTATGAGCTCCACACAAACGCATTTATTCTGTTGCGATGTCGCCAACACTTCATTACCGTTGAGGTAATGAAGCCGTTTTATCAGGACGCATACATGTAGATTTGTCACACCCAGCGGAGTGGCGGGAACGCCATGTATCATTATGGGAAGATCTCATCACTGGCGGAGAGATGAAGAGTGGAGGAGGGGAGAGCGCGGTGTTAGAAGGTGAAGAGCTTGTTTATTGAAGGGGTGATGGCGTACAGCAAGAGTTTAACAACAAAATATGAGCATTAATATCTGCTTGCCATATAATGAACTAGCAAAGGGGTCCATTGGACCCATAACTAGTTGATTTAGGGAGCCTGCACTCTTTTAAACTCCTTTCTAGTTCACTTGGGGAGCTCACAGTCAACTTGACACCGTTGTTGTTGTTGACCCAGGGAGTGCACACACCACCCAACCCCTTACTAGTTTTCTCAGAGAGCTTACACTCTATTGGACACTTTGCTATTTTACTAAGGGAGCTGCCACTTCATTGGACCCCTTAATAATTTACTCATGGAGCTCCCACTTTACTGGCCCCCTTACTAGTTTGTTCATGGAACATTCACTTCATTGGACCCCTTATTAGTTTACTTATGGAGCTCCCACTTCATTGGGCCCCTTAATAGTTTACTTATGGAGCTCCTACTTCTTTGGACCCCTTACTAATTTACTCATGGAGCTCCCATATCATTGGACCCCTAACTAATTTACTTATAGAGCGCCCACTTTATTGGATCCTTTACTAATTTACGTATATGGAGCTCACAGTTAATTGGACCCCTTACTAGTTTACTTATAGAACTCCCACTTCGTGGGATCCCTTACTAATTTACTTATGGAGCTCCCACTTTATTGGACCTCTTGCTAGTTTACTTATAGAGCTCCCACTTTATTGGATCCTTTACGTATATGGAGCTCACAGTTAATTGGACCCCTTAATAGTTTACTTATAGAGCTCCCACATCGTGGGATCCCTTACCAATTTACTTATGGCGCGCCCACTTCATTGGGCCCCTAAATAGTTTACTTATGGAGCTCCTACTTCTTTGGACCCCTTACTAATTTACTCATGGAGCTCCCACTTCATTGGACCCCTAATTCATTTACTTATATAGCTCCCACTTTATTGAATCCTTTACTAATTTACCTTTATGGAGCTCACAGTTAATTGGACCCCCTAATAATTTACGTATTGAGCTCCCACTTCATTGGATCCCTTACTAATTTACATATATGGAGCTCACAGTTAATTGGACCCCTTACTAGTTTACTCATGAAGCTCCCTCTTCATTGGACCCCTTACTAGTTTACTTATAGAGCTCCTACTTTATTGGACCCTTTACTAGTTTACCTATGAAGCTCCCACTTCATTGGACCCCTTACAAATATACTTATGAAGCTCCCACTTCTTTGGACCCCTTACTAGTTTACACACACACACTACGTAACCCCTATTAGTTTACTCCCACTTAATTAGTGCCCTTACTTGTTTGCTCAGAGAGCTCACACATCATTGGACCCCTTACTAGCTGACTCTAGATGCCTTACCAAACCTTATGGGCGCATATTACAAGTTCACTCTCCACAGTGGAGCATGCGATAGAGATCCATTTTAATGTAGTACACAATGATGTTACATAGTTACATACAGTACCTGACAGCGAGATTGTGTTTCCAGCGCAATCCCGTCGCGCTGGTTCTCGGCGACAGGGTGCTGTACATCTCGCGCTGGCTGCAATAGGAAAGTATCCTATAGCAGCAAGCGCGACAAATAAGCGACAATGTCGCCTCTCTAATAATAAAACCTGTATGCCTTCAGGGGCATACCAGGCCCTTAGGTCTGGTACGGATTTTATGGGGAACCCCCTACGCCAAAAAAACGGCATGGGGGTCCCCCCAAAATCCTTACTAGACCCTTATCCGAGCATGCAGCCCAGCCAGTCAGGAAAGGGGTGGGGATGAGCGAGCGCCCCCCCCCCCCTCCTGAACCGTACCAGGCCCTCAACATGGGAGGGTGGGTGCTTTGGGGAAGGGGGGCGCCCTGCGGTAGTTGTAGAGACCCCCTAAGTCAGAAGACGACCATCGGAGCTGCCTAATAAATTACTTCTAGTGTGTTTTTTTAATTGACTCTTTTCCCCAGGTGAATGGGTAGGGGTACGATGTACCCCATATTCATTCACATAGGGTGGGGGACCGGGATCTGGGGGCCCCTTATTAAAGGGGGCTCCCGGATACCGATAAGCCCCCCGCCCACAGACCCCGACAACCAACGGCCAGGGTTGTCGGGAAGAGGCCCTTGTCCTCATCAACATGGGGACAAGGTGCTTTGGGTTGGGGGGGCCGCAGGGCGCCCCCTTCCCCAAAGCACCCACCCCCCCATGTTGAGGGCATGCGGCCTGGTATGGTTCAGGGGGGGGGGTGCTCGCTTGTCCCCACTCCCTTTCCTGACCGGCCAGGCTGCGTGCTCGGATAAGGGTCTGGTATGGATTTTGGGGGACCCCCACGCAGTTTTTTCGGCGTAGGGGGTTCCCCTTAAAATCCGTACCAGATCTAAGGGCCTGGTATGCTCTTGGAGGGGAACCCATGCCGTTTTTTTTATTTTAAAATTTGCCGTGGAGTTCCCCCCTCAAGATTCATACCAAACATAGTGCCTGGTATTGGCGGGGATGTCAGCAATGCTTGTCGCTCGGTGCTGGCTCCCGCGACGGGGCTCGAAGGTTGTCAATCTCGCAGATAAAAGTGGCGAGATTGACACAATATCGCGGGCACCTACTGTAGTTAGTCAGGTTGAAAAAAGACACAAGTCCATCTAGTTCAAGTAAAAAAATTAAAAATAATATAATCCCATATACACAATCCTATACCCACAGTTGATCCAGAGGAAGGTGAAAAACCCCAGCAAAGCATGATCCAGTTTGCTAAAGCAGGGGGAAAAAATCCTTCCTGATCCCCCGAGAGGCAATCGGATCTTCCCCGGATCAACTTTACCTATAAATGTTAGTACCCAGTTATATTCTGTACATTTAGGAAATAATCCTTTTTTAAAGAAATCTACTGAGCTGGCCAGAACCACCTCTGGAGGAAGTCTATTCCACATTTTCACAGCTCTTACTGTGAAGAAACCTTTCTGTATTTGGAGAGGAAATCTCTTTTCCTCTAGATGTAAAGAGCGCCCCCTTGTCCTCTGTGATGACCTTAAAGTGAATAACTCAACACCAAGTTCACTATATGGACCCCTTATATATTTGTACATGTTTATCATATCCCCTTCGGGATTCTCCCAAACTCCCCCCCCCATGATGGCATTTTCTATATAAGGAAACCCCAGCTATTAGTGCTGCCATACCACAATCTCCTTTTCATCCTGCAAGAGAATAAAGTGAGCATTCACCTAAACATCAAACCTTCCCTGAACAGGGGTCCATGGGTTATGCCCCGTACACACGATCGGAAATTCCGCCAGCAAAAGCCCAATGTGAGCTTTTGGTCGGAAATTTGGTCGGACTTTTGCTGGCGGAATTTTCCGCCAGCAAAAGATTGAGAGCAGGTTCAGACGGAAAAAGTTCAGATCGGAATTCCGATCGTCTGTAGCAATTCCGATGCGCAAAATTCCTACGCATGCTCGGAAACAATTTGACGCATGCTCGGAAGCATTGAACCTAATTTTCTTGGCTGGTCGTAGTGTTGTACATCATTGCGTTCTTGACGGTCGAAAGTTCCGAGAACTTTTGTGTGACCGTGTGTATCCAAGCAAAGCGTGAGCGGAATTCCACCAGAAAAACCATCCAAGATTTTTCCGACGGAAATTCCGCTCGTGTGTACGGGGCATTAGGGGATGGGAGCGGATGCTCTGGGCTAGAGTGACTCCCATAAAAAGGTACACATTTAGATTAGTAAGGGTTCCAAATAACCCCTTCGCCAGTCCACACAGTGGGCCGTCAGGTTGGGTGCCAGGACGGACGGCGTCCTGTGCATAGGCACCGGCTAATTCGTATGCCTTTACATGCATGTAGGAAATGTGCGCGCGCACACACGCATTTTCGTGCGCATGCTCATCTGTTACTCGCATTGATGCCAATTGGGCTATTTAAACTGAGCCTATGCTATGCTTCAGTTCTGTCTTGTCTACAGTGTTCCTGTGCATACCTGCAACCTGTTACTCTGCATCTGGCTACTGTTACTGACCCAGCTTGTCTTGACTACTGCTGAACTCCACCTGCACTGACCCCGGCTTGCCTCTGACCTTGCTTCTGCCTGTGCCCCTTGTTGCTGCTCCACAGATCTGTTACCGACTTGGCCTGTATACTGACTTTGCTCCTGCCCACATATTTGCACCTGACCCGTTTGCCTGTGTATGACCCGGTCCATCTGACTCTGTCCCCATCACTGCTGGTCTGCCTGGTGCAAGCCTCTGCCTATATTCCTCTGGTACCAGCTCACCTTTTATCTTGATCCGAGAGTCAGGTCCACCCCCCACTATTCCATCATTATAGATCAGCTCCTTTGAAGAAAAACGCACTCCATTGTATATCCATCTGAACCAAACCTTGCTTTTATTGGTCCAACGCTATCAGGCACACGTCAGAAGCCGCACTCTCCGGCAACCATGACCTAATTAAAATCCATTGCCAATATTTGAATTAAAGCAGAGGTTTCACATGCACAGATTATAATTATTATTATTTAATTTCAGCCCCTTATAATGGTGGCAACTGCTCCTTTAAGTGGGCATGTTATGTCCAAGGCGGTAGAGGGGGCTCCTGAACTTTTGCCACTGTGTGACTGGTTGCGCAGTAAGGATGTCATAAGGAACCGCTTTCAACGGTCCGTAGTTGACCATGAGCTGTTGGTGACATCTGGGGCTTCAAATGAGTGCACCCAAAGAATACCCCAAGTGCACCCCAAGAATATCAGAGTAACCTGTATGGGTGTTAAAGCCCACCCGCTGTGCTTCTGCATGTATGTGTTAGGCTGTCGTTAAGGGAAAAAAGTATACAGTGCCTTGAAAAAGTATTCACACCCCTTGAAATTTTCCACATTTTGTCATGTTACAACCACAAAATTAAATTTATTTTATTGGGATTTTATGTGATGGACCAACACAAAGTAGGACATAATTGTGAAGTGGAAGGAAAATGATAAATGGTTTTCAAAATGTTTTACAAATAAATATCTGAAAAGTGTGGGGGGCATTTGTCTATCCATTGCATATAGGGGGTGGCCTGGAGAGAGGGGGCAGTGCCCAGGCGCCCCTAATGGACAGGCTGCCCCTAATTCAGCCCCCCTGAGTCAATACTTTGTAGAACCGCCTTTCTCTGCAAATACAGCTATCAGCTTTATCTAGAGAGGGACATTTTTGCCCATTCTTTGAAAAAATATCTCAAGCTCTGTCAGATTGGACGGAGAGCATCTGTGAACAGCAATTTTCAAGTCTTGCCACAGATTCTTAATGGGATTTAGGTCTGGACTTTAACTGGGCCATTTTAACACATGAATATGCTTTGATCTAAACTATTCCTTTGTAGCTCTGGCTGTATGTTTATGGTCGTTGTCCTGCTGGAAGGTGAACCTCCCCCCAGTCTCAAGTCTTTTGCAGACCCCAACAGTTTTTCTAAGATTGCCCTGTATTTGGCTCCATCCATCTTCCCATCAACTCTGACCAGCTTCCCTGTCCCTGCTGAAGAAAAGTGTGTTCAGGGTGATGTACAGTGTTAGTTTCCCCCACACACAGCGTTTTGCTTTTAGGCCAAAAAATTGAATTTTGGTCTCATCTGACCAGATCACCTTCTTCCACATGTTTGCTCCCCTCCCCCACATGGCTTCTCACAAACTGCAAACAGGACTTCTTATGACTTTCTTTCTCCAATGTCTTTCTTCTTGTCACTCTTCCATAAAGGGCAGATTTGTGGAGAACACGACTAATGCACACAGTCGGAATTTCCAATGGAAACAGTCCGATGGGAGCTTTTCATCGGATTTTCCGACCGTGTGTATGCCCATCTGTCTTTTTCTGTCGGAATTTACGACGGACTTTGAATTGAGAACCTGTTCTCAATTTTTCCGACGGAAAACCTTTCTATCGGATTTTTCGATCGTGTGTATGCAATTCCGACACGCAAAATTCCGACGCATGCTCGGAAACAATTCGACGCATGCTCGGAAGCATTAAACTTCCCTTTTATAGTGCTGTCGAACGTGTTTTATGCCGCTGTGTTATTGACCGTCGGAATTTGGTGTGATCGTGTGTAGGCAACACAGCTTGAGCGGAATTCCGTCGGAATTCCGTCGGAAAAACCGTCAGAGTTTTTTCCGAAAAGAATTCCGATCGTGTGTACGCGGCATAATAGTTGCCCTGTGGACAGATTCTCCCACCTGAGCTGTGGATCTCTGCAGCTCCTCCAGAGTTACCATGGACCTCTTGGCTCTTCTCTGATGAATGCTCTCCTTGCCCGGCTGGTCAGTTTAGGTGGACGGCCATGTCTTGGTAGGTTTGCAGGGGCCATACTCTTTCCATTTTCCGATGATGGATTGAACAGAGCTCCGTGAGATGTTCAAAGCTTAGGGAATTTTTTAGAACCTAACCCTGCTTTATACTTCTCCACAACTTTATCCCTGACCTGTCTGGTGTGTTATTTGGCCTTCATGGTTCTGTTTCTTCACTAAGGTTCTCTAACAAACCTCTGAGGGCTTCACAGAACAGCTGTATTCATACTAAGATTAAATGACACACAGATGGACTCTATTTACTAATTAGGTGACTTGTGAAGGCAATTGGTTCCACTAGATTTTAGTTAGGGGTATCAGAGTAAAGGGGCTGAATACAAATGCATGCCACAATTTTTACATATTTATTTGTAAAGAAAGTGGAAATCCATTTATCATTCTCCTTCCACTTCACAATTATGTGCCACCTTGTGTTGGTCTATCACATAAAATCCCAATAAAATACATTTACATTTTGTCAGACACCATGAATCAGACCGAGACAGAAGTACAGTTAAATCACACTTGTTTAATAATAAAAGTAAATAGAACAAACGTAGTCAAAACATAGCCAATGTTCGGTAACGGGAAGGGATAGTCAGACAAGCTAGAACGCCAGTAAGGCAGAGATCAGCGTAGTAGAACAGCAAGCAGGATCTGGAGCCAGAAGGAATGTCAGCCAAGCAAGTCTTTAACAGAACGCAGGAGATAGTCTCTGTGATGTTGACCAATGTGAAGGCAGAGATCGTCTGGGCTGGACGACTTAAAGAGGATGTCCACCCGATCTATTTTTTTTAAAAGTCAGCAGCTACAAATAGTGCAGCTGCTGACTTATAATAAATGGACACTTACCTGTTCCTGGTTCCAGCGGTGTCGGCAGAATGTGACAAGTGAGCGCTCGTCTCTCGCTGCCCGTCGCCATCCTCTGTCAGGGAATCAGGAAGTGAAGACGCAACGTCTTCACTGCCCGGTTCCCTACTGCGCATGCGCGAGTCGCGCATCGCTTCTCTATTGGTCCCCGCTGTGTTTCCCAAGACACATAGGGGCATCCTCGGATAGGGACGGGCATCCTCGGATATGGGCGGGGATGCTAGTCCCGGAAGTGGGTGCAGATACCTGTATTATACAGGTATCTGGACCCCCTCCCCCCTGAAAGGTGCCAATTGTGGCACCGGAGGGGGAGGAATCCGATAAGCGGAAGTTCCACTTTAGGGTGGCACTCCGCTTTAAGTAGGCAGGACTGACGAGCAGGATCATCAACAGGTGAGTCACTGGGGAGAGATAGGAGCTGGCAATTAGCTCAGAGGAAGGAAGGGCTCAGAGGAAGGAAGGGCTGAGCCCAGCCCTGACACATTTTTGGTTGGAACATGACAGAATTTAGAAAATATCAAGGGGTATGAATACTTTTTTCAAGGCACTGTATCTCTAGAACGTTACAAACCTACAGGACTCATTCACACCAAGAGCACCAAGAGCTGCGTCCAAGCGTCGTGCGTTTCCACATGCGTTTTAGAACAGCCCCCCTCCCCCGAGTGATCAGACTGTAACTTTGTAGCAAGTCACAAGACAAGACGTTGCAGCAGGAGCTGATCCGTGTCAAAAATCCAAAATGGACTACAGGACTGCCCCTACCCCCCCCCCCCCCCCCCCATGTTAGATGAGGAGAGGGGGAAGGTGTTCTGTAGTCTAGCAGGGGAGAACTGGGCAGGGCTGACAACGCTGCTTTGGGATTTCAGTGCAGCAGAGGCAGCGTTGTCAGCTCACTACAGGAAGTTAGTAAAGCAGTGACAGGCGGTAAAACACACAAGGCATTATGCAATGCATTGCAGCGTTATTAATTAATTTTGGGTTGCGATAAAAAAAAATTAAAAAAAGGAAGATCAATTTCTCCTGTATTAGGGGACGTTTTGAGATGAATGGGCTGCGGTTACACAACACGCTGCAATGCAAGACAAAGCATGCTGCGGTGTACCCAACCCTCAATGTCCCCCCCCCCCCTCCTCCAGCTGTTCTTTCGAATATCTCGTTTAATCTGCGAGAACAAATAATCGATAAATTGACGAATCAATGACATGTTGTCACATGGTCCAAAATATCCGCCACGTGCCTCTATAAATAAGCCAACGCTTCATCATCATTAAGGCCACGACGCGCGGCGGAGGGCGGCGATCGCCGAGCGGCTAAACCGCAGTACAATTACCTGGTTAATAATTCCGGAGATATTACAGAGAACAGCGGAGGAATTCGCAGTGACAGAGATGAATCGGGTTTATCGATGGCTTGCGTGTCCCCGGAGAGGTGACACAGCTGTCCCCGCGTGATGTATAATGTGCGAAGATTTCCAGTTGTCGGGGAATTTTCTGACATTTATTCAGCTGAAGAGCGTAAAAAATCTGCATAAAGCCGCGAGCCAGAGGACGGGGGAGGGGGGAAGGGACGGATGGATGGGGGTCTCCTTATTCCCCTGGAAATCAGCAGAGGAAATGATTGCAGAACTTTTATAATAGAAGGGAAATGCGGGTTAAAGGAAGACATCAGAGACCTTTCCATACGAGGGGGAGATCAATATTTTTACTGCACTGAAAATATCACTTTCCGTAGTTACCCTTATTAATGGGCTGATCTGTGCAATTCATCCGCTCACCCGTCACTTCCACCATAGAGAGAAAAAAAATCACACAAATGGCAATAGTTTAGATCATCCTTTATAACACGGAGGAACCCTTGAAATAATTTTAGGGTCTCAGGGAACCCCTTCTAATAATTACTATATCTACAGCTCATGGTACATTAGCATGATGGTCAACGAGAAGAATGTTCCTTACATTGGTGATCAGTGAGAAGAATGTTCCTTACATTGGTGGTCAGTGAGAAGAATGTTCCTTACATTGGTGATCAGTGGGAAGAATGTTCCTTACATTGGTGGTCAGTGAGAAGAATGTTCCTTACATTGGTGATCAGTGAGAAGAATGTTCCTTACATTGGTGATCAGTGGGAAGAATGTCCCTTACATTGGTGATCAGTGAGAAGAATGTTCCTTACATTGGTGATCAGTGAGAAGAATGTTCCTTACATTGGTGGTCAGTGGGAAGAATGTTCCTTACATTGGTGATCAGTGGGAAGAATGTTCCTTACATTGGTGATCAGTGGGAAGAATGTTCCTTACATTGGTGATCAGTGGGAAGAATGTTCCTTACATTGGTGATCAGTGAGAAGAATGTTCCTTACATTGGTGATCAGTGAGAAGAATGTTCCTTACATTGGTGATCAGTGGAAGAATGTTCCTTACATTGTGATCAGTGAGAAGAATGTTCCTTACATTGGTGATCAGTGGGAAGAATGTTCCTTACATTGGTGATCAGTGAGAAGAATGTTCCTTACATTGGTGATCAGTGAGAAGAATGTTCCTTACATTGCTGATCAGTGGGAAGAATGTTCCTTACATTGGTGATCAGTGAGAAGAATGTTCCTTACATTGGTGATCAGTGGGAAGAATGTTCCTTACATTGGTGATCAGTGGGAAGAATGTTCCTTACATTGGTGATCAGTGGGAAGAATGTTCCTTACATTGCTGATCAGTGGGAAGAATGTTCCTTACATTGGTGATCAGTGAGAAGAATGTTCCTTACATTGGTGATCAGTGGGAAGAATGTTCCTTACATTGGTGATCAGTGGGAAGAATGTTCCTTACATTGGTGATCAGTGGGAAGAATGTTCCTTACATTGGTGATCAGTGGGAAGAATGTTCCTTACATTGGTGATCAGTGGGAAGAATGTTCCTTACATTGGTGGTCCTTCTTTTTTTTGAGTATTCACCCCATCCTAAACCTGTTGTTATAAATAAAGTTAGCAAAAACTCTTAATTGGGATCCCTGAGCTATTTCATTCGTAGAAAAATAAATAAAAACACAATAAAATGTATTGATTTATTGTATATTAATTATATATACAGTATATATATATAAGTGTATTGATATATTATATTTTATTGTTGTGTATTTGATCTTTGTCTTTGCATTCTACATTTTCTTTTTTCATTTCATTTTTTTACATTCAACTTTTTTCACTGTCAGTTTGAGCCTCTTCCTACATCAGGGTCCCCAGAGAGCCCCTCCTTACATCAGGGTCCCCATAGAGCCCCTCCTTACATCAGGGTCCCCAGAGAGCCCCTCCTTACATCAGGGTCCCCAGAGAGCCCCTCCTTACATCAGGGTCCCCAGAGAGTCCCCCCTTACATCAGTGTCCACAGAGAGCCCCCCTCCTTACATCAGGGCCCCCAGAGAGCCTCCCTCCTTACATCAGGGTCCCCAGAGAGCCCCTCCTTACATCAGGGTCTCCAGAGAGCCTCCCCTTACATCAAGAACCATAGAGAGCCTCTTCCTACATCAGGGTCCCCAGAGAGCCCCTCCTTATATCAGGGTCCCCAGAGAGCCCCTCCTTATATCAGGGTCCCCAGAGAGCCCCTCCTTACATCAGGGTCCCCAGAGAGCCTCCTCTTACATCTGGGTCCCCAGAGAGCCTCCCCTTACATCAGGGTCCCCAGAGAGCCCCTCTCTACATCAGGGTCCCCAGATAGCCTCCCCTTACATCAGGTCCCCAGAGAGCCCCTTCTCTACATCAGGGTCCCCAGAGAGCCTCCCCTTACATCAGGGTCTCCAGAGAGCCTCCCCTTACATCAGGGTCCCCAGGGAGCCCCTCTTTACATCAGGGTCCCCAGAGAGCCTCCCCTTACATCAGGGTCTCCAGAGAGCCTCCCCTTACATCAGGGTCTCCAGAGAGCCCCTGCCTTACATAAGGGTCCCCAGAGAGCCCCCTCTTACATCAGGGTCTCCAGAGAGCCTCCCCCCTTACATCAGGGTCCCCATAGAGCCTCCCCCTTACATCAGGGTCCCCAGAGAGCCCCCTCTTTACATCAGGGTCCCCAGAGAGCCCCC
>CM053028.1:15875333-15900212 GCA_028564925.1 Lithobates sylvaticus
TTGTGGGAAAAAAAGGACGTCAATTTTGTTTGGGTGTAACGTCGCACGACCGCGCAATTGTTAGTTAAAGCGACGCAGTGCCGAATCGCAAAAAGTGCTCTGGTAAGGAAGGGTGTTTAAAAGCCCTGTATTGAAGTGGTTAACACAAGGGGTTAGATAATGAGGTAGAACTGCTCATGGATACTCCCCCCCTCCCCTATAGCAACAACTTAAAAGGCAATCACATAATTAACATGTTAATTAACCCAGGACTTAAAGCGGGATTCCAGCGACCTATCGTTTGCTAGTGAGCAGCGGCGTAAAATTCCGGGTTGCCATCACAATGGGCGGCATCATCGGAAGTTCCCGCCCCGTTGTGATGGCAACCAAACATATACATGACGTGACCGGCGTCACTCGGTTCCAAAATCTCTCGAGATTTGAGCATGACGTCGGTCCGCACTGAATCTTGGGAAGCCGAACAGTAAGCTCCCAGGAGACAGTGCGGACCGGAAAAAGGATATACACGCCTACTCCCACGGGAGTCAAGACAGGAAGTGGCACTATATACTAAAATAAAAGGTAATTATTATAAAATATATATTTTTTTTTAAAGCGGCTTAATAGCATCTATGCAATTAACTGATTGGGGTAAGATAAAGTTAAAAATTTGGGTGTGATCCCACTTTAAGACAGCCTAGGTGACCAGACAGTCCGTCTCCAGATCAGCCTTTTCAAGGATTGTGTATTGTTCAAAATTTACATCCAAGAAAACAGTCTCTCAAAAATGTAACAAAAAGGAGATTAATATAGCAATGTGGACAGAAAAAGGTCCTTGCAGCCAGTGCCCGTGACAGTCGGCTTATACTCGAATATATACGGTACACCCCCCCCCCACCCCCCTTCCCTTACAGATAGCTAAAAAGATCAATTGTGTGAGTGGGAACTTATCTGAGAGGCAGAAGTTGCTCAAGGAACTTCTAGCAACCTCTGGAGGAACCCTGGTTGAGAAGCTCTGGTCTAGTCAAATAGATTTGGCTTGGTTTATCCATAAAGCCACCAATGATTGACAAGCCAATCAACAAAGCCCGGTGATAAGAAATCCAAGGTGATCATTATGATTGCAAAGAAAAATGTGCATTTATGCCAGTTAGAATGACGGAAGACGGAAGAATGAAATGAAAGGAGCCAATGTTAAGAACACAAAATTAGATGAAGGGTTGTGTAGCGATTCTGGAGATCATTACGGAAGTGACGTTTTCTAGATAAAGAGGCTGTAAAGCTTAATTGATTTAATTCAAATAATAAACATGTTATAACCACCTGCTCTATGTAATGGTTCTGCATAGAGCTGCATCGAACCTCCTCTTCTGGGGTCCCCCGCCGGCGCTCCAGGCTCCTCCTTCTTGGTGTGCCACCATAGGAAACCACTGGCTGGCTTGATCCTGAGGTTTTCCGGAGGACCAAATGGATCGCGTGAATATACACTATAATACCAAAAGTATAGGGGCGCCTTTACACACACACACACACACACACACGCAAACTTTAATGGCATCCCACTCTTCGTCCGTAGGGTCCAATGTTGAGTTGGCCCACCCTTTGCAGCTATAACAGCTTCAACTCTTCTGGGAAGGCCGTCCACAAGGTTTAGGAGTGTGTCTATGGGAATGTTTGACCATTCTTCCAGAAGAGCATTTGTGAGGTCAGGCACTGGTGTCAGACGAGAAGGCCCGGCTCGCAGTCTCCGCTCTAATTTATCCCAAAGGTGTTCTATCGGGTTGAGGTCAGGGCTCTGTGAAGGCCAGTCAAGTTCCACCACCCAAACTCGCTCATCCACGTCTCTATGGACCTTGCTTTGTGCACTGGTCCAAATCATTTGGTGGAGGGGGGATTATGGTGTCGGGGGGTTGTTTTTCAGGGGTTGGGTTTGGCCCCTTAGTTCCAGTGAAGGGAACTCTTAAGGCGTCAGCATACCAAGACATTTTGGACAATTTCATGCTCCCAACTTAGTGGGAACAGTTTGGGGACGGCCCCTTCCTGTTCCAACATGACTGCCCACCAGTGCACAAAGCAAGGTCCATAAAGACATGGATGAGCGAGTTTGGGATGGAGGAACTTGACTGGCCTTCATCCCAAAAAGACCTTGCTTTGTACACTGGTGCACAGTCAATTTGGAACAGGAAGAGGGGTCATTCCCAAACTGGAACTTGACTGGCCTGCACTGAGTCCTGATCTCAACCCAATAAAAAACCATTGAGATGAATTTGAGTTGAGACTGTAAGGCCAGGCCTTCTAACCCAATATCAGTGCCTGACCTCACAAATGCTCTTCTAGACGAATGGTCAGACATTCCCATAGACACTCCTAAACCTTCTTGGACATCCTTCCCAGAAAAGTTGAAGCTGTTATAGCTGCAAAGGGTGGGCCAACTCAATATTGAACCCTACGGATAAAGACTGAGATGCCAATAAAGTTCACGTGCCAACTCATAATTGAACTCTACGGATTGAGACTGGGATGCCGTTAAAGTGCGTGTAAAGGCAGGTGTCCCGATACTTTTGGTAATATATAGTGTATACGCTTTCTGCTCGCCCCTGGACAAAACAAGCCGTTTACCTGTGCACAGCCCCACTGCATGGGAAAGGTATATTCCTTTTGGAGTTGGCCTTTAACTACTTCCCACCCGGCCACTGTATATATACGGCCGGGTGGGAGCCGCCTACTTCTGATCGGACGTTCCTGAACGTCCATCAGAAGTAGGGGGATCGCTCTTGTGCCCGCGCATCGGCGCGATCCCGATGCGCCGTGTCACCCGGACACGGCGCATCTCGGATCGGCAGGAGGGCTCTGTGATTGGCTCTCCTGATCACATGACGGCCGTGTCCAATCACAGCCGTCATGTGATGTAAGCAAACAGCCGGTTGCTAGGCTCTCCTCTCCTCACACGGAAGTCGTCGGTGAGGAGAGGAGAGCTGATCGCTGCAGCCGGCTGGTGATCAGTGAGTATGAGCTGTTTTTTTTACTCACTGATCACCAGTCTAGTGTCACCAACACCTGTAAAACACACGTCCCCCACACATGTCCCCAAATAAAAACACATGTCCCCAAATAATAAAAACACATGCCCCCCACATATGTCCCAGTAAAATCACGTGCCAATGATTATCTGCACACATCTGTCCGTGATCACCCGCACACATCTGTACATGATCATTTGCGTACATATGTCCGTGATCACGCGAACCAATTATTATACACTTAACAGAATTTTTTTTTACTAAAAACATGTAGCAGAATACATTTTGGCTTAAATTTATGACAAAATTTGATTTTATTGGATTTCGTTTAAGAAAGAAAAGGAGAAAATATAGTTTTTTTTCAAAATTTCCGCTATTTTTTCGCTTATATCGCAAAAAATTAAAAAACGGAGTCGTAAATAAATACCAAACTAAAGCTCTATTTGTGCGAACAAAATGATAAAAATTTCATTTGGGTACAGCGTTGCATGACCGCGCAATTGTCACTGAAAGAGCGAGACCGCTGAAAGCTGAAAATTGGTCTGGGAAGGAAGGGGGCGAAAGTGCCCGGTATTGTAGTGGTTAAAAAGGCAAACAAAAACTTTGGAGATTTTTCGTCCCAATTTTTCCTAATAATTTTCGTTCGGAATTCTATCCATCTATGGCCAGCTTTACGCTATTTAACACGCAGCTATACCCAATAAGCCCCTTAATGTGCCTGTATATATTTTTTTCAGGGTTTTTAGGAAAATGTGGACAGGAAAGTGGTTAAGGTTCTAAAAAGGTATTAATATCTTGTCATCTCCATTCATCATCTTCAACGAGCGGATAACGTTCGGAGTACACAATGGCGCGACACTGAGAAGAAGAGAATTATAATATGACAATTTAAAACCCGAAGTGATTAGTATGACCGGCGGGCGGCGGCTGAGAATCTCATCGTGTTCCTCTAATGAAAGTCAATATTTTTATTCTGTGTCACTCAAACAGCTCAAATATTCTTCATTAAAATCTCTAACAGGCGTGCCAAGCAGACGGGCTCCACGGTCCTCACTGGAGACGATTATCAAATGGCACAGGTGCCCCCCCCCCCCCCCCCACTCCATATTGTGCAGATAATTATTGTGCGAGGAGCGGGGGGGACGAGGAGCACCGAGCGTCACCACCGAGGATGAAAGAGAAGGAATCCAGATTTATATCAGTGGGAAGACTCCGAAAAGGAACTTTTCTCTGGTGTCTAAGAGCAGAGCAGTATAGATCCTAAGCTATAAGCTAAAGCAGATTTCAGATTGAAAACGTAAGGTCCAGTTATTGTTCAGACCAGTGGTCTCCAAACTGCAGCCCTTTCTTTGCTTTTATCTGGCCCTAGGGGCACGGTTTCATCCATTGGGCACAATGACTCCCAATGACAGTAACAATGGGGCACTATTCCTCTCAATGACACCAACAGTGGGGGGCGATCTCTCCCAATGCCACCAATAGTGGGGGGGGGGGGCAATTTCTCCCAATGCCACCAACAGTGGAGGGGGGGGGCAATCTCTCCCAATGCCACCAACAGTGGAGGGGGGGGGCAATTTCTCCCAATGCCACCAACAATGGGGGGGACAATCTCTCCCAATGCCACCAACAGTGGGGGGGGGGGGATTTCTCCCAATGCCACCAACAGTGGAGGGGGAGGCAATCTCTCCCAATGCCACCAACAGTAGGGGGGACAATCTCTCCCAATGACACCAACAATGGGGGGGGGACAATCTCTCCCAATGACACCAACAATGGGGGGACAATCTCTCCCAATGACACCAACAGTGGGGGGGGGGGGGGGCAATTTCTCCCAATGCCACCAACAGTGGGGGACAATCTCTCCCAATGCCACCAACAGTGGGGGGGGGGGATTTCTCCCAATGCCACCAACAGTGGGGGGGGGGGGGATTTCTCCCAATGCCACCAACAGTGGAGGGGGGGGCAATCTCTCCCAATGCCACAAACAATGGGGGGGGACAATCTCTCCCAATGACACCAACAATGGGGGGCGGGACAATCTCTCCCAATGACACCAACAGTGGGGGGACAATCTCTCCCAAAGACACCAACAGTGGGGGACAATCTCTCCCAATGACACCAACAGTGGGGGTGGGGATCTCTCCCAATGACACCAACAGTGGAGGCGGGGATCTCTCCCAATGACACCAACAGTGGGGGCGGGGATCTCTCCCAATGACACCAACAGTGGGGGCGGGGATCTCTCCCAATGACACCAACAGTGGGGGACAACCTCTCCCAATGACACCAACAGTGGGGGGACAAACTCTCCCAAAGACACCAACAGTGGGGGGACCACCTCTCCCAATGCCACCAACAGTGGGGGGACAACCTCTCCCAATGCCACCAACAGTGGGTGGACCACCTCTCCCAATGACACAAAGAGTGGGGGGACCACCTCTCCCAATGCCACCAACAGTGGGGGGACAACCTCTCCCAATGCCACCAACAGTGGGGGGACAACCTCTCCCAATGCCACCAACAGTGGGGGGGACAACCTCTCCCAATGCCACCAACAGTGGGGGGACAACCTCTCCCAATGCCACCAACAGTGGGGGGACAACCTCTCCCAATGCCACCAACAGTGGGGGGACAACCTCTCCCAATGCCACCAACAGTGGGGGACAACCTCTCCCAATGCCACCAACAGTGGGGGACAACCTCTCCCAATGCCACCAACAGTGGGGGACAACCTCTCCCAATGCCACCAACAGTGGGGGACAATCTCTTCCAATGACACCAATGATGGGGAACAATTCCTCCCAGTGACAACAATGGGGCACAATTCCTTCCACTGACACCAATGCTAGGACACAATTACTCCCAATGAAACAAACAATGGCGCATTATTTTTCCCCACTGATGTCAGGACCTTTTCTACTTCCAACGGCCACAGTCTGCCCCCCTTAAGTCTGAAGGACAGGAAACTGGCCCTTTGTTTAGAAAGTTTGGAGACCCCTGGTTTAGGCCAAGGTTTCCAATCAGAGTTCCGTGGAACCCTAAGGGTTCCTCCAAAGGTTTCTAAGGGTTCCTTAAACCTTTGAGCGTTTTTTTCTGGTTGTTCTTTTGTACGTTTTTAAAGCGTTTTTTGAACATTAGCATTTCTTTTTTTTAACATCCAAAAGAAAAAAAAAACATCTGTTATTTTTTTCGTTTTTATTTTTTGTTAGGGTTAGTGATTATGTTTAGGTTTCAGTGGGGTTAGGGGGTCGATTATTTTATTAAAAATAAAATACATTGGGATTATTTATTTTTGTAAGGGTTTATGGTTTTATTTATTATATTTATTTTATTTTTTGGGTTAGGAATGGGGGTTAGGGTTATTTTTTATTTTTAGTTAGGATTAGTGGGTTAGGAGTTATTTAATTTATTAAAAATAAATACATTGATTATGCATTTATTTTTGTAAGGGTTTATGGTTTTATTTATTTACTCTATTATTTATTTTATTTTATTTTTTGGTTAGGAATGGGGGTTAGGGATAGTTAATTTTTTATTTTTATAGTTAGGATTAGTGGGTTAGGGGTTATTTAATCTATAAATTATTTATGATTATCATTTAATAATTTATTCCTGTATTAACGAAGGGGCACAATTCCTTCCAATGACAACACCGATTCCTCACCCAAAGACCAACGATGGGGCATCATTTACCGTATATACTCGAGGATAAGCTGACCTGAATATAAGCCGAGGCACCTAATTTTACCACCAAAAAATATGAAAAACGTATTGACTCGAGTATAAGCCTAGGGTGAGAAATGCGCAGCTACTGTAAGTGGAAAAGACGCTCGACAATGCCCATTTGCAGCCTCACTGTGCCCATTTGCAGCCATAAGTCCCCCGAACTTCAAACTCTGTAGTTACGGGTTCCTAGATGCCCCCTAGCTGCAGCCAAAATTTGGGGTCTCCGGACCCAAAGGGTCCCGAAATAACATTGCTGCAGATGGACACAGTTGACAGAATTTGGGGCCCATATCTCGGGGTCACTTGGTGCTAGGAACCCCATCTTTGGATATGTTGTAGTGCTAGGTCCACTGTGTTGGCATACCAAATTTCCTAGCACCAAGTGGCCCCGAGATACGGGGGCCCCAAAGTCGGTTTCGGAAAATTTCATTTTCTGCTGCAGAAAAGTGCTTGACTCCAGTATAAGCCGAGGGGGGCATTTTCAGCACACACAAAAAAAAAAAAAATGTACTGAAAAACTCGGCTTATACTCAAAAAATTTGGGGGTTTCTGGACCCAAAGGGTCCCGAAATGGCATTGCTGCAGATAGACACAGTTGACCGACTTTGGGTGCCCCGTGACTCGGGCCACTTAGTGCTAGTGGTGTGCAAATTTGGTGTGCAAACCCCGTGGAACTAGCACTAAGTGGCCCCGAGATATGGCCCTCAATTTTCTGCAGCAGATAAAGACATTTTCCGAACCGACTTTGGGGCCCCGTATCTCGGGGCAACTTGGTGCTAGTGAATATGTTGTAGTGCTAGTTGCACTGGGTTTGCACACCAAATTTGGGGTTCCTAGCACCAAGTGACGCCAAGATACTGGGCCCCAAAGTCGGTTCGGAAAATTTAATTTTCTGCTTGACTCGAGTATAAGCCGAGGGGGGCATTTTCAGTATAAAAAAAATGTGCTGAAAAACTCAGCTTATACTCGAGTATATACGGTACTTCCACTCATGTCGGGACATTTTCTACTCCCAATGACCACAGTCCGGCCCCCCTAAAGTCTGAAGGCCCTTTGTCTAGAAAGTTTTGGAAACCCCTGGGCAAAAGGAAAAAGTTATCTACAAAAATATATATTTTTTCTTAGGCCCCTAAAAATAGCGCCTGTACATCGCTAAAAATAGCGCCTGAAAAAAACCGGCCCCATTCACTCCAGTGTAAAAGCCGGAGGGCTTTCACACTGGAGCGGTGCGCTAGCAGGACGGTAAACCCCATTGATTTCAAAGGGACACCGCGGTAATACCGCGGCAATACCGCCGCAAAGCGCCGCTACGGCGGTGCTTTGCGGGGGATTTTAACCCTTTTTCGTCTGCTTGCGGGGGGTAAAACTGCCCCGCAAGCGGCCAAATACTGCGGCTAAAACGACGGTAAAGCAGCGCTAAATATAGCGCTGCTTTACGTCGCCGCGGCTCCCGCCCCGGTGTGAAAGGGGCCTTAGTTGCAGAGCAGCTTAATGAATTAGGAGAACCATCAGAATATGTATAGGAAAGATGTAGCAGAAAAAAATGGGACACCGCGGTAATACCGCCACAAAGCGCCGATACGGCGGCGCTTTGCGGGGGATTTTTAACCCTTTTTCGTCTGCTCGCGGGGAGTAAAACCGCCCCGCGAGCCGCCGAATACCGCGGCTAAAACGACGGTTAGGCAGCGCTAAATATGTCAGAATATGTATAGGAAAGATGTAGCAAAAAAAAAAAAAAAAAACAGATTTCCTCTTCATACGAGGACCCCGGCGGATGGGAGAAGTGGGGGATAAAAATAGATAATGTGTTTACTTTATATAACGAGGCGAAGCGCCTCACCCTTGGCGGATGGCACAAAGCACATAATATGCGTGTCGCGGGGTGAAGTGATGGCAGCAAGTGCACCATATTAAGGGAAAAATCACTAGTGTGTTCCCGTACAGCATGCGCGGTCTGCAGCTGTCATCTGTAGAGTGTTTGTCGCTGTATGTAAACTAATTATAGAGCCATCAAAAGACAAACACAGAGGAGATGAGAAGTATTGTATCAGGAGTCACAGTACTGTGCTTGCCAGAAACTGAGTAACAGAAATGTTGCTTTGTGTATTCGAAGAGCGAGTCAATCTGGTCATTCTCCAGGACAACGAGAGGGGCCGAACCCTGGAAACCACTCGCCTTGTGCTATACAATGATTGCAGTCCTGTCCATTCACAGTACAATGAAATATTCTATAACATTAGGATGTTCAACTAGAAGTTCTGAGGTTGTAGAAGGTCCTGCTGTGGCCATGGAGCAGATCACATTTACATGTATAGCCCAAGATAGGTGCACATGTCCCACCAAATGATGGAGGTCAGGTGTTTCCAGCGAAGGATCCTGTTAATACTTCATCATACAAAGACATTGTAGATAAATCGTGCTCTTCCAACCTTGTGGTAACAGTTTGGTGAAGACCCTTTTCTGTTCCAGGGTGACTATGCCCCTCTGTATAAAACCAGCTCCATAAAAAGACATGGTGTGACCAGTTTGGTAAGGAGGAACTCAAGAGTCTTGCACAGAGCCTTGACCTCAACCCTACTGAACACTTCTTGGATTAGGTACAAAATTCGCACAGACACACTCCAAAATCTTGTAGAAAACCTTCACCGAAGAGTGGTACCAACTCCATAAAGACATGGTAACACCAGTTTGGTGTGGAAGAACTCCGCTGTCCTGCACAGAGCCATGACCTTAACTCTACTGAACACCTTCGGGATGAGTTGGAATGTTGATGGTGAGCCAGGTCTTCCCATCCATAAAAAGACATGGTGTGACCAGTTTGGTGAAGAGGAACTCAAAAGTCTTGCACAGAGCCTTGACCTCAACCCTACTGAATACTTTTTGGATGAATTGGAATGCCAATGGTGAACCAGGTCTTGTCATCCAACATCAGTATTTGACCTCACAAAATTAGGCACAAAATTCCCACAGACACCCTCCAAAATCTTGTAGAAAACCTTCACCGAAGAGTGGTGCCAACTCCATAAAGACATGGTTGGACCAGTTTGGTGTGGAAGAAATCCGGTGTCCTGCACAGAGCCCTGATCTTAACTCTACTGAACACCTTCGGGATGAGTTGGAATGTTGATGGTGAGCCAGGTCTTCCCATCAGTACCTGACCTCATAACTGGGCACAAATTTCTCAACTCCATAAAGATATGGTGTGACCAGTTCAGTGTGGAAGGACACAGGTGCCCTGCACAGAGCCCCAACCTCATCCCTACTAAGCAACTTTGAGATGAATTGGAATGCTGATGGTGAGCCAGGTCTTCTCCTCCAACATCTCAGTATTTACCTTACAAATAGGTACAAATGACCACAGACACTCCAAAATCTTGTAAAAAGCCTTTAGCGAAGAGTGGTGCCAACTCCATAAAAGACATGGTTGGACCAGCTTGGTGTGGAGGAAATCGAGTGTCCGGCACAGAGCCCTGACCTCTTCCCTACTGAACACCTTTGGGATGAATTGGAAAGTTGATGGGGAGCCAGGTCTTCTCATCCAATATCAGTACCTGACCTCACAAATGGGTACAAATTCCCACAGATACCCTCCAAAATCTTGTGGAAAGCCTTCACCGAAGAGTGGGGTCAACTCCACAAAGACCTGGTTTGACCAGTTTGGTGTGGAGGAACTTTCAGTGTCCAGCACAGAACCCCAACCTCAACCCTACTGAACACCTTTGCGATGAATTGGAAAATTCCCACAGACACCCCCCAAAAGCTTGTGGAATGTCTTTCCAGAAAAGTGGAGGATGTTATAGCCACAAAGAAGGGAAGGGTTAGGGACCAACTCCATACTAATTGTCATGGTTTCTACCGAAGGGTCCTATTAATACTATATCATACAAAAACATTGTAGACAATTGTGCTCTTCCGACCTTGTGGTAAGTGTTTGGGTAAGACCCATTATTGTTCCACCATGACTGTGCCCCTGTGTACAAAGCCAGCTCCATAGACATAGTTGGACCAGTTTGGTGTGGAGGAACTCAAATGTCCTGCACAGAGCCCTGACCTCAACCCTACTGAACACCTTTGGCATGAGTTTGAACACAGATGGTGAGCCAGGTCTTTTGATCCCATTATCAGTACCTGACCTCACAAATGGGCACAAATTCCGACAGACATCCTCCAAAATCTTGCAGAAAGTCTTCCCTGAAAGGTGGAGGATGTTATAGCTGTGGTTAATGGAGGGGGGGGGGATTTCCCATTAATGCTGACAGCTTTGGAATAGGATAATATAGGTGCAACAGCCACAGCTTCTGGGCCATATGTACGTATTTTGTCCGACACTGGTGTTGCATACACACGGTCGGACAAAGTTGTCGGAAAATCTGATTATTCTGAATGTGGCGACGTTCGTTGCGTACGACGGAACTACGTAGAGGCTATTAGCCAATAGCTTTGGTCTCGTAATTTGATCTGAGCATGCGTGGCACTTTGTCCATCTGAATTATCTACACACGATCGGAAAAAGTCCGATCGGATTTTGTCAAATTTTTTCCGTCGGAAATTCCGAGGGAAAAAGTCCCATGGAGCCCACACACGGGCGGATTTTCCGACAACATGGTCCGATCAGACATTTTCCGTCGGAATTTCCGACCGTGTGTATGGGGGCTAACTACTTCTTGTCCGCAATCGGTACATAAACATTCTCCAGCATTATGCCACAAGTTGAGAATAGCTGGGCAATTAAAGGGGACGTACCTGTATCTGCTTTTGCCCAGCCGTGCCATTCTGCCGACGTAAATGTGCAGGAGGCGGTCGGGAAGCGGTTAATAATAATTTCCCATTCTGAATCTGAATGCTACCAACACTTTGCATTGGGGTTAATCCTCTGCATTGTGTAAAAAAAAAAAAAAAAAAAACTGTTTGATCCTGTCTTCTCTGATTCTCCCCTTCTTCCACTGTCCCCAATCCATCTCCTGATAATACAGAGCCTTAGGGGCACTCTGCACATGCTCAGTTTGGGGAGTATTGCTACAGTTTTTTTTTTTTCTTGGGAGAGTGGATATGATCATCAGCATAGGGCCAATCCGTACTGTCCAGACAGAGGGTCAAGGACCATGCAACCCCATAGATAAATCAGGGAAGAATGAAAAACGCCTCCTACAAGCTTTACGCAGAAACTGATAGAAGTCACAAGACTGCTATATACAGGGGGTCCCTGACTTACGAACGCCCGACCTACGAACAACCCCTACTTACGAACGGGGCGCTGCGGGGACCCTCCACGATTTTTTGCCGTCTTCCGGCCGTTCTGCGCATACGCGGCCATACGGAGCCTCGGAAAATGCCAACACACGTCGGAAATGTCTGTAATTTGCCGCGCATGCGCAGAACGGCATTAGACGGAACATCGGAAATGTCCGTATTTGTCGGTCTTCGCATGCGCGGCCGACTTACGAAACATTTCCGACTTCCGTACAGGCGGGCAGTCCCTAACGAGTTCGTAACTCGAGGACCCCCTGTACTGCTGATGGGAAAGGGTATTTAGCAGTTTATATTTACTAAAATAATTGCATTTCTGTGTACGGTGGGAGACCAGATATAGTGACTGCAGACTCCTGGGTTATTAACACTTTAAAAACTTAGTTGTTACTGACAGTTCATTTCCCCCCCTTACAATTGTAAACAAATCACAAAAGGTTCTCAAATCGTATGTTCAATATGTCAACAAAAGGCTTCATTAAAAAAAAAAAAAAAGAAGCTTTCAGCTTGTAGAGGCCATTGCAGCCTGAATATGGCCGTTTGGCTCTGTTTAATACTGTAATTTTCTGATACAATTACAGTACAAAAAAATAAAAAAATTTCATTAAAATGCAGAGATATATTTTTAGAAATATGTTTAAACAATAACAAAAAAGTATACCAAGCAAAACTCTTAAATGTCCGTAGAAAACATAGCTGGGCAAAATAGACACTGCTAGGTTTGACTTGGGCATCTAGACTTCAAAGACCTTAGGGAAGGAAAGGTTTATATTCGGTAAAAAGCTTCTTTGTCTTTGAATGAAACAATGTCGTTTTATTGGTAAAAGCCTCATTGATTTACTTCATGAAAAAAAAAAAAAAAAGAAATGTAGGACTTAAAGCGGTTCTGCACTGTCTTTTTTTTTTTTTACTGCAATGCAATGGCTTATGCTCACGTGTCCTTTGATGTAAATCGGCAGCAGCTACTTTCAAAAAGATTGCAGATTTCTAGAAATTTGTTCATGCTGGGGGCCATCTTGCCTGTGGGCATTTGAACCCACACAGGCACTCCAGATGGCCCAGCATGCACCGCCGTTACTGCGCCGATCTCGCGCGTGTGCGCAGTAACGGCGAAGTGCAGCTCACGTTCTCCGAAATCTCGCGAGATGTCAGCACATCTGCCGACATCTCGCGAGATTTCGGAAGATGTGGCCGACATCTCGCGAGATTTCGGAAGATGTGGCCGACATCTCGCGAGATTTCGGAAGATGTGGCCGACATCTCGCGAGATTTCGGAAGATGTCCGCACTGACTCCTGGGAACAATTACACCAGATCCCAGGAGACAGTGCGGCGTGACGAGGATCCCCGCACAGACCCCGCCCACCGCCGCAGAGACAGAGGACAGGAAGTCAGCGATTATCAAGGTAAGTGGAAAAAAAACAACACATTTCATTTAGTACTCTTTGCCTGATTTGGAAGGCAAAGAGATTTACTAAATGAAATGTGTGCAGAACCGCTTTAAATTTTTCAAGATGCTCTTAAGAGCTGTCAAAAATAGTCCATGCCACCAGGCAAATTAGATTCCACCTCTTTCTAGCGGCAGGAGGTCAGTGGGCGACGCTGCGTATAAAAACAGCCATGTTTAGATTTTTAATATCACACGGTAAATTGGGCCGGGGGCCAGGAGGAGTGATAGAATGTAACTATACAAGCAAAGCAGAGATGCGAGAAAAGATTTCTCTGCTGGCCTCGCAATGTGGGAAACATCACACTTCGCACAGAGATTCGAGAGCAATCTAGTATCAGCCAAGCGCAAATGCTGCATCGCTAAATCTGCCTAATCAGATGTCTAGACAGAACCTTTCCAATATGCAAGACACAGAGGAACCAGAACTACGGGGACACAACACAATCTTGTGTCATTCCAATTAAGTAGTAAGCCATTTAAGAAAAAAAATAATAATAATTATATATAATATCGTACATAAAGTATCTCACAAAAGTGAGTACACCCCTCACATTTGTGTAAAATATTTTCTTCTATCATCTCATGTGACAACACTGAAGAAATGACACTTGTCTACAATGTAAAGTAGTGAGTGTACAGCTTGTATAACAGTGTAAATTTGCCGTCCCTTCAAAATAACTCAACACACAGCCATTAATGTCTAAACCGCTGGCAACAAAAGTGAGTACACCCCTAAGTGAAAATGTCCAAATTGGGCCCAAAGTGTCAATATTTTGTGTGGCCGCCATTATTTTCCAGCACTGCCTTAAAGTGGTTCTGCACCCATTTCATTTAGTAAATCTCTTTGCCTTCCAAATCAGGCAAAGAGTACTAAATGAAATGTTTTTTTTTTTTTTTTTTTTTTTACTTACCTTGTAATTGAAGACTTCCGGTCTTCTCCCTCTGCGGCGGCGGGCGGGGTCTCTGCGTCGATCGTCGTCACGGCGCACTGTCTCCTGGGATCTGGTGTCATTGATCCCAGGAGTCAGTGCGGGCATCTTCCGAAATCTCGCGAGGTTTCGGCCACATCTTCCGAAATCTCCCGAGATTTCGGCCACATCTGCCGAAATCTCGTGAGATGTCGGCAGATGTGCCGTTACTGCGCACGCGCGAGTAACGGCGGTGCATGCTGGGCCATCTAAAGTTCCTGTGGGTGTTTCACATGCCCACAGGCAAGATGGCCCCCAGCACTAAAGAAGAAGACGAGGAACTTCATTGGACGAAAACCGGCGGCGATCGAGATGGAAGATGGAACAGATGAGTCCCCTAATAAAGGTAAGCATACTTTATATTACGTCCTAAAAAAAAATTTTTTTTACAGAGTGCAGAACCGCTTTAAGCCTCTTGGGCATGGAGGTCACCAGAGCTTCACAGGTTGTCACTGGAGTCCTCTTCACCTCCTCCATGACGACATCACGGAGCTGGTGGATGTTAGAGACCTTGCGCTCCTCCATCTTACATTTGAGGATGTCCCACAGATGATCAATAGGGTTTAGGTCTGGAGACATGCTTGGCCAGTCCATCACCTTTACCCTCACATCTTTAGCAAAGCAGTGTTTGTCTTGGAGGTGTGTTTGGGGTGGTTATCATGTTGGAATACTGCCCTGCGGCCCAGTCTCTGAAGGGAGGGGATCACGCTCTGCTTCAGTATGTCACAGTACATGTTGGCATTCATGGTCCCCTCAATGATCTGTAGCTCCCCAGTGCCGGCAGCACTCATGCAGCCCCAGACCATGACACTCCCACCACCATGACACTCCCCCCACCATGACACTCCCCACCACCATGCTTGACTGTAGACAAGACACACTTGTCTTTGTCCTCCTCACCTGGTTGCCCCCACACACGCATGACACCATCTGACACCAAATAAGTTTATCTTGGTCTCATCAGACCACAGGGCATGGTTCCAGGAATCCATCTCCTTAGTCTGCTTGTCTTCAGCAAACTGTTTGCAGCTTTCTTGTGCATCATCTTTAGAAGAGGCTTCCTTCTGGGACGACAGCCATGCAGACCAATTTGATGCAGTGTGCGGCGTATGGTCTGAGCACTGACAGGCTGACCCCCACCCCTACAACCTCTGCAGAAATGCTGGCAGCACTCATACGTCTATTTCCCAAAGACAACCTCTGGATATGACGCTGAGCACGTGACCTCAACTTCTTTGGTCAACCATGGTGAGGCCTTTTCTGAGTGGAACCTGTCCTGTTATACCGCTGTATGGTCTTGGCCACCGTGCTGCAGCTCAGTTTCAAGGTCTTGGCAATATTCTTATAGCCTAGGCCATCTTTATGTAGAGCAACAATTCTTTATTTTCAGATCCTCAGAGAGTTCTTTGCCATGAGGTGCCATGTTGAACTTCCACTGACCAGTATGAAAGAGTGAGAGCGATAACACCAAATGTAAACACACCTGCTCCCCATTCACACCTGAGACCTTGTAACACTAACGAGTCACATGACACTGGGCCCAATGTGGACATTTTCACTTAGGGGTGTACTCACTTTTGTTGCCAGCGGTTTAGACATTAATGGCTGTGTGTTGAGTTATTTTGAGGGGACAGCAAATTTACACTGTTATACAAGCTGTACACTCACTACTTTACATTGTAGCCAAGTGCCATTTCTTCAGTGTTGTCACATGAAAAGATAGAAGAAAATATTTACAAAATGTGGGGGGTGTACTCACTTTTGTGAGATGCTTAGAAAAATTTATATATATATATATATATATATATATATATATATATATATATATATATATATATTTATATTTATATTTGTGGGTTTTCCCCGCATCCAATTTGCATGTCAGGAGATTGTGACCGGCTTTCAATGGAGCCGGTTCACACATCTCCAGAGCGAATTGTGAATTTAAAGCGATAGTAAAACTGGAGTAGGGTGTCAGGACCAGAATCTGAACCCATGACCTCTGCTGCATCCGGCAGTAGTGCTTCTTCTGAGCCTCCCGAGATGCTGGACAGCATCCTGTCTGATGCCTTCACTAATTTTGCCTTGTTTGTGGTGAACCTTGAACTCCTTGCTCCTCCCATGAACTTTCAATTTAAGCCATGCCTTTGCACTTCCTGTTTGCCAGATTATTGTGCTCTCTCCAGCCGATATCTTGCTCCTTTGCGTACCTGCAGCTGTCCTCATCTCCATTACCACGCGTTACCAACCTTTGGCTTATTCGTGGACTACACTTCTGCTTGATCCCAACCTTTGGCTTATTCGTGGACTACACTTCTGCTTGATCCCAACCTTTGGCTTATTCGTGGACTACACTTCTGCTTGATCCCAACCTTTGGCTTATTCGTGGACTACACTTCTGCTTGATCCCAACCTTTGGCTTGTTTACCGACAACGCTTCTCCTACATCGACTACTGGACCCCGACTTGATCACCTCCTGGTGGGGCAATCCCGAGGACTGCAACCTGGTACTAAACACGCAGCAAAACCCATCCCCACCATCAGGAACTCTGGTGAATACTGGTTACTGCTTAGACCCTCAGGTGAGCCCATGTCATCTTCTAGGGTGACCCGCTTGTGCACTTATCCAGTTGGTCGGTGGAAGGCGCTCTACTGCTATAGCTGCTGGTCTCCAAGCCTGACTGATACTGGGCTTTAAAAATCGGTCTGGGCAAAGTCCCGTAAATCAGGATAAGCACTTCCTCTATGACTTGAGACATTTGTCAGACATTTTAGATTATGGCAGCCGTGATCCTTCACATATGGCCAGAAGCATCTTGTGTTTATTAGTCAATGACAAAGGTTGTTTTTCATAACCCAATAACAACGGATTATTTGCATGCATGTCCTTCACCCGCCATCCCGGAAGCTCAGACCACACATAAAACTCGCACAGCAGCCGCAGTAAAATCTCTGCACAAGATAGTAACTTTTTACAGCATTCTGTCCGGCCTTCGTCACATTGAATAACCCTCATCTTCCTCAGGTCAGACACTGTGCCTTCAATTTATTACTGCAAGGTGATATTTTTGGGGTTTTGCTGTCTGTTATTACAAGCAGGATTTAAAAACGGATTTTCAAAGCCGATGCTGGAGAGACAAAACCACTTCTCAGCTTTCTGATATGTCTATCGGGGCTGTATTGGTGAGATCTCTGCACTTAAAGAGGAAATGAACTCTGCTTTCTATCTGGCTTTTTTTGGGAAACGCTTTCAAAGGACTGGTCACCAGGATTGCCTGTGGGCTCCTTGCAGGCGATATAAGCCTCCCATGCCTTGCTCTGAGCTGTGTCTGTGTGGAGCAGTGTTGCCAACCTACCAGATTGAAATTTACTGACGCGACACACAAAATTTACTGGCACTGTCACGTTTTTACTGGCATATCTAAAGGTTACAAAATGACAGTTTTAAGTGCAAATTTCAGTATTTAGGCTACAAACAAGTACAATATGCAATTAGCAACATGATTTAACCACTTCAGCCCCGGACCAATTTGCAGCCAAAGGACCAGGCCCCTTTTTGCGATTCGGCACTGCGTCGCTTTAACTGACAATTGCGCGGTCGTGCGACGTGGCTCCCAAACAAAATTGGCGTCCTTTTTTTTTTCCCCACAAATAGAGCTTTCTTTTGGTGGTATTTGATCGCCCCTGCGGTTTTTATTTTTTGCGCTATAAACAAAAATAGAGCAACAGTTTTGAAAAAAATGCAATATTTTTTACTTTTTGCTATACTAAATATCCCCAAAAAATATATAAAAAAAACGTTTTTTTTTTTTTTCCTCAGTTTAGGCCGATACGTATTCTTCTCATATTTTTGGTAAAAAAAAATTAAAGGGGACGTATATATACGTGCTTTTGCCTAGCCGTGCCATTCTGCCGACGTATATTTACATGCGGCGGTCAGGAAGCGGTTAAGATGGATATTAAGGCAAAAACATATTTCTTATTTTATTTTCGATATAGTAAATAAGTAGCTCAGGGACAGGAATCGAGAGGGCAAGAGATTGGAATGGGTAGGCACACACACATGAAATTGACTCTCACAGTGACACTGACAGCAGTGTGCAACAGCACAGATGATGGCACCTCACCAACATGACACGTCCCCTCCTGGCATGGAGAGGCACAGTGACCCTCACTCTCCATGCCAGGTGGTCCCTTCAGTCCACTCCCGGCTTGCCTTCCTCCTATTCCGCAGACCTGCACATGAGGCTCCGGCTGCTCCGTTCCATTGCACCATGACTTCACGTGACACACTGCCAGCACAGTCCGAACACACTGTAGCACGCACTCGGATGGTTATGGCTAAGCGCCACAGCCATATTTTTTACTGGCAACCTTTTTCTTTCACTGGCATTTACTGGCAGGAGAAAAGTGCCCATTTTTTACTGGCTGCCAGTAAAAATACTGGCGGTTGGCAACACTGGTGTGGAGGCAGAAATCCTGGTATAGAAACCGTTTATTCATATCCTTGTCCCCCCTCCCCCACAAACGCAATGACTGGTGACCTGATGACTCGTGGAGCAACGACAGAGGTGGAGAAACCACAGATCCACAGAATGAGTCAACAGAAGCAGGAGGATCCTTGCACTGGAGGTCCTTAGGTAAAGCTTCCCCTCCAGCAAGAAGATCAGCGAACAGCACAGTAGTGACATCACAAAATCCAACTCCAAATCTGGTGAGACAAGTAAGAGGCAGCAGTGCCCTAGATCAACCTTTTTCAACCAGGGTGCTGTGGTGTCAGGGCTGGGCTCCTGCTATTTATTTGCAGCTCTTTTTCTCAGTGCACAGAGGCTGCTCAGCTGTCAGTTAATTACCAATCATTCATTGTTTCCACAGTGACTCCCCTGGTTACCATTGCCTGCCCTATTAATCCAGCCTACAGCCACTGCCAATGAGGAGGAAAGGGCCACAGAGAGGAGCTACAATTAAAATTTCGGCCTGTGTAGCTATCAGTTAGGAGGATAGGGGCACCATAAGCATAAGTTGCCTTCACATGCAGGGTTGTAGTTCATTTTCTAAAAGTGATAATGGGGCTGTTTTACATATAGATCGTGCTGGAAAAGTAGATGGAACGCCGCGCCATCGTGTCACCTTGGACATCCAGTCTCGGAGTTTAATCTCCCCACAGCTGAAAAGCAATATATGGCTCCAACTCTCGGGGCTAATGAAGGAAAACCGAGCTTCAAAATTAGTCCGGAAACCGAAGACAAGCCGCAATTGACCAGGTTGTGCCTCGATCAGTGACGTGGGAAAGTGGTTTGTCCCCAAGGGACGGTGATCTTGATGAGGTCCAGATGGGAAGTGACATCTCTTAGTGAGGAGCTGCTCTGCTTTCTATTAGAACTTCTATAAAGTCAGACTGAGGATCTATCGGGCAAGGGCGCAGGGCCTGTTAATCCAGCTAACCTTGCTTTGCCTTTCACCCGGGGAAGAAAAAAAAAAAAAAAAACACGTCCTCAAGTCTTTACAGCAATTTATAGAGGCCTGAGATAGATGGCCCTCCTTTTATGTTAAGGATTTCTGAGCCGGAGATATATCTCCTCCAGCGGCTTTTAGTGCAGACATGCACTTCTATGTTAAGAAGCCGTATATAACGGCCACGGAAATCATTCAACACACCTAAAATGGCGGCCCCAAGGATCCCAATTTTCCAGGAGAGCATCAGATGTTCACTGAATGACTCTACAGTTTACTTATTTTTAAAGCAGAGACCCCTAGAGAATAAATTGGTGGGTTTTGCAAATGTCACACGGTATTTGCGCAACGTTTTTTTCCAAAACGTAATTTTTGGGAAAAAAACGTAATTTTTCAACATTTTAAGGCAAAAAAAAAAAACACACAATACATAACACATTTTCTTTTTGTAAAATATAAAAGCTGATGTCAGACCGATTAAATAGATATCAAACATGCCACACTTTAAAATTGTACATTCCCACACCACGGTGACAAAACATGTAAATTTTACAATCCATAGGCAACGCTTTAAAAGAGGTTCAATGTCATAAACCACTTAAGGTCCACCTTATATCAGTTTTCCTGCTACAGGGCGGCACCGGTGCGCCAAATCATGTACATATACGTGAACAGACACTTCTGGGTAAAGGGGGCGCATATGCGTGGTACCGTCGCTGGATCACTTTCACTGTGACCACACAGCGGAAGCCGATCGGCAGGTGTTGGGTACCTGATGTCCCCTGGCACCCACCGATCGGGGGGGGGGGGGTGGGTGGTTGAGGGATGGAATTTGTGTCCCTGCAAAGCCTGGAATAAATTCCATCTCTTCCCATAGTAAAAGCCTCCCACATTATAATGATGTTAACCCCTTCCCAGCCAGTGTGATTTTTGTTGGAGCTATAACCTTTGTGCAAACCAATCAATATACAATATATTTTCCCCCATTGACAACGTCACGTATAACGAAACGCGTCTGAAGGAGGGTACGTACTGATGTCACAACGCTGTTTCATTAGGAGGTCGGGCTTGCGATTCCATCTGCCAGCCGACACTGTTTTTATTATGCAAGTTTTCAACCTATGTGATACGGTCACAGGGGGAAGATCCACAGCCATCCAGCCTGCCTGTCAGTGTTTCCGATCTGGTCATCAACTGCAAGCTCAAGGCCGTGGCTGGGTTATAGCCAAACGTCCTTTGTGCTTGCCATCTGGTAAGCAGGTCTTTATTACGGGGGGTTGGGCACTCTTTAGTTTGAAGTGACTGTGGTGCCATTAAGAAGGATTCAACTGTGTGGAAACAGTTTGGGGACGGCCCCTTCCTGTTCCAACATGACTGCGCACCAGTGCACAAAGCAAGGTCCATAGTCATGTTGGAACAGGAAGGGGCCGTCCCCAAACTGTTCCCACAAAGTTGGGAGCATGAAACTGTCCTAAATGCCTTGGCATGCTGACGCCTTAAGAGTTCCCTTCACTGGAACTAAGGGGACAAGCCCAACCCCTGAAAAACAACCCCCACACCATAATCCCCCTCCACCAAATGATTTGGACCAGTGCACAAAGCAAGGTCCATAAAGACAGGGGTTGGACTTGGCCCCTTAGTTCCAGTGAAGAGAACTCTTCAGACGTCATGTCACAACTTTGTGGGAACAGTTTGGGGATGGCCCCTTCCTGTTCCAACATGACTATGGACCTTGCTTTGTGCACTGCTGAACAGTCATGTTGGAACAGGAAGGGGCCACCCCCAAACTGTTCCCACAAAGTTGGGGGCATGAAATTGTCCAAAATGTCTTGGTACGCCAAAGTCTTAAGAGTTCCCTTCACTGGAACTAAGGGGACCAAGTCCAACCTCTGAAAAACCTCTGAAAAATAACCCCCCACCATAATCCCCCTTCCACCAAATGATTTGGACCAGTGCACAAAGCAAGGTCTATAAAAGACATGGATGAGCGAGTTTGGGGTGGAGGAACTTAACTGGCCTACAGAGTCCTGACCACAAATGCTCTTCTGGAAGAATGGTCAAACCTTCCCATATACACCCTCCTAAACCTTGTGGACGGCCTTCCCAGAAGACTTGAAGCTGTTATAGCTGCAAACGGTGGGCCAACTCAATATTGAACCCTACGGACCCCATTAAAGTTCATGTGTGTGTGTAAAGGCAGGTGTCCCAATATTTTTGACAATATAGGGTACATGGTTTACAACATGAACAGACCCAACTTAGTTGCACATTCCCAACACAGACTCCCTTTAAATGAAAGCAAATAATAAAGACTTCCCGTCCAAGTTAAAGGCCGTCGAGAGTCTAAAAAGTCAAAATAATACCGAAATGTACCAGACAGTTCCACAGAACCTGAAATCCGGTAAAAGATTAGGCGGATTAGGTAGAGAATTACCAGCTAACGAAGCAGGTGAGCCGCAGATGAAAACGAGCGCCAATACTGGGAGCCATATGTCTGTGTTAAAATTATAATAAATTAATATTCCGCCGCTCCCCTCATACAATAATATTCAAAGATCTCACTTAGGAAATAGAGAAAAAAAAAAAAAAAAAACACACACAGAGCTCCTTCAACTCCATTAGCAGTGACGGCTCTGGAGAGACGAACCGAGGCCTGGAGCAACAGCGCCACCAAGCGTCGGCGGAGGGGCACGACGCACATCAGCAGCGCCATCAATAATTCAGTGCGGAGAGTGCACTCGCTCTCCTCCGTTATTTGTATTTTAGCACTTCAGAACGCGGCACAGTAAATATATATTATTGACGTGTGCGGCACACTCCACTAAGGAGCTATTTCTAAGCAGAGAAAAAAAAAAAAAAACACACAGCTACCCTGAAAATAGCAGAAATTTCACACCAAATAAGTATGAATCGGAAATAAGAGTTTGGATTCGGCACTAAATGGCGGGAAGAGGAGACGCGGCGGGAATGGCGCTCAGCCAGGAGGCGGTAAACGTTACTGGATGACATTTTCCACTCCGGTCAGCCTCCTGTGTACCTGCATAGTGGCGGCGTGTGTGTGTGTATATTATATATATATATATATATATATATATATATATATATATATATATATATATATATATATATACACAGTGGTGTGAAAAAGTGTTTGCCCCCTTCCTCATTTCCTGTTCCTTTGCATGTTTGTCACACTTAAGTGTTTCGGAACATCAAACCAATTTAAACAATAGTCAAGGACAACACAAGTAAACACAAAATGCAATTTGTAAATGAAGGTGTTTATTATTAAAGGTGAAAAAAAAATCCAAACCATCATGGCCCTGTGTGAAAAAGTGATTGCCCCCCCTTGTTAAAACATACTATAACTGTGGTTGTCCACACCTGAGTTCAATTTCTCTAGCCACACCCAGGCCTGATTATTGCCACACCTGTTCACAATCAAGGCATCACTTAAATAGGAGCTGCTTGACACAGTAAGGTCCACCAGAAGATCCTTAAAAGCTACACATCATGCGAGACCCAAAGAAATTCAGGAACAATTGAGAAAGAAAGTAATTGAGATCTATCAGTCTGGAAAGGGTTATAAAGCCATTTCCAAAGCTTTGGGAATCCAGCGAACCACAGTGAGAGCCATTATCCACAAATGGCGAAGACATGGAACAGTGGTGAACCTTCCCAGGAGTGGCCGGCCGCCCAAAATTACCCCAAGAGCGCAGTGACGACTCATCCAAGAGGTCACAAAAGACCCCACAACAACGTCCAAGGAACTGCAGGCCTCACTTGCCTCAGTTAAGGTCAGCGTTCATGCCTCCACCATCAGGAAAAGACTGGGCAAAAATGGCCTGCATGGCAGAGTTCCAAGGAGAAAACCACTGCTGAGCAAAAAGAACATCAAAGCTCGTCTCAATTTCTCCACAACACATCTTGATGATCCCCAAGACTTTTGGGACAACATTCTGTGGACCGATGAGACAAAAGTGGAACTCTTTGGAAGGTGTGTGTCCAAGTATATCTGGCGTAGAAGGAACACTGCATTTCAGAAAAAGAACATTATACCAACAGTAAAATATGGTGGTGGTAGTGTGATGGTCTGGGGCTGTTTTGCTGCTTCAGGACCTGGAAGACTTGCCGTGATAAAAGGAACTATGAATTCTGCTGTCTACCAAGAGATCCTGAAGGAGAATGTCCGACCATCTGTTCGTGTACTCAAGCTGAAACGAACTTGGGTTCTGCAGCAGGACAATGATCCTAAACACACCAGCAAGTCCACCACCGAATGGCTGAAGAAAAACAAAATGAAGACTTTGGAGTGGCCTAGCCAAAGTCCAGACCTGAATCCTATTGAGATGTTGTGGTATGACCTTAAAAAGGCCGTTCATGCTCGAAAACCCTCTAATGTAACTGAATTAGGACAATTCTGCAAAGATGAGTGGGCCAAAATTCCTCCAGGACGCTGTAAAAGCCTCATTGCACGTTATCGCAAACGCTTGGTTGCAGTTGTTGCTGCTAAGGGTGGCCCAACCAGTTATTAGGTTTAGGGGGCAATCACTTTTTCACATAGGGCCATGATGGTTTGGATTTTTTTTCACCTTTAATAATAAACACCTTCATTTACAAATTGCATTTTGTGTTTACTTGTGTTGTCCTTGACTATTGTTTAAATTGGTTTGATGTTCCGAAACACTTAAGTGTGACAAACATGCAAAGGAACAGGAAATGAGGAAGGGGGCAAACACTTTTTCACACCACTGTACATACATACATACACACACACACACACACACACACAATATTACCAAAAGTATTGGGACGCCGGCCTTTACACGTAGATGAACTTTAACCACTTGCCTACCGGGGCACCTACACCCCCTTCCTGCCCAGGCGCCATTTTTCAGCTTTCAGCGCCAACCCCACACCATAATCCCCCCTCCACCAAATGTTGTGGACCAGTGCACAAAGCAAGGTCCACAAAGACATGGATGAGCGAGTTTGGGGTGGAGGAACTTGATTGGCCTGCACAGAGTCCTGATCT
>CM053028.1:15900671-16011018 GCA_028564925.1 Lithobates sylvaticus
TTTCGTAATTTTCCGTGTCTCTTACAATGGCGCTGCTTAACGTGCTTCGGTTGGATTGAACGAAAAAATTTGTACATTCGTAACTTTTTTTTTTTCGATTCGTAATTTTCCGTGTCTCTTAAAATCTAATAATAGCATACACATTACATACAATTATGAATTATGCTCCGATTACGAATCTACGAATGTTACGAAAGTACGAATAAATACGAATGCGTCCGAATTTCGAATAAACGAAAATTAAACTAACGGAAAAACGAATCAACGAAAAAATTACTCTTACGAAAATACAAATCGTTACGAATACGAACACCGACGACGTACGAATTTACGAATCAAAGGAAACGAAAAAAAGGAAACGAAAATAAACAAATTCTTTTGTTGTGCACATGTCTAATTTCGATGTTGGGTGGAAATCCAAAGTAGACCGAGCATCGGATGTATTCTTTATGTTAAAGTGATAATAAAGGTTCTTTTTTTTTTTTTGCACTGGTACTCTGTGCAGGCCAGTCAAGTTCTTCCACCCCAAACTCGCTCATCCATGCCTTCATGGACCTTGCTTTGTGCACTGGTCCAAACCATTTGGTGGAGGGGGGATTATGTTGTGGGGGAGGGGGGATTATGGTGTGGGGGTTGTTTTTCAGGGGTTGGGTTTGGCCCCTTAGTTCCAGTGAAGGAAACTCTTAAGGCGTCAGCATACCAAGACATTTTGGACAATTTCATGCTCCCAACTTTGTGGGAACAGTTTGGGGACGGCCCCTTCCTGTTCCAACATGACTGCGCACCAGTGCACAAAGCAAGGTCCATAAAGATATGGATGAGTGAGTTTGGGGTGGAGGAACTTGACTGGCCTTCACAGAGTCCTGACCTCAACCCCATAGAACACTTTTGGGATGAATTAGAGGCCTTCTCGTCCAACATCAGTGTCTGGCCTCACAAATGCTCTTCTGGAAGAATGGTCAAACATTCCCATAGACACTCTCCTAAACCTTGTGGATGGCCTTCTCAGAAGAGTTGAAGCTGTTATAGCTGCAAAGGGTGGGCCAACTCAATATTGAACCCTACAGACTAATGCCCCCGTACACATGGTCGGAAATTCCGACCACGAAATCTGTTGGATTTTCCGACAACATGGTCCGATAGGACATTTTTTCGGCGGAATTTTCGACCGTGTGTACGGGGCATATGTGGAAAAGAGGGTCAACAATGCCCATTTGCAGCCTCACTGTGCCTATTTGCAGCCATAGGTCCCCCAAACTTCAAACTTGGTAGTTAAGGGTTCCTAGATGCCCCCTAGCTGCAGCCAAAGGGTCCTGAAATGACATTGCTGCAGATGGACACAGTTGACCGACTTTGGGGCCCTGTATCTCGGGCCACTTGGTTCTAGGAACTAGAAATTTTGATATGTTGTAGTGCTGGGGTTCCTAGCACCAAGTGGCCCCGAGACATGGGGCCCCAAGTGCTTGACTCGAGTATAAGCCAAGGGGGGCACTTTCAGCACAAAAAATGTGCTGAAAAACGCGGCTTATACTCGAGTATATACGGTATTCAAAACCAGGCCCGGATTGGCCATAGGGCAAACCGGGCAAATGCTGGGGCCGTCAGGCTGCAAGTCTATGCTCCGTGGCCGCCCGGGGACACGTAAACATAGAGGGGTGTGGTGCTAGATGAGAAGCCTCCGGCCTCTCCTCGGCTGCCCGTATAGGTCAGCCCTCGATACCAGGGGGCGTGACTGCGAAGGGGGTGGAGCCAGAGCAGACACCTGCTGCTGAGTCCTGAAAACGTGAGTACAGCCTCGTGCTCTGCGCTCACCCCCCTGTAACCTGGATAGGAGGAGTGGTGGTGGGCGGCTGCATATAGAACAATCATTCTCTCCATCTTCCTCCTGCAGTATCGGAATGCCTGCGAGAGGTAGAGGAGAAGCAGGAGACTGCAGGAGGAAGATGGAGAGAATTATTGTTCTATATGCAGCCGCCGACACCGCTCCTCCTATCCTGCTTATTTCTGCTGCCCCCCCCTGAGCTCTCCACACCACCCATACTTTTTGCCTGCTCATGCTCTCTGCCGCCCTCCCCTGTGCTCTCTGCCGCCCTCCCCTGTGCTCTCTGCCACCCCCCGTGCACTCTGCCACCCTCCATGTTCTCCAATGCCCTCCCCATGCTCTCTGCCATCCCCATGCTCTCTGCCACCCCCGTGCTCTCTGCCACCCCCGTGCTCCCCCCCCCCGTGCTCTCTGCCACCCCCCCCGTGCTCTCTGCCACCCCCCTCATGCTCTCTGCCACCCCCCCCCCCGTGCTCTCTGCCACCACCTGTGCTCTCTGCCACCACCTGTGCTCTCTGCCACAACCCATGCTCTCTGCCACCCTCCATGCTCTCCGCCACCCCCCGTGCTCTCCGCCATCCCCCATGCTCTCTGCCACCCCCGTGCTCTCTGCCACCCCCGTGCTCTCTGCCACCCCCGTGCTCTCTGCCATCCCCGTGCTCTCTGCCATCCCCGTGCTCTCTGCCATCCCCATGCTCTCTGCCACCCTCCATGCTCTCCGCCACCCCTGTGCTCTCCGCCATCCCCCATGCCCTCTGCCTGTGCTCTCCACCAGCCCCCCTGTGCTCTCCACCTCCCTCCCTGTTCTCTCCACCTCCCCCCATGCTCTCTGCTGCCCCTTGTGCTCTTCTCTTCCTCCCTGTGCTCTCGCCCCACCCCATGTTTTCAAGGTTCTTCCCTGTGATCTCCATCCCCCCATGCTCTTTCTTGGTCCCACCCCACCTCCCCCCCCCACACCTCTGCTGGGTTCCCCCCGTCCCTCTCTCAGGGGATCTGTCAGGGTGGAGAGTGGGGAAGGGGCTGGTTAACATGTCATGGGCTGCTCAATCCAAGATGCCCGGGCCTATTTTTTGTCCCAGTCCGGGCCTGTTCAAAACTGTTACTTTGCAGACGGGTGGAATAACGCTTTGAATTCAGGTCTTCATTGTGTTCGGGAACAACAGCACATTGAGTTCTGACGCGAAGTTCATCAACACGGTGACCTTTCCGAATGTTCCCTTAATTCTCGTTTAGTATCCTTCTCCAGTCACAATCAAGGCGGCGAATTAATAGAGGTGAGTGCGCACCGTCGGGGCTGAATGACAGAACTGGGGAGGGGGCCGGGGGGGGGGGGGGGAGTACAACATATTCTCCGTCTACTCAAGAGGAAAATGTAAATGATTGATTAAAACATTTAAATTTATGTACAAGTCAATAGTTTTATATCAGGAATGGAAGCGAACTCTTCATTAGCGACTGATGTGTCCTTGCTTATCAGCGGCGGCGGAGAGATTGTACCTGTCTGTATGGAGCCAGCTGGAGGCTAATTAGACCGAGATGTGCATTAAACTCGCTTTCCTTTTTTTTTATAGATTTGACACTAGATGAGGACAGATGATAAGGTCACGGGGGCCGACGGAGGGGGGGTCTTGGCTCTTTGCAGTAAGTTCTGGAAGGCCAGTCGTGAGCATTGGTAGAGGCGACAACTTTGAACGCAGACACATCCACCACATCCAGAGGTAGGTCTAGGAGAAGGGTACAAAGGATAAAGCCTAGAGCGGCTGGACAGTCGGCGGGGTTATCTAATGGGTCCGTAAATTGGAGCAGTGTCAGGAAAGGAACATTCGTGTTCACAGACAAATTAGCCTGAGAAATCGCGGTCGGATAGCGGATGTGTGCGCGCGTGCACCAACAGGAGCGCGCATTGGTGCCAGATGGACTTAAACTGTACTAGTTCAGTGGGTCAGTGCCGTTTGGTCTATTACGTTTCCTGTGTTCCTGTTATCCATTCCTGTTGTTCTTCTGTTGCCGACCTGATCCTGCCTCTGACCGCCGCCTGAACCTACCCCTGGCTTGCAGGCATGTACTGGCCATCGGGACTCCCGGGAGATTCCCGGTGGGCCGATGGCTCAGTGGACCAGTCTCTGGATTACGCTTCTGCCGGCTCCTTCTGCTCATCTGCTCTGCTGTTACCGGCTCTGGCCTGTCTCCTGACCACTCTCCAGCCTGCCGTCTGCACCTAATCTGCCCGCTAGCTGCTGACCTGGACTGTCCGACTCTGCCTTGTGCCTATCCGCATCCTTCACTGGCTCCTGCTCCTCCGTTATCATGTCCGGTCCTGTGATTCCTGCATTTCAGACTCATGCCAGCACCTGCCGGTGAGAGAATCAACAGGAACTCATGCCACCCTGAGCTCCAGCGTTCCCTGTCCCCCTACCAGGGACTCCAGCACCAGGGTTGTAAGGCTGGCCATACACAGTTCGAACCTCGGCCAGTTCAGCAGGAACCAGCCAAGATTTGAATCGTTAATGGGCAGGCTGAATGTACTAAGTCGATCGATCAACTTGGGTACAACCAGCTTGCCGGATTCACTTGCGATTATGGCATGAGGCTGCTATAGCCCCTAGCGATAGTCACTGTCTTCTCCGGGTAGGGAACAGCTTTTGCCCCCCCCCCCCCAAGACAATGGCCCAGCAAGAGAGAGTCCTACATCAACACTGTCTGTGTTGATGGGGGGAATTGAGCAAATTTATATTATATTTGTGTATGGCCGGCCTAATGCCGCGTACACACGGTCGAACTTTCCAACGGCAAATGTGCGATCGGAGCTTGTTGTCGGAAATTTCCGACCGTGTGTAGGCTCCATTGGACATTTTCCATCGGAATTTCTGTCACACATAATTTGAGCTCTGGTTCTTCAATTTTCCGACAACAAAATCCGTTCTCGTAAATTCCGTGTGTAGACAATTCACACGCACAAAGGGCCACGCATGCTCAGAATCAAGAAAAAGAGCAGCACTGGCTATTGAACGTCATTTTTCTCGGCTCGTCGTACATGTTGCGCGTCACCGCGTTCTTGATGTTCGGAATTTTCCGACCAACTTTGTGTGACCGTGTGTATGCAAGACAAGTTTGAGCCAACATCCGTCGGGAAAAAAAACATGGATTTTGTTGTCGGAATGTCCGATCGTGTGTATGCGGCATAAGAAAGGCCTTCCTCAACGCTCCAGGTTCCACCACCAGGTATGTTACAAGCAGGTATCAGATCCCGATGTTTGCCCATGTGAAGGTAACACAGATAACAAGGCATGGACCGTTTCAAATACAAGATATAAGCTCTGATAATATGGCGATGACGCAGCACATGGCTTATCAAACATGGCTGTGCACGGTAGCCAATCATCTTCCAACTTCAGCTTGTTCAATTAAAGGGGTGTTCCGGGAAAAAAAATGAAAAGCCAGCAGCTACACATACTGCAGCTGCTGGATTTTAATAAATGGACACTTACCTGTCCTGCAGTCCCTCGATGTCGGCACCGCAGCTGATTTCTCCATCAGCTGGCGGGTGCTGCCGTCGCCATTGTGGGTAAGGTAACCTGGCAGTGTTGCCTTTCAGCTTCACGCCGGTAACTCTACTGCGCATGCGCGAGGCCCCGCTCCTCTCTCCTATTAGCCCGGCGGCCGAGGGAGGAAGAGGAGGGAGCCCCCCGGTGACGTGGCGGACTACCGGAAGTGGGAAAGGATACCTGTCAAAGACAGGTATCCTGTCCCCCCTCCCCCCCAAAAGGTGCCAATGGTGACACCGGAAGGGGGGAGGAATCCGATGAGCGGAAGTTCCACTTTAGGGTGGAGCTTCACTTTAAGCTTTGACAAAAAACCTGGAAGCTGGTTGGTTTCTATGCAGAGCTCCACCGAATTTTGCTCTCTCAAGGTTTAGTAAATCCACCCAACTGTCTCTTTCTTTCTGAAGGCCCATATCCTTAACTCCATATACTTGACATGGTATGCATGGCGAATGTGTTTGCTAACAACCGCCATATATATGAGGACTATATGTCACCAAGTTGTTATGGCTTGTGCCAAAGGTTTGTCTTCAAGTTTCCTTGTCTCCGGTATTTTACCTGTGCGCCAACCAAGTCACCATGATCCATCAGATCCCTGAGATACTAGCGGTACTAAGCACAGGTGCCATGTATAGGTGGATACACTTAACATCCACCCACCCCCCCCCCCCCCCCCGATTTATGATTGAAAAAAAACAGCTTAGTGAGGTACCTTTGAGAACACCACCCCTGGAAAATATCATTGGTGGAGATAGCTGGTGGTGTTATGATGAGTGGTCTGTACATGGTGGAAACGTTGGGGTGTGGGCTTCTACTGTCTACAGACCTTCAAACAGAATTGTGTCACACTTATTTTCTGGATGCTGGTGAGGGGTAGCTATTGTATGGCATCCCTCTAAACAGAGGTGTCACTAGGGGGTGGCTATTGATCATGGTTTAATCACCACGGCCTACCTGAGTATTGTTGGTGACCATGTCCATCCCTTTATGACTACAGTGTCCCCATCTTCTGATGGCTCCTTCCAGCAGGATAATGCACCATGTCACAAAGCTCCAATCATCTCACCACTGGACAATGAGGTCACTGTACTCCAATGTCCTCCACACTCACCAGATCTCAATCCAATAGAGCTCCACACTCACCAGATCTCAATCCAATAGAGCTCCACACTCACCAGATCTCAATCCAATAGAGCGCCTTTGGGATGTGGTGGGAGATTCCCTTCATGGATGTGCAGCCGACAAATCTGCATCAACTGCGTGATGTTATCAGGTCACTATGGAGCAAAATCTCTGAGGAACATTTCCAACACCTTGTTGTATCTATTCCACCAAGAGTGAAGGCAAAAGAGGGTCCAACCTGCTACCAGCCAGGGGGTCCAACCCGCTACTAGTAAGCAGGGCCGCTGATAGAAATCATGGGGCCCTGTACAGCCTACCTGACGGGGCCCCCTTCAGCTGCACCCCTGGTCCTGCCCCTGGTCGCTCCTTCAGCCCCACCCCTGGCTCCACCCCTGGCCCCTCCCCAGACCCTGCCTTGAAAAAAAGTGCAGGTTTGTCTACAAGTGATAGGCATATTTCAGTCGGACGGACTCTGATCAGCCATGTCTGGAGGATTTTTTTTTTTTCTACATTAATTATTTATCTGTTCAGCTTGCCTGGGCCCCCCTGCTGGCTGGGCCCAGTACAACAGGGCCAGTTGTACTGGCCTATCAGCGGCCCTGCTAGTAAGGTGTGCCTAATAAAGTGTCTGGTGAGTGTATTTTTCTATTGTAGGTTCTAGCAGTCCTATGCAGGTCCCTTACTTCCTATTAATTAGGCACACCGAGGACATGTCTGTGACAACAGCCGGGAGTGTAATACCTCCCCGGGCCCCTGAACCTCCACCGCCGATTCATCGCGCAGTCTTCAGAGACAGACGAGGTTCCTATAATGACAAGGCCCGGCTGCTTCGGCAAACACTGCCGCTAATTCTTCTTTAAGTAAAGGATCAATAGACGAGTGACATTGACATAGAGAAGAAATATATATTCTCTGCTGGGACAAACCGCAGCCGTACAAAGAGAGCGCCGACGTCTCCCGGCTGTGATCACCATCCAGACAAACCGCGAGAACACGACGCACTCCGCATGGAATTGCCTGCAGACACAACCAACAACATCCATAGAGAAGACACAAAGGATACATTGTAATAAATACATAATAAATAAATTACACTGTAATGAATACTCGTTACAAAGATGATTATTAGATCACTCCACTGATTTAAAATATTAAATTATATGAAGCTGTCGGAATGTGCGTTCCCGCTTGCGATTCTGAAAGCGCAATTTACACACGTTTCTGCGTGCCGCGCATCGGCCAACCCATTCACTTCAATGGGCGGCCCAATGTGCGTTTGCCCACCCCCCCCCCCAAAAGAAGCTCCTGCTCCTTTATCGGTGACAAGCTTGCCATGATTTAAAAAACGCATTTTGCCATGGTTGCCAAGGAACTCCGTCACGCCACAATTGCGGCAGAATCGCACTACGTTCGGGGTGCTATTGAGATGAATGGCACCCAAAACGCACGCCAAATCTGGATTTGTCTAATATGAACAGGGCTTAAATATAGATTTTATAACATTAGAAGATTTGGAATTGCGGGCAGAATCCACGTGTTCCGAATCTCGGCAAAACGTGGGACATGCGTATGGGGGCCGTTATTCTTAATGACACCCCAAATGCGGTGCGACTCCGCAGCAGTCATGGCAAATAGCGCATCTAAAAATTACACTAAGCCAAAAAGGAGCAGGAGCTTATATCTGGAGAGTGGTGATGTCACTCCTGTATAATATATCTTATATCTGGAGAGCGGTGATGTCACTCCTGTATAATATATCTTATATCTGGAGAGCGGTGATGTCACTCCTGTATAATATATCTTATATCTGGAGAGCGGTGATGTCACTCCTGTATAATATATCTTATATCTGGAGAGCGGTGATGTCACTCCTGTATAATATATCTTATATCTGGAGAGCGGTGATGTCACTCCTGTATAATATATCTTATATCTGGAGAGCGGTGATGTCACTCCTGTATAATATAACTTATATCTGGAGAGCGGTGATGTCACTCCTGTATAATATATCTTATATCTGGAGAGCGGTGATGTCACTCCTGTATAATATATCTTATATCTGGAGAGCGGTGATGTCACTCCTGTATAATATATCTTATATCTGGAGAGCGGTGATGTCACTCCTGTATAATATATCTTATATCTGGAGAGCGGTGATGTCACTCCTGTATAATATATCTTATATATCTGGAGAGCGGTGATGTCACTCCTGTATAATATATCTTATATCTGGAGAGCGGTGATGTCACTCCTGTATAATATATCTTATATCTGGAGAGCGGTGATGTCACTCCTGTATAATATATCTTATATCTGGAGAGCGGTGATGTCACTCCTGTATAATATATCTTATATCTGGAGAGCGGTGATGTCACTCCTGTATAATATATCTTATATCTGGAGAGCGGTGATGTCACTCCTGTATAATATATCTTATATCTGGAGAGCGGTGATGTCACTCCTGTATAATATATCTTATATCTGGAGAGCGGTGATGTCACTCCTGTATAATATATCTTATATCTGGAGAGCGGTGATGTCACTCCTGTATAATATATCTTATATCTGGAGAGCGGTGATGTCACTCCTGTATAATATATCTTATATCTGGAGAGCGGTGATGTCACTCCTGTATAATATATCTTATATCTGGAGAGCGGTGATGTCACTCCTGTATAATATATCTTATATCTGGAGAGCGGTGATGTCACTCCTGTATAATATATCTTATATCTGGAGAGCGGTGATGTCACTCCTGTATAATATATCTTATATCTGGAGAGCGGTGATGTCACTCCTGTATAATATATCTTATATCTGGAGAGCGGTGATGTCACTCCTGTATAATATATCTTATATCTGGAGAGCGGTGATGTCACTCCTGTATAATATATCTTATATCTGGAGAGCGGTGATGTCACTCCTGTATAATATATCTTATATCTGGAGAGCGGTGATGTCACTCCTGTATAATATATCTTATATCTGGAGAGCGGTGATGTCACTCCTGTATAATATATCTTATATCTGGAGAGCGGTGATGTCACTCCTGTATAATATATCTTATATCTGGAGAGCGGTGATGTCACTCCTGTATAATATATCTTATATCTGGAGAGCGGTGATGTCACTCCTGTATAATATATCTTATATCTGGAGAGCGGTGATGTCACTCCTGTATAATATATCTTATATCTGGAGAGCGGTGATGTCACTCCTGTATAATATATCTTATATCTGGAGAGCGGTGATGTCACTCCTGTATAATATATCTTATATCTGGAGAGCGGTGATGTCACTCCTGTATAATATATCTTATATCTGGAGAGCGGTGATGTCACTCCTGTATAATATATCTTATATCTGGAGAGCGGTGATGTCACTCCTGTATAATATATCTTATATCTGGAGAGCTGTGATGTCACTCCTGTATAATATATCTTATATCTGGAGAGCGGTGATGTCACTCCTGTATAATATATCTTATATCTGGAGAGCGGTGATGTCACTCCTGTATAATATAACTTATATCTGGAGAGCGGTGATGTCACTCCTGTATAATATATCTTATATCTGGAGAGCGGTGATGTCACTCCTGTATAATATATCTTATATCTGGAGAGCGGTGATGTCACTCCTGTATAATATATCTTATATCTGGAGAGCGGTGATGTCACTCCTGTATAATAATAATATATCTTATATCTGGAGAGCGTTGATGTCACTCCTGTATAATATATCTTATATCTGGAGAGCGGTGATGTCACTCCTGTATAATATATCTTATATCTGGAGAGCGGTGATGTCACTCCTGTATAATATATCTTATATCTGGAGAGCGGTGATGTCACTCCTGTATAATATATCTTATATCTGGAGAGCGGTGATGTCACTCCTGTATAATATATCTTATATCTGGAGAGCGGTGATGTCACTCCTGTATAATATATCTTATATCTGGAGAGCGGTGATGTCACTCCTGTATAATATATCTTATATCTGGAGAGCGGTGATGTCACTCCTGTATAATATATCTTATATCTGGAGAGCGGTGATGTCACTCCTGTATAATATATCTTATATCTGGAGAGCGGTGATGTCACTCCTGTATAATATATCTTATATCTGGAGAGCGGTGATGTCACTCCTGTATAATATATCTTATATCTGGAGAGCGGTGATGTCACTCCTGTATAATATATCTTATATCTGGAGAGCGGTGATGTCACTCCTGTATAATATATCTTATATCTGGAGAGCGGTGATGTCACTCCTGTATAATATATCTTATATCTGGAGAGCGGTGATGTCACTCCTGTATAATATATCTTATATCTGGAGAGCGGTGATGTCACTCCTGTATAATATATCTTATATCTGGAGAGCGGTGATGTCACTCCTGTATAATATATCTTATATCTGGAGAGCGGTGATGTCACTCCTGTATAATATATCTTATATCTGGAGAGCGGTGATGTCACTCCTGTATATATATCTTATATCTGGAGAGCGGTGATGTCACTCCTGTATAATATATCTTATATCTGGAGAGCGGTGATGTCACTCCTGTATAATATATCTTATATCTGGAGAGCGGTGATGTCACTCCTGTATAATATAACTTATATCTGGAGAGCGGTGATGTCACTCCTGTATAATATATCTTATATCTGGAGAGCGGTGATGTCACTCCTGTATAATATATCTTATATCTGGAGAGCGGTGATGTCACTCCTGTATAATATATCTTATATCTGGAGAGCGGTGATGTCACTCCTGTATAATATATCTTATATCTGGAGAGCGGTGATGTCACTCCTGTATAATATATCTTATATCTGTAGAGCGGTGATGTCACTCCTGTATAAAATATCTTATATCTGGAGAGAGGTGATGTCACTCATGTATAATTATATTATGTATTCCTATATTTTTTATTGATAACCCATCAGGATTCTCAGCAGAGACCTTCCATCTGACTGTCACAGCCCCGCTCTATTCACTATGAACTCCTCCTCATGGGACGCTTCCTGGGGAAGCACCAGACCACTAAATCCAGCAGGAGGACTGGTGGTGGGAGGAGATTCAGGACATGCATGGGAAGGGGCATACAGGGAGTGTAAGCAAAATGAGGTGCAGGAGATATAGGAGGGGCATACAGGGAGTGTAAGAGAAAGGGGGTGTAGGAGATGTAGGGGGAAGGGTGTGCAGAAGATGTAGAGGAAAGGTACCTCAGGTAGTATAGTGTGAAGGGGTGGGGGGGGGGGTGCAGGATGTGCAGGAGGAAGGGGTGCAGAAGAGGTGGGAGGTAGAGAGTGCAGGGAGTGTACATGGAAAAGGGTGCAAGAGATGAAGAGTAGAGGGAGTGCAGGGTATGTAGCAGAAGGGAACAAAGGCAGTGTTTGGTGAAAGGGATGCAGGGGATCTAGGCAGAAGGGAGTGTATGGAGAAGGGACTGCAGAAAAAGTAGAAGGAAGGGAGTGCAGGGAGTGTAAAAGGAAGGGAATTCAAGCAGAGTAAAGGAAAGAGAGTGCAGGGAGTGTAAAAGGAAGGGAGTGCAAGTAGTGTAAGGGAAAGGGAGTGCAGGGAGTGTAAAAGGAAGGGAGTTCAAGCTGTGTAAGGGAAAGGGAGTGCAGAGAGTGTAAAAGGAAGGGAGTTCAAGCTGTGTAAGGGAAAGGGAGTGCAGAGAGTGTAAAAGGAAGGGAGTTCAAGTGGTGTAAGGGAAAGGGGGTGCAGAGAGTATAAAAGGAAGGGAATGCAAGCAGTGTAAGGGAACGGGAGTGCAGGGAGAGTAAAAGGAAGGGAGTGCAAACAGTGTAAGGGAAAGGGAGTGCAGGGAGTGTAAAAGGAAGGGAATGCAAGCAGTGTAAGGGAAAGGGAGTGCAGGGAGTGTAAAAGGAAGGGAGTTCAAGCTGTGTAAGGGAAAGGGAGTGCAGAGAGTGTAAAAGGAAGGGAGTTCAAGTGGTGTAAGGGAAAGGGGGTGCAGAGAGTATAAAAGGAAGGGAATGCAAGCAGTGTAAGGGAACGGGAGTGCAGGGAGAGTAAAAGGAAGGGAGTGCAAACAGTGTAAGGGAAAGGGAGTGCAGGGAGTGTAAAAGGAAGGGAATGCAAGCAGTGTAAGGGAAAGGGAGTGCAAGGAGTGTAAATGGAAGGGAGTGCAAGCAGTGTAAGGTAACGGGAGTGCAGGGAGAGTAAAAGGAAGGGAGTGCAAACAGTGTAAGGGAAAGGGAGTGCAGGGAGTGTAAAAGGAAGGGAGTGCAAGCATTGTAAGGGAAAGGTAGTGCAAGGAGTGTAAAAGGAAGGGATTGCAAGCATTGTAAGGGAAAGGAAGTGCAGGGAGTGTGTGGGGGAAAGAGTGCAGGAAGATTAAGGAAAAGAGGACACAGGGAGTATAAGGGAAAATAAGAAAATTCAGTGTAGGGGGAGGGGTGCAGGGGATATACTGTAGAGGGAAGGAATTGTTTGGGAAAAGGGGTGGAATAAAATGTACAGGCAAGAGAATAAAAGAAAGGGAGTGCAAAAGATATAGGGGGGGGGGGTGGGGGTGGAAGGGAGTGTAAAAAGTGAGAAAGGAGGGGGTGCTAAAGAAGAAGGGCGTGGTAGTGCAGGGAGTATAGGGGGAAAAGGGTGCAGGGGAAGGGATAGAGGAAGGGGGTGCAGGAAATGAAAAGGGGTGCAGAAGATGTAGAGGGATATAGTTGCAGGGGATATGGGGGAAGGGGGATTTAGGAGGGGTGCCGGATACGTATGGGGAAGAGAGTGTAGGGAGGGTAAGGGTAAGGGCTATAGGGGATGTAGGAGAAGGTAACATAGGCAGTACAGGGAGAAGGGGGTGCAGAGGATCTAGGGGGAAGGGAGTGTTTTGGGAAGGGGGTTGTGGGAAATGTAAGCAGTTCGGGAAATGTTGCAGGATTGGGGGCAGGGGGTATAGGGCATGTAGGAGGATGGGGGTGGGGTGGGGTGGTGGAGATGTGGGGAGAGGGGGTGTAGTGGCAAGGAAGGGGGTGAAGAGGATTTTGAGAGGAGTCAAAGGACTCTTTGTAGTTCAATAAACATGAAAACATCTATGTGTGGAAATGAGAAAGTCACATTATAGTTTCCTTCCAGGCGGACTGTATGATGACAACTGAAAAGGCAGAATAGTTTCCCTTTAAATATCGGCCTTTGTAGTGCCCAGGCGGCAGAAACGAGCATTGCCCGGGGTTTTGGGCAGAGAGTAGAAAATTTGGGAATATTAATATCCGGTGACAAATGCTGGAGGAGGATTATGTTGAAATATATTCAGTCTGTGAACCCGTCCCGTGAGACCCAGATCTTGTTAAAGCGTATAGCGAGCACCTTGAGATCATATCGCGTCTCCATCTGAGATTTTGTGAAATTGCGCGGCATAACTCTAGACAAACGTTCTCAGCCGATACTCACATGGGGCATTAACCAAAGTGCGGCTGTAAACCCACTGTTCACCAATGTAAAGGGGACCCTTTTCCACTAATAACCAATGTAAGAGGGTCCTTATCTCCGCTGATCAACAATGTAAGAGGTCCTTCTCTACTCACCACCAATGTAATGGGGTCCTTCACCTCTGAAATGAAGAATGAACAAAGCATATCCTTCTATAGTGTGTACTTGCCTCACTGACCACCAATGTAAGAGGGTGCCTTCCCCACTGATCAACAATGTAAGGGGTCCTTCTCCACTAATAACCAATGTAATGGGCCTTCTCCACTGATCATCAATGTAAGAGGTCCCTTCTCTACTGATCACCAATGTAAGGGGGTCCTTCTCTCACTGATCATCAATGTAAGAGGGTCCTTCTCTCACTGACCATCAATGTAAGAGGGCTCTTCTCCACTGATCATCAATGTAAGAGGTCCCTTCTCCACTCATCATTAATGTAAGAGGTCCCTTCTCCACTCATCATTAATGTAAGAGGTCCCTTCTCCACTCATCATTAATGTAAGAGGTCCCTTCTCCACTGATCATCAATGTAAGAGGTCCCTTCTCCACTGATCATCAATGTAAGAGGGTCCTTCTCTCACTGATCACCAATGTAAGAGGGTCCTTCTCTCACTGATCATCAATGTAAGAGGGTCCTTCTCTCACTGATCATCAATGTAAGAGGTCCCTTCTCCACTCATCACCAATGTAAGAGGTCCCTTCTCCACTCATCATCAATGTAAGAGGTCCCTTCTCCACTGATCATCAATGTAAGAGGGTCCTTATCTCACTGACCACCAATGTAAGAGGTCCCTTCTCCACTCATCATCAATGTAAGAGGTCCCTTCTCCACTGATCATCAATGTAAGAGGTCCCTTCTCCACTCATCACCAATGTAAGAGGTCCCTTCTCCACTGATCATCAATGTAAGAGGTCCCTTCTCCACTCATCATCAATGTAAGAGGTCCCTTCTCCACTAATCACCAATGTAAGAGGGTCCTTCTCTCACTGATCATCAATGTAAGAGGTCCCTTCTCTACTGATCACCAATGTAAGAGGTCCCTTCTCCACTGATCAACAATGTAAGAGGTCCCTTCTCCACTGACCATCAATGTAAGAGGTCCCTTCTCCACTGATCAGCAATGTAAGAGGTCCCTTCTCCACTGATCACCAATGTAAGAGGGTCCTTCTCTCACTGATCACCAATGTAAGAGGGTCCTTCTCTCACTGATCACCAATGTAAGAGGGTCCTTCTCCACTGATCATCAATGTAAGAGGTCCCTTCTCCACTAATCACCAATGTAAGAGGTCCCTTCTCCACTCATCATCAATGTAAGAGGTCCCTTCTCCACTAATCATCAATGTAAGAGGTCCCTTCTCCACTGATCATCAATGTAAGAGGGTCCTTCTCCACTGATCATCAATGTAAGAGGTCCCTTCTCCACTGATCATCAATGTAAGAGGGTCCTTCTCTCACTGACCACCACTAATCATCAATGTAAGAGGGTCCTTCTCCACTGATCATCAATGTAAGAGGTCCCTTCTCCACTGATCACCAATGTAAAAGGTCCCTTCTCCACTGATCACCAATGTAAGAGGTCCCTTCTCCACTGATCACCAATGTAAGAGGTCCCTTCTCCACTGATCACCAATGTAAGAGGTCCCTTCTCCACTCATCACCAATGTAAGAGGTCCCTTCTCCACTGATCACCAATGTAAGAGGTCCCTTCTCCACTGATCATCAATGTAAGAGGTCCCTTCTCCACTAATCATCAATGTAAGAGGTCCCTTCTCCACTGATCATCAATGTAAGAGGGTCCTTCTCCACTGATCATCAATGTAAGAGGTCCCTTCTCCACTAATCACCAATGTAAGAGGTCCCTTCTCCACTGATCATCAATGTAAGAGGTCCCTTCTCCACTCACCAGCAATGTAAGAGGTCCCTTCTCCACTAATCACCAATGTAAGAGGTCCCTTCTCCACTGATCACCAATGTAAGAGGTCCCTTCTCCACAGACTGCCAGTGCAAGGAGGTCCTTCTAAACTGAACATTAAAGTGTGTGGGGGGGGGTGGTGCTTAATGTCACTGATCACTAATGTAAGAGGGTCCTTCTTCACTGACCACCAATGTAGGGGGGTCCTTCTCTCACTGATCACCAATGTAAGGGGTCCTTCTAAACTGATCATCCGAGTGGGGTGGGGGCCTTCTCCACTGATCACCAATGTAAGAGGGTCCTTCTCTCACTGATCATCAATGTAAGAGGGTCCTTCTCTCACTGACCACCAGTGTAAGGGGACCCTTCTCAACTGATAATGAATGTAAGAGGACCTTTCTCCATTGATCACCAATAAAGGGGACTCTTCTCCGCTGATCACCAATGTAAGGGGTCCTTCTCCACTGATCACCAATGTAAGGGGTCCTTCTCCACTGATCACCAATGTAAAGGGGCCCTCCCTCACTGATCACCAATGTAAACGGGCCCTTCCTCACTGATCCCCAATGTAAAGGGACCCTTCTCCACTGATCACCAATATAAGGGGACCCTTCTCCACTGGTCACCAATGTAAGGGGACCCTTTTCCACTAATAACCAATGTAATGGGCCTTCTCCACTGATCAACAATGTAAAGGGCCTTTCTCCACTCATCACCAATGTAAGGGGCCCTTCACCACTGATCACCTATGTACCCTTCTGCACTGACCACCAATGTAATAAGAGCCTCTCTACTGATCAACAATGTAATGGGGCTCTTTTCCACTGATCAACAATGTATTGGGGCTCTTCTCCACTGGTCACCAATGTAAGAGGTCCCTTCTCCACTGATCACCAATGTAATGGGCTTTTCTCCACTCATCACCAATGTAATGGGGCCCTTCACCACCGATCACCAATGTTACCTTCTGCACTGATCACCAATGTAATGGGTGCCTCTCTACTGATCAACAATGTAATAGGGCCCTTCACCACTGATCACCAATGTTCCCTTCTGCACTGACCACCAATGTAATGGGTGCCTCTCTACTGATCAACAATGTAATGGGGCCCTTCTCCACTGATCAACAATGTATTGGGGCTCTTCTCCACTGATCATCAATGTAAGAGGTCCCTTCTCTTCTAATCATCAATGTAAAAGGTCTGTTCTGCACTGATAACCAATATAATGGGCCCTTTGTCACTAATCACCAATGTAATGGAGCCCATGTCCACTAATCACTAATGTATGAGGTCCCTTCTCCACTGATCACCGATGTAAGAAGTCTCTTCTCCACAGACTGCCAGTGCAAGGAGGTCCTTCTAAACTGAACATTAAAGTGTGTGTGGGGGGGGGGGGGGTTGCTTAATGTCACTGATCACTAATGTAATTAGTCCCTTCTTCACTGAGCACCAATGTAAGGGGGGGGGCTTCTTCATAGATTATTACTTTAAGGAGGTCCTTCTAAACTGACCACCAAAGTGGGGTGGGGGCCCAATGTAAAAGGTTCCCTTTGCTACTGATCATAAACATATGGGGTCTTTCTCCACAGATTATCAATGTAAGGGGACCCTTCTCCACTAATTACCAATGTAAGAGGACCCTTCTCTACTGATCACCAATGTAAGAAGTCTCTTCTCCACAGACTGCCAGTGCAAGGAGGTCCTTCTAAACTGAACATTAAACTGTGTGTGTGGGGGGGTGGTGCTTAATGTCACTGATCACTAATGTTATTAGTCCCTTCTTCACCGAGCACCAATGTAAGGGGGGGGGCTTCTTCATAGATTATTATTGTAAGGAGGTCCTTCTAAACCGACCATCAAAGTGGGGTGGGGGCCCAATGTAAAAGGTTCCCTTTGCTACTGATCATCAACGTATGGGGTCTTTCTCCACAGATTATCAATGTAAGGGGACCCTTCTCCACTAATTACCAATGTAAGAGGACCCTTCTCTGCTGATCACCAATGTAAAGGGACCCTTCTCCACTGATCACCAATGTAAGGGGACCCTTCTCCACTGATCACCACCCTTCTCCACTGATCACCAATGTAAGGGGACCCTTCTCCACTGATCACCAATGTAAGAAGTCTCTTCTCCACAGACTGCCAGTGCAAGGAGGTCCTTCTAAACTGAACATTAAACTGTGTGTGGTGGGGGGGTGGGGGTTGGGGCTTAATGTCACTAAACACTAATGTAAGGGGGGGGGGGCTTCTTCATAGATTATTACTGTAAGGAGGTCCTTCTAAACCGACCATCAAAGTGGGGTGAGGGCCCAATGTAAAAGGTTCCCTTTGCTACTGATCATCAACGTATGGGGCCTTTCTCCACTGATCACCAATGTAAGAGGACCCTTCTCTACTGATCACCAATGTAAGGGGACCCTGTTCTACTAACCACCAATTTCAGGGTTCACTGACTTCTGAATAACTTTATTTGGAATATTTTAAATAATTTTAAATATTATTTTAAGTAATTGGGCCAGAGCTATAGATTTAAGTACACCCTATTCCGTGTTCTTTGATTTAGAACTCTTTACAGCCTACTGATTTTGCTAATATAGAGTGAACTATAGATTTAATCATTTATGAAGGGGGTACCCTGAGAAATGAAAAGTATTTGGAAGTTTCCTCCATAGTAAAAAGGTCATAAAAGGCTGCGCCATGGTATATATATTTATTTAGCATTACAGTTTAATGTAAATTAGCTGTGCATTTCTGTTCATTTGCTGAGTAATGTAATTCACGCCGCTGAATCGCAAACTGGAAATTTAGAGAGAGAGAAAAAAAAAAGTCTACAAGCCTTTTAGACTTTAGTTAGATTAAAATAGATTCATCTCACTCCCGGGCTCGATGGCTGGTTCTGTACATTAAGTCTGACATTAATAAAAGTGAAATGTTTGTATAAATTTGCCTTGAAGCTCCCAAACCCCCGAGCACTTTTCGTAAGTAAATTTGTTCTGAGATCAACAACATGTCCCACACTAAATTATGGTACAGTTTAATGGGCAGGATTATCCGTCTTAGGTAGGAGCTTCTGTCAAAGAGGAAAAGAGCATTTCGGAGCACTTCTAACGACCATCGGCTACCTGTGAAAACTTTCCGTCCAGCCAACCCTTCTTCTGTAAAGGGCAGGAGGCCGTAGTCTTCACTTGGTGGTTCAAGGTGTGCACAAAAGTCAAGATACAAGAGGTGATTTCCAGTAGACATGTGCAATTCGTTTAGTTACGCATTCGTTATTTGTCAAAATTCGTTATATTCGTTCATTCGTATCGTACGAATGAACGAATGATTTAGTAAAAATTTTAACGAATAACAAATTATCGAATCGAACAAATATACGAAATAATTAAATTAGAAACAACGAAACTACAAATGAATGAAAATACGAAAACAGAAACAACGAAAATACCGAACAAAGATTCAAAAATAACGAAAATCAAAATGAACGAAAAAAAATTCGTACATTCGTAACTTTTTTTTTTTGTTTGTTGATTCGTAATTTTCCGTGTCTCTTACAATGGCGCTGCTTAACGTGCTTCGAATGGATTATACGAAAAAAGTCGTACATTCGTAACTTTTTTTTTTTTTTTTTGTTGATTCGTAATTTTCCGTGTCTCTTACAATGGCGCTGCTTAACGTGCTTCAAATGGATTGAACAAAAAAATTCAGTGTCTCTTACAATGGCGCTGCTTAACGTGCTTCGAATGGATTGAACGAAAAAATTCGTACATTCGTAACTTTTTTTGTTTGTTTGTTGATTCGTAATTTTCCGTGTCTCTTACAATGGCGCTACTTAACGTGCTTCGAATGGATTGAACGAAAAAATTCGTACATTCGTAACTTTTTTTTTTTGTTTGTTGATTCGTAATTTTCCGTGTCTCTTACAATGGCGCTGCTTAACGTGCTTCCAATGGATTGAACGAAAAAATTCAGTGTCTCCTACAATGGCGCTGCTTAACGTGCTTCGAATGGCTTGAGCGAAAAAATTTGTACATTCGTAACTTTTTTTTTTTTTGTTGATTCGTAATTTTCCGTGTCTCTTACAATGGCGCTGCTTAACGTGCTTCGAATGGATTGAACGAAAAAATTCGTACATTTGTAACTTTTTTTTTTTGATTCGGAATTTTCCGTGTCTCTTACAATGTAATAATAGCATACACATTACATAAAATTATGAATTATGCTCCGATTACGAATCTACGAAAACAATGTTACGAAAGTACGAATAAATCAATCTTACGAAAGTACGAATAAATCAATCTTACGAAAGTACGAATAAATCAATATTACGAAAGTACGAATGTAACTAAATCTACGAAAATACGAATGCGTCCGAATACAAAATACAACGAAAATAAGAAAATACGAATTTCGAATAAACGAAAATTAGACTAACGGAAAAACGAATCAACTAAAAAATAACTCTACGAAAATACGAACGAGTCCGAATACGAACACCGACGACTTACGAATTTACGAATCAACGGAAACTAACAGAAACGAAACTAAACAAATTTTGTGCACATGTCTACACAAAAGTCAAGATACAAGAGGTGATTTCCAGTTCTCCAATACGGGCAGACATTAAGGTCCAAGCAAGGAAAGCAGCCTAGACCAAAGTTACTCAACCAGAGCGCTGCAACACCCTGGTGTGCCGCTTGAAATTCCCTAGGGAGCCGCAAAAAAACATGCCCCGAATCAGCATCATTCTCTGTCATTGTGCAGGCAGGCCACCAGCACCTTAACAACCAATGAATCTCTAGGGCCAGGAATCAGGGCCGCCATCAGGGGGGTACAGCCGTTACAACTCTAAGGGGCCCGAGGGGCCCGCCTGGGCCAGAAGAAGGCAGGACAGGTAAAGGGGAGCCCTATTGTGCAGTAAAGAAACGATCTCACAGTTTCTGCAGTTGTCGTGTCATTGACTCAGGCATCGAGCTCTTCACTGCCACCTCTGAATGAATGAATGATTTGTATAGCGCTGCAACTGCGAACTGAATCGCCTCAAGGCGCTTGTCTGCTCTTGTTGTGATGCCATGTTTAGAAGAGGTGGGTCTTGAGTTTTTTCCTGAAGGCCCGATGGTTTTCTTCCAAGCGGATGTCGGTGGGTAGAGCGTTCCATAGCCGAGGTCCTTGGACTGCGAATCTTCGTTCTCCCTTAGATTTGTAGCGGGCTTTGGGGATGAGAAGGCGGTTTTTGTTTGTCGATCGAAGGCTGCGATTTGGTATGTATTTTTCTATTTTCTCACAAAGGTATTGAGGCGCATTTCCTTGTGTACATTTGTGGGTGAGGCAGAGGGTCTTGAATGTGATCCTGTCTTTTACCGTGAGCCAATGGAGGGTCCTTAGGGATGGGGAGATGGATTCCCCGGGTTTCTTTCCGGTGACTAATCTCGCTGCTGTGTTTTGGACAATTTGAAGGCGCGCAATCTGGTAATCCGGTAATCCTATGTAGAGTGAGTTTGCATAGTCGAGACGCGAATTGATGATCGTTCCTACTACTACTGCTTTTTCCTTTTCCGGGATGAAGGGGATGAGTCTGCGTGGCAGGCGAAGGAGATGGTGGGATCCACTGATTACCGATCCTATTTGTGCCTTCATGGTCATCTCTGAATCAAAGATTACTCCGAGGCTTTTGGCTTTGGTGCTTGGAAGGATGGTCTGTCCAAGGATGGTTGGTGGTGTCCATGGGGGTCTTCGTTTTTTTCCTTCGGTTTGCGTCGAGGAGCAGTAGCTCTGTTTTCGATCCATTTAGTTTGAGGGAGCTAGTGGTCATCCAGTCATCTATCAATGTGACCTCTGGCTACTATGTGCATGTGCACCCCTCGTGTGACAGCGATCAGCCTGTACCATGCTTCTCAGCAACATGCCAGCTTTGTGAAAACGAGCTGGGATTAGGTAGGAAGTTACAAGTAGGGGCTGTGAAGGAAAGGGAGGGGGGCTGTTTGTGTACAGCGAGGGACCAGAGGCTTGTGTGTGTACAGATTTGTGAATGTGGGGCTGCCGTAAATACAGAGGTGTGGGGGGGGGGGGGTTGACATATATACAGGTGTGTGGGGGGGCTGACATATATACAGGATTTGAGGGTGGCTGAGTGCGTACAGGTGAAGTGGCCGGTGTGCGGATTCGGTAGGATGGCCCATAGGCAAGCCCGGGGAATGTTGGTGGTCAGGCTCGGGGGGGGGGGGGGGGCTGGGCGACCAGGCCTAAAGCTGTGTAAGGGGCCCAAAAAATTCTGATGGCTGCCCTGGCCAGGATGCACAATGTCTTGCTGCCAGCGTAAAGTAGGTCTCCAATGGGATGAAGGGACTTTGTAACAGTGGGAACATTTGGGGTAGGGATGAGCCGAACACCCCCTGTTCGGTTCGCACCAGAAACTGCGAACAGACCTAAAGCTCGTGTGAAGTTTAGAACCCTATTAAAGTCTGTGGGACTCGAACGTTCAAAATCAAAAGTGCTCATTTGAAAGGCTTATATGCAAGTTATTGTCATAAAAAGTGTGTTGGGGACCCGGGTCCTGCCCCAGGGGACATGTATCAATGCAAATTTTTTTTTTTTAAACGGATGTTTTTTGTCAAGATATTTCTAACTGAACAATAAAAGAGGATTCCTCAGGCCTCAAGTAAATCTGTGTGGCAACACTGGGCTCAAATGAAAGGAAATCGTATTCTCTACATTATGACATCAAAAAAAAAACTTTAACCGCTTCCCGACCGCCTCCTGTAGATATACTTCTACAGAATGGCACAGCTAGGCAAAAGCACGTACAGGTACATCCCCTTACGCGGGACCAGCGGACCCGATCGCCGCTGGTGTCCCGCGATCGGGTCACAGAGCTAAAGAACGGGGAGAAGTCTGTGTAAAAAAACACACAACACGTCACACTAACTCCTCCCCGCCCCCTAGTGGTTAACTCCTTTACTGCCACTGTCATTTACATAGGAATCAGTGCATTTAAATAGCATTATTTAGCAAAAAATAAAACCCCAGTAGTGATTTATTATCACCAAAAGAAAGCAAATAAAAAAAAATGTCATATGCGTACAATGTTACATGATCGCACAATTGTCATTCAATGTGTGAGAGCGCTGAAAGCTGAAAATTGGCCTGGGCAGAAAGAGGGTGCTCGGTATCGTAGTGGTTAACAGTATTCTCCCTGGTGGTGTCCAACTTGTGGCCCGAGGGCCACCTGCAGCCCTCTGATACTTGCTGTGTTGTCATTTGCAGACCCCAGTCGTGGGAGCCGGAGTATTGATCTGCAGAGAGGCTGTGATGACAGTGATCTCTAGCAGTCTAACATAACATGTCACTTCCTCTGTATTCTGGCTGACAAGGCTCCCTGGCTTCGTCTGGGCACTGTCCAAAAGCTCATTATACGTTTCTGTCTACAGTTATCACAGATCTGTCCAAGCACCGCTCATGGTGGAAAAACAGCGACTAATTGACCTTCATCTCCACATGGTGACTGTCATGGTGACTGTCACTTCCACGTGCTCGCTCATCATTTCGCCCACTCCTCCGGCAATCTGCTTCCCATATTCCGCTTGCCACAACCTGTATGTTTTCCATCCTCCATGACGTTTTATCTCCAAAACTGTCCTCCAGGACGTTTTATCCCCAAAACTGTCCTCCAAGACGTTTTATCCCCAAAACTGTCCTCCAAGACGTTTTATCCCCAAAACTGTCCTCCAAGACGTTTTATTCCCAAAACTGTCCTCCAAGACGTTTTATCCCCAAAACTGTCCTCCAGGAAGTTTTATCCCCAAAACTGTCCTCCAGGAAGTTTTATCCCCAAAACTGTCCTCCAGGAAATTTTATCCCCAAAACTGTCCTCCAGGAAGTTTTATCCCCAAAACTGTCCTCCAAGACGTTTTATCCCCAAAACTGTCCTCCAAGACGTTTTATCCCCAAAACTGTCCTCCAGGACGTTTTATCCCCAAAACTGTCCTCCAGAGGAATTTTGAACTTGGGTCAGGTTCCATTGAGCCATTTCTTTTTCATCATAAGAACTATTATCAGACCAATTAGGGTCTTGTTTATGATCCTGTGTCATATCTGATTTACATTTTGTCTGTGTATTCCATTTAGCTTGATAGCGATTTATGGTTTCAAATTGTTTTTGGCGCTGCTCCTTTGTATATTATTTGTTTTCCGTGTGTGTATCCCGCTTGGGCAGCAGCCTACATATCTGCTAGTTTCTAGAGAGTAGCGCGGTCTCATTTTTTTATTTATAAGCTGCAGTATTTTAATTTTAATTTTTTTTAATGGGCACCCCACTTTTCAACAGAGAGCACAATGAAGAAGACACAAGGTTCGGTCGTAGTTATTTCGCTAGATGGCAATGCTTATCCCACTATCAGTTCTTCTACCTAGTGCTAATACAGGTTTGTATGTTTTAGGTTTTAGGGTTTGCTTTGATGAAGGCTTCTTATGCCGCGTACACACGTGCGGACTTTTGCCGGCGGACCTAGTCCAGCGGACAATCCGCCGGACTTTCCAGCAGGGCTTCGCCAGACTTTCCAAGCGTGTGACTTGACCACACACGCGCGGACGGACTTTTGAAAATGAACGGACTTGCCCACACACGGAGCAGTCCGTTCATTTAGAACGTAACTTCAGGTTACGTAGCTAGCGTAGGCAGTAAATGCCGGCGCGCTAGCTCCGTAAGCTGGCATGGATCTAAAGGGACTCCCCACGTCGAAAAACGGCGTGGGGGTTCCCCCCAAATCCATGTCAGACCCTTATCCGAGTCCGCGCTGTGCTGGGACTTATATAGGGACAAGGGGACAGGGTCACATGCTCATGTCACATGGTGACCCCGCCCCCTCGTGATGTCACAGTCCCAGCATCCTCCGGGACTGTGACATCACAGGGGGGCGGAGTCACCATGTGACATGAGCATGTGACCCTGTCCCCATGTCCCTATATAAGTCCAGCACAGCGCGGCTCTGGCATTCCGGGCAGAGACAGCGACGGGTCAACATCGGAAGAAGAAGAAGAACAAGAAGAAGAACAAGAAGAAGAAGGCGCCGGCGGCGCGGAAGACGACGACCGCCGCAAGAACAGAAGAGACCCCGGAAGACCCCCGAAGGCAGATCGAGACCCCCAGACGACGGCGGCGACGACGAAGAAGGTAGCCGGACTTCTCCGCTCGGTAAAAGAGCTTGGTCAATGGCGGAGGAGTCCGGCGAGAAGACCCCCAAGACGGAAGAAGACCCCCGGAGCAGTGCAATAAAATATTTTTTCAAAAGTGTGTGTGTTTTTGTACTTTACATTTTACACCTTAGGTGAATGGGTAGGGGTACATCGTACCCCATACTCATTCACATAGGGTGGGGGCCGGTATCTGGGGGCCCCCTTATTAAAGGGGGCTCCCAGATTCCGATAAGCCCCCGCCCGCAGACCCCGACAACCAATGGCCAGGGTTGTCGGGAAGAGGCCCTTGTCCTCATCAACATGGGGACAAGGTGCTTCGGGGGTGGGGGGGCCGCACGGCCCCCCTTTCCCCAGGGCACCCCCCATGTTGAGGGCACGCGGCCTGGTACGGCTCAGGAGGGGGGGGGGCGATGAGCGGCAAGTCCGTTCATTTTCAAAAGTCCCGCGGACTAGCCTACTAACGGCGGGATTGTCCGCCGGACTGCCAAGTCCAGCGGATAATTTTAAAACCAAACTTAAAACTTTGGTCCGCCGGACTTTGGCGCCAAAAAGTCCGCCGGCGCCCACACACGAGGGGATTGTCCGCTGGACTTGAGTCCAGAGGATAATCCCGCGGGATTGTCCCTTCGTGTGTATGCGGCATTAGCCGAAACGTGTCAGCGTAGCCTATACCCGTGTACCCATGTAACGAAACAAAGGACTTTTACTCAAGAGCATCCGAGTTGCCAGCCCTTTTCTGATTCATAGGTTTGAGTGTGTTTTGTGGATAAAATCGGGGGTTTGCTTGCTCGTGAGGAAATGACCAACTCTGTGTGATTAATTCCTTCTTACAACTACAGAACCAAAGTCGGCTAAATATCGTTGTTAGATGGGACATCGTTCTGATGGCTATAGGGAGTGGATTAGGTTGTAAACCCAAAAAGAGAGGATAGGGGAGGGGCGAAGGGGGAAGGGGAGGAGAGAAGAAAAAAAGTGGGGTGGATTGAGGGGGCGTAAGGGGTAAGTGGTGGGTTGGGTTGGGACGGGGGAAGGGAAAAAGGATGTTAACTAGACATGTGCACAATAGAAAAATTTGTTTAGTTTCGTTTCTGTTTGTTTCTGTTGATTCGTAATTTCGTAAGTCGTCGGTGTTCGTATTCGGACTCGTTCGTATTTTCGTAAGAGTTATTTTTTGATTGATTCGTTTTTCCGTTAGTGTAATTTTCGTTTATTCGAAATTCGTATTTTCGTTATATTTCGTATTCGGACGCATTTGTATTTTCGGAAGAGCTATATTTTCGTTGATTTAAAAAAGATTCGTATTTCCGTTAATCTAATTTTCGTTGATTCGAAATTTGTATTTTCGTAGATTTAGTTACATTCGTACTTTCGTGAGATTGATTTATTCGTACTTTCGTAACATTGTTTTCGTAGATTCGTAATCGGAGCATAATTCATAATTTTATGTAATGTGTATGCTATTTATATGTTTAAGAAACAAAGAATTTCTCTCTCACAAGTCAGAACTTAACTCAAAAATCCACCAATACACAGAGCCTCCGACCCAACCACACCCTATCTGGATGGAATATTTCAGAATCAGAACTAATATTCGTTCTTTCGAATTCTCGATCAGCAGAATTTTTTGTTATTTTGTATTTTCGTTGTTTTGATTTCCTTTTTCCGAATATTCGTAATTTAGATTTTTTTTTTTTCGTTCATTTTGATTTTCGTTATTTTTGAATCTTTGTTCGGTATTTTCGTTGTTTCTGTTTTCGTTTTTTCGGATTTTCATTCTTTCGTAGTTTCGTTGTTTCTAATTTAATTATTTCGGATTTTTGTTGTTTTTCATATTCGTTCTTTTCGATAGTTCATTATTCGTTAGAATTTTTAGTAAACCATTCGTACGATAACTAATGAACAAATATAACGAATTTGAACGGAAAACGAATTTGTAACTAAACGAATTGCACATGTCTAATGTTAACTTACCTCCCAGTTTCCGCCATCATTCCTGAGGGATTGGTGTAGGATGGGTGGAAAAGCCAGGTCTGGAGATATTAGGGTGATTACTTAGAAAGATCGAGAGTGGTCCTCCCTCAATCTCCCCTTGTGTAGGGAAGGGAGGCTCGTCATCTCATGTTTTGATGGGGTCAGCTTTTGGACTATAATGCCGCGTACACACGGTCGGACTTTCCGACGGCAAATGTGCGATGGGAGCTTGTTGTCGGAAATTCCGACCGTGTGTAGGCTCCATCGGACAGTTTCCATCAGAATTTCCGTGGCACAAAATTTGAGATTTGGTTCTCAAATTTTCCGACAACAAAATCCGTTTGCGTAAATTTCGGTCGTGTGTACACAATTCCGAGGCACAAAGTGCCATGCATGCTCGGAATCAAGCAGAAGAGCCGTACTGGCTATTGAACTTAATTTTTCTCGACAAAAGTCAGACGGACCTAGAAATAAAACATGTTTCAAATCTTTCTGACGGACTCGAGTCCGGTCGAATAATTTGTTCGTCTGTGTGCTACTCCGACGGACGAAAACCGACACTAGGGCAGCTATTGGCTACTGGCTATGAACTTCCTTATTCTAGTCTTATTCTAGTCCGGTCGTACGTCATCACAGTCAAATCCGTCGGACTTTGGTGTGCTTGTGTGTGGCCAAGTCCGTTCGTTCAGAAAGTCCGTCGGAACTCTGCCGAAAGTCTGTCAGGAAGACCGCCGGACCTAGTCCGTCGAAAAGTCCGATCGCGTGTACACGGCATTATACGTCACCGCGTTCTTGACGTTCGGAATTTTCGACAATATTTGTGTGACCGTGTGTAAGCAACATAAGTTTGAGCCGAAATCCGTCGGAAAAAATGCCATGGATTTTGTTGTCGGAATGTGTGCCCGATTGTGTGTACGGGGCATTAGAGTCATTAACCACTTGCTTACTGGGCACTTAAACCCCTCTCCTATCCAGACCAATTTTCATCTTTCAGCACTGTCGCACTTTGAATGACAATTGCGCGGTCATACAACACTGTACCCAAATGAAATTTTTATAATTTTTTTCCCCCAAATAGAGCTTTCTTTTGGTGGTATTTGCTTTTTTTAATTTTTTGTTTTGATCATGTGATCAGCTGTCATTTTTGATGGGCACTGATGGGTGGCAGTGATGGGCACTGATGGGTTACACTGATAGGCAGCTCGGGCGGCACTGGTGGGCATTGATAGGTGGCACTTGTGGGCAGTTGCCGGGGGCCCCACTTGCCTCGGGATGGCCCCATCCAGGGCTGATCCTCAGCGCTGCAATCTGCTGCTTAAATTGACTGACTGCACTGGTTGCTCACTTCACCGGCCGGCATCTAGCTAGCAACCAGTGACGTCAATCAGAGGCCGCGGCTGCCCCAGCATTCATAGCGCACCACGGCTGCCCCAGTGGCTAGTGAACAGGCTCCGCCCACCTCTGCCATTTTCTTCAGACAACATGGAGAGGGAGCGGAAAGACCGCCCTTGATAGCTGGCGCTGCCTTGCTGCTGTGAGTGACACACGTGACTGTACTGCACCAGGCCGGCGGCCTCAAGTAAGTCTAATGCCGCGTACACACGAAGGGACAATCCCGCGGGATTATCCTCTGGACTCAAGTCCAGCGGACAATCCCCTCGTGTGTGGGCGTCGGCGGACTTTTTGGCGCCAAAGTCCGGTGGACCAAAGTTTTAAGTTTTGTTTTAAAACTATCCGCTGGACTTGGCAGTCCGGCGGACAATCCCGCCGTTAGTAGGCTAGTCCGCCGGACTTTTGAAAATGAACGGACTTGCCGCTCATCGGCTAGTCCGTTCATTTAGCACGTGACTTCAGGTTACGTAGCTAGCGTAGGCAGTAAATGCCGCCGCGCTAGCTCCGTAACCTGGCATGGATTTAAAGGGACTCCCCACGCCGAAAAACGGCGTGGGGGTTCCCCCCAAATCCATGTCAGACCCTTATCCGAGCACGCAGCCTGGCAGGCCAGGAAAGGGGTGGGGACGAACGAGCGCCCCCCCCCCCTCCTGAGCCGTACCAGGCCGCGTGCCCTCAACATGGGGGGTGCCCTGGGGAAAGGGGGGCCGTGCGGCCCCCCCCCACCCCAAAGCACCTTGTCCCCATGTTGATGAGGACAAGGGCCTCTTCCCGACAACCCTGGCCGTTGGTTGTCGGGGTCTGCGGGCGGGGGCTTATCGGAATCTGGGAGCCCCCTTTAATAAGGGGGCCCCCAGATACCGGCCCCCCACCCTATGTGAATGAGTATGGGGTAAGATGTACCCCTACCCATTCACCTAAGGTGTAAAATGTAAAGTAAAAAAAACACCCACACTTTTGAAAAAATAGTTTATTGCACTGCTCCGGGGGTCTTCTTCCGTCTTGGGGGTCTTCTCGCCGGACTCCTCCGCTCTCTTCTGCTCTTTTACCAAGCTCTTTCACGAGCGGAGAAGTCCGGCTACCTTCTTCGTTGTCGCCGCCGTCGTCTGGGGGTCTCGATTCGCCTTCGGGGGTCTTCCGGGGTCTCTTCTGTTCTTGCGGCGGTCGTCGTCTTCCGCGCCGCCGGCGCCTTCTTCTTCTTCTTCTTGTTCTTCTTCTTCTTCCGATGTTGACCCGTCGCTGTCTCTGCCCGGAATGCCAGAGCCGCGCTGTGCTGGGACTTATATAGGGACATGGGGACAGGGTCACATGCTCATGTCACATGGTGACCCCGCCCCCTTGTGATGTCACAGTCCCAGCATCCTCCGGGACTGTGACATCACAAGGGGGCGGGGTCACCATGTGACATGAGCATGTGACCCTGTCCCCATGTCCCTATATAAGTCCCAGCACAGCGCGGCTCTGGCATTCCGGGCAGAGACAGCGACGGGTCAACATCGGAAGAAAAAGAACAAGAAGAAGAAGGCGGAAGAAGAAGAAGAAGGCGGCGCAGAAAGCGACGACCGCCGCAAGAACAGAAGAGACCCCCGGAAGACCCCCGAAGGCGGATCGAGACCCCCAGACTAAGGCGGCGACGACGAAGAAGGTAGCCGGACTTCTCCGCTCGGTAAAAGTGCTTGGTAAATGGCGAAGGAGTCCGGCGAGAAGACCCCCAAGACGGAAGAAGACCCCCGGAGCAGTGCAATAAAATATTTTTTCAAAAGTGTGTGTTTTTTTACTTTACATTTTACACCTTAGGTGAATGGGTAGGGGTACATCGTACCCCATACTCATTCACATAGGGTGGGGGGCCGGGATCTGAGGGCCCCCTTATAAAAGGGGGCTCCCAGATTCCGATAAGCCCCCGCCCGCAGACCCCCGACAACCAACGGCCAGGGTTGTCGGGAAGAGGCCCTTGTCCTCATCAACATGGGGACAAGGTGCTTTGGGGTGGGGGGGGGGCCGCACGGCCCCCCTTTCCCCAGGGCACCCCCCATGTTGAGGGCACGCGGCCTGGTACGGCTCAGGAGGGGGGGGGCGCTCGTTCGTCCCCACCCCTTTCCTGGCCGGCCAGGCTGCGTGCTCGGATAAGGGTCTGACATGGATTTGGGGGGAACCCCCACGCCGTTTTTCGGCGTAGGGAGTCCCTTTAAATCCATGCCAGGTTACGGAGCTAGCGCGGCGGCATTTACTGCCTACGCTAGCTACGTAACCTGAAGTTACGTTCTAAATGAACGGACTGCTCCGTGTGTGGGCAAGTCCGTTCATTTTCAAAAGTCCCGCGGACTTTGGCCGGCGGATTGTCCGCCGGAGAAGTCCGCACGTGTGTGGGCAAGTCCGCACGTGTGTGGGCAAGTCCACACGCTCGGAAAGTCCGGCGAAGCCAGCTGGAAAGTCCGGCGGATTGTCCGCTGGACTAAGTCCGCCGGCAAAAGTCCGCACGTGTGTACGCGGCATAACAATGTCTACTTAAGTAAGTTCAAGTTATGCATCAAACACAGCCACTGTCTGTGCCCCTCAAAAGCTGCCACTGTGCCCCTCAAAAGCTGCCACTGTGCCCATCAAACAGCCACTTTGCCCATCAAAGCTGCCACTGTGCCCATCAAACACAGCCACTTTGCCCATCAAAGCTGCCACTGTGCCCATCAAAACTGCCACTGTGCCCATTAAAAATGCAGCCACTGTGCCCATCAAACGCTGCCACTGTGCCCACCAAACTAGTGTCATATTGTCCAAATGTTTTAATTGTTTAACGTGTTAATGTTTAAACACTGATTTTGTTGGAAGTACCCAAAAATATAGCCTTATTGATCATTTGCATTTTTATTCTCGTGCGTGATCGTGTAGACAGGGCCCCAGTGCACTCTATTGCCCGGGGGCTTATAATGCTCTTAAGATGGCCCTGGTCTCAGTGACTCGTGATCACAACGTGCTCCGCGTGCGCCTTGTAGGGCGCGCGCAGGGAGCGTGCACAGGGAAGGCCGTCATATGACGTCCTCCTGGGAATTGAGATCCGCGCTGTCGCCGAATGACGGCCATAGCGCGGATGTCAAGTGGTTAAGGAGTGTAATTGTCTTGGGGTGTTTGGTTCGTTGGGGCTCGGTTTGTTAATAGTTTGAATTTGGCTGTGGTGCGAAAGTGGGTCAAACAGGCCCATGTATGTGAAAATTTGGTTGGACAGTCTTTGGCTGTGGAAGGTTAGTTCTTCCTTAGGCTGCATTCACACCTGAGCGTAGCGGAACGAGCGTTTTTACGCGCGAATACGGTCGTTTTTGCACATTTGCATACGGCGTAACAGGCGTTTTTCAACTTCGGCGATTTTCTTGATAGCCAATAGGAAAAATGATCATCACTGTCATCATTTGTTGCTATGTTCTATGGGGATACAAACGCCCAAATCAGCCCGATTCGCGCGACAAAAAAGGGTCCGGAACTTGTTTGAGCTTCAGGCGTTCGGCTTCAGGCGACATGGAGTGGAGATGTGAACCATCTCCATAGAGAATAATGTATTTTATCCCCTCGAACGTTTTGTAGCTTCAGGCGTAGGGCGGCTTAGGGCGACAAAACGCTCAGGTGTGAATGCAGCCTTACTTCCATTTCTGCAATTTTTTCCACTTGTTTGAGCCATTTAGAGGCGGTTACAATGTAGCTTTGTAGAAGGAAGCATTTCCTCAGTCTCCTCTCCCCCCAGTGATCAGTCTGCAACAATGTAGCTTTGTAGTAGGCAGAAAGAAACATCTCCTCAATCTCTTCTCCCCCAGTGATCCAACTGCTACATTGTAACTTTGTAGTAGGCAGAAGGAAGGGTTTTCTCAGTCTCTTCTCCTCCGGTGTAGCAGAACTAATATCATAGAAAACAAAACAAAAAAAATACTGTAGCACGCAGACAACATAACTGCGGTTACTTCCCTTGTTCTGGCTGGAGTTGCAGTTTTATTTCTCAGCACGTCTTTGAATACAAAAATAAATATGTCTTTTGTGTGTTTTTTTTTCATTTCTCCTCTTTTTATTCAGCTTTATGGTCTTATTTTATGTTGGATACAGAAAACAAGTTTATGTCTCGATTTGCTTCTTAAGTTCTCTTTATCTTCTCCGGGTTTTCGCTGTTTGCTCAGCGCGCGATGTGGCTGGTAAGTATTTTTTGCCGTACGATTCCAGTATTGATCTCTAGAAAGTGAACCATACGGTAACCTTTTCTGAGAAAATAATATCTGCCTCGACAAATGTTCCAGGACGCAGATAAATCAAAGCAACTTTCAGCACCGCAGGGACAATGTTTTCCTAATTTAAAACCTTGAATCCAGCCGGTGCTCTGGTAACGTTACGGATCTAATTGTCCTGTCGGGGTCTGGACTGTTAACCCTCGCCAGGCTGAAGACAGGCAGGTACTGGCTATCGGGACTACCGGGAGTTTCCCGGTGGGCCGGTTTGAGTGACAGCCTGTCAAAGTAATGGCTGCAGGGCCCGCGCATGTACTTCAGGGGTGGACTGACCTATCCGCACTGTGGGGCCCCATGATAGGCTCTACAACACTAGCACTGGAAGCGGCTGCAATAGGACCTCTCACAGCGTGCTGTTCCCCGCCGGCCCCTCCTTCCCTCCCGTTTACCCTGGGTGCTTGTACATGACGGGACGGGCGAGAAGAGTGGAGGGGCTGGCAGAGAGCAGCGCGCCATGAGAGGTCTTATTGCAGGCATCAAGTGAGGCTGTGTACTATCGCCATCACTGGGGAGGGGGGAGCAGAGGCAGCCAGTACAGATGTGGGGGGTAAGGATGAGCCCGGTGTTCGATTCGAACCCATGTTCGAATCGAACACCGGGTGTTCGCTCGCTCGGCGAGCCCAGAACTATTGGGGCCGCTCGCATCAAATTCGTGTGATGCGAGCGGCCCCGCAATGCATTGCGGCCCGCGCAGTGCAATGCTGGCTGATGATTGGCCAAGCATGCACTGTGACCCCGCATGCTTGGCCAATCACAGCGCCGGCAGCGAGGAGAGCCATAATTGGCTACAGGCAGGATGCCTGTAGCCAATTATAGCTCAGGGGCTTTAGTACACGCCCCACGGTATAAGAGGCCGCCGCGCCGGCGGCCTCGCATATTATGTTTCAGTCAGTGTCAGCGTGTCAGTGTGCTGCTGACAACAATATGTGCTCTATTTCTGGGGATATGTGTGTGCATGCTGTTAGAACAGCATTGCAGTATCACATCTGGGGGGTGTCTATAGGTGGCCTGTGAAGGGGGCAGGTTTCCTGTGCTTAGAACTTTCCCTGCAAAAAAGTGTCATTTTTGCAGGAAAAAAGCTATTTAAAATCACTCGCGGCTAATGAATTGATGGCTCCTGTAACACAGAGAACTGTCATTCATTAATAAAAAACAAAAAAAAAGCGTAGGGGTCCCCCCAAATTCAATAACCAGGCCCTTCAGGTCTGGGATGGATATTAAGGGGAATCCCAGCCAAAAAAAAAAAAAAAAAAAATGGCGTAGGGTCCCCCTCAAAATCCATACCAGACCCTTGAGGTCTGGTATGGATTTTAAGGGGAACCCTAGCCAAAAAAAATGGCGTGGGGTCCCCCTCAAAATCCATACCAGACCCTTATCCGAGCACGCAACCTGGCAGGCCGCAGGAAAAGAGGGGGGGACGAGAGCGGCCCCCCTCTCGCCTGAACCGTACCAGGCCACATGCCCTCAACATTGGGAGGATGCTTTGGGGGTCTAAGACCCCTAAAGCACCTTGTCCCCATGTTGATGAGGACAAGGGCCTCTTCCCCACAACCGTGCCCGGTGGTTGTGGGGGTCTGCGGGCGGGGGGCTTATCGGAATCTGGAAGCCCCCTTTAACAAGGGGACCCCCAGATCCCGCCCCCCCCCCTGTGTGAAATGGTAAGGGGGTACAAAAGTACCCCTACCATTTCACCAAAAAAGTGGCAAAAATTGTAAAAATGACAGGAGACAGTCTTTGACAATTCCTTTATTAAAATCTTCTTTCTTCTTTCTTCATCCTTCGGTTTCTTCATCTTCTCCTTCCTTCATCTTCTTCCATCTTCTTCTTCCATTTTCTTCTTCCTCCGATCCGCTTCTTCTTGCGCTGGTCTTCTTCGTCCTTCTCGTCCGGCATCTTCTTCCGTCGGTGTCGGCGTCGGCGTCGGTGTCGGTGTCGGTGTCTTCTTGGGCCGCTCCGCGCAATGGGAGGCTCCCGCTGTGTGAGGCTCCGCTCCATCTGACAGGTCTTTTATAATGGAGGGCACCTGGTGACCCCGCCCCCTCTGACGCACAGAGACGTCATGGGGAATTCCATGATGGCTTTCCCCATGATGTCAGAGGGGGGCGGGGTCACCAGGTGCCCTCCGTTTTAAAAGACCTGTCAGATGGAGCGGAGCCTCACACAGCGGGAGCCTCCCATTGCGCGGAGCGGCCCAAGAAGACACCGACACCGACACCGACGCCGACGGAAGAAGATGCCGGACGAGAAGGACGAGAAGACCAGCGCAAGAAGAAGCGGATCGGAGGAAGAAGAAAATGGAAGAAGAAGATGGAAGAAGATGAAGGAAGGAGAAGATGAAGAAACCGAAGGATGAAGAAAGAAGAAAGACGATTTTAATAAAGGAATTGTCAAAGACTGTCTCCTGTCATTTTTACCATTTTTGCCACTTTTTTGGTGAAATGGTAGGGGTACTTTTGTACCCCCTTACCATTTCACACAGGGGGGGGGGCCGGGATCTGGGGGTCCCCTTGTTAAAGGGGGCTTCCAGATTCCGATAAGCCCCCCGCCCGCAGACCCCCACAACCACCGGGCACGGTTGTGGGGAAGAGGCCCTTGTCCTCATCAACATGGGGACAAGGTGCTTTAGGGGTCTTAGACCCCCAAAGCATCCTCCCAATGTTGAGGGCATGTGGCCTGGTACGGTTCAGGCGAGAGGGGGGGCCGCTCTCGTCCCCCCCTCTTTTCCTGCGGCCTGCCAGGTTGCGTGCTCGGATAAGGGTCTGGTATGGATTTTGAGGGGGACCCCACGCCATTTTTTTTGGCTAGGGTTCCCCTTAAAATCCATACCAGACCTCAAGGGTCTGGTATGGATTTTGAGGGGGACCCTACGCCATTTTTTTTTTTGGCTGGGATCCCCCTTAATATCCATCCCAGACCTGAAGGGCCTGGTTATTGAATTTGGGGGGACCCCTACGCTTTTTTTTTTTTTTTTTTCATTTTTTTTATTTTTTATCAATGACTTTTTTTTATGAATGAGTTTCAATGAATCACTGTTCTCTGTGTTACGGGAGCCGTGAATTAACATTAGCCGCGAGTGATTTTAAATAGCTTTTTTACTTTCAAAAATGACACTTTGCGCAGAGACAGTTCTAAACACGGGAAACATGCGCCCCTTCACAGGCATACTATAGACACCCCCCAGGTACGAAATTTAAAGGAATATTACACTTTTATTGTTTCAATTTAAGCATTATTAAAATCACTGCTCCTGAAAAAACGTCCGTTTTTAAAAAAAAATTTTGCATTGATACATGTCCCCTGGGGCAGGACCCAGGTCCCCAAACACTTTTTATGACATTAACATGCATATTAGCCTTTAAAATGAGCACTTTTAATTTCGAACGTTCGCCTCCATTATAACTAATAGGGTTCTAAAGCTCGCACGGACTTTAGGTCCGTTCGCGGGTTCTGGTGCGAGCCGAACGGGGGGGGTTCGGCTCATCCCTAGTGGGGGGCCCGGACCCAACAGGATCGCAGGAGGCCCCATGACACTCTCCTGTTTCCCCCCACCACCCCCACTGTGTCCTCCACCCCCAATGCTGTCCCCCTCTAGCCTCCACCCATCATTGTTTCCTCCACCCCCCACGCTGTCCTCCTCTGTCCTCCACCACCCTCACTGTGTCCACCACCCCCACTGTGTCCTCCACCCCCCACGCTGTTCCCCTCTAGCCTCCACCCCCACTGTGTCCTCCACCCCCCACGATGTCCCCCTCTGTCCTCCACCACCCCCACTGTGTCCTCAACCCCCACGCTGTCCCCCTCTGTCCTCCACCACCCCCACTGTGTCCTCCACCCCCAATGCTGTCCCCCTCTAGCCTCCACCCCCCATTGTGTCTTCCACCCCCCACGCTGTCCCCCTCTATCCTCCACCACCCCCACTGTGTCCTCCACCCCCCACGCTGTTCCCCTCTATCCTCCACCACCACTGTGTCCTCCACCCCCCACGCTATCCCTCTCTGTCCTCCACCCCCTCACTGTGTCCTCCACCCCCCACTGTGTCCTCCACCCCCCACGCTGTCCCCCTCTGTCTTCCACCACCCCCACTGTGTCCTCCACCCCCATGCTGTCCCCCTCTATTCTCCATCCCCCACTGTGTCCTCCACCTCCACGCTGCCCCCCTCTGTCCTCCACCCCTGCACTGTGTCCTCCACCCCCACGCTGTCCCCCTCTGTCCTCCACCCCCCACGCTGTCCCCCTCTGACCTTCACTCTCCACTGTGTCCTACACCCCCCACTGTGTCCTACACCCCCACTATGTCCTCCACCCCCCACTGTGTCCTACACCCCCACTATGTCCTCCACCCCCAACGGGGTCCCCATCTGTCCTCCACCCTTGCACTGTGTCCTCCACCCCCAATCTGCCCCCCTCTGTCCTCCACCCCCACGTTGCCCCCCTCTGTCCTCCACCCCCACTGTGTCCTTCACGCCCACAATGTCCTCCTCTGTCCTTCACCCCCCACTGTGTCCTCCACCCCCACGCTGTCCCCCTTTGTCCTCCACCCCCACGTTGTCCCCCTCTGTCCTCCACCCCCATGTTGTCCCCCTCTGTCCTCCACCACCCACTGTGTCCTCCACCCCCACGCTGTCCCCCTCTGTCCTCCACCCCCACGCTGTCCCCCTCTGTCCTCCACCCCCACGTTGTCCCCCTCTGTCCTCCACCCCCCACTGTGTCCTCCACCCTCACATTGTCCCCCTCTGTCCTCCACCCCCCACTGTGTCCTCCACCCCCACGATGTCCCCCTCTGTCCTCCACCCCCCACTGTGTCCTCCACCCCCACGATGTCCCCCTCTGTCCTCCACCACCCACTGTGTCCTTAACCAATAGCCCATTCCACCAGCGTAGGAGAGGATGTCGATGTCTGGTGACCATGTATTTTTTTTTTTTTAATGCCCCAACAAAAGCTTTGATATGGGGAGGTTAGTATAAGGTTTTGATAAGTAAGCCGGCACATGTATAATTATACAAGACCAAATATCGGAATTCTCGCCCGTTCGCCCTCAGTCTTCCTTCCCCTAGGATGTATAGTCTGCAGGATCGGAGATAGCGTATTGGACGAGGAGCCCAATAATAAATCTCCATCTTCCTCGCTCTCATTGATCACACGCCCAGAACATGCCGCTTTATTTGTCTGATTAAATTATTCATGTCTCAAAAAAAATAAAAATAAAAAGCGCCTTTTGCTTCCCGACCGTTAGATCTGGCTCCAGCCTCTGAAGATGGCGTTTAACGTAAAGACGGGCCTTCTATAATTCCTCCCTTTTTTTTTGTCTTCAATTATTCATGTTATTTTTTAGCATAAAATATTTACAGGGCCCCTCGAAGGGTTTTTTATTTTTTTCGGAGAGGTCCTGTCAGAGGAAGCCATTGAAGAGCTATTAATCTGCAAATCTCTTGACTGAACCGGGACACTTTGACAGACCAAACTCAAACGTTTCCCGGGTTTAATTGCTCCGAGAGCGCCGCCATTTATCTGCTTTGTTTTTCAAACGGAACAACGCCGAACGTTTATTTAGAAGACGGAGTCACACAATCTATTTCAAAGCTTGTAACAATGTTTATCTTTTTTGGAACAGTTTTGGGGGCAGGGAGGGGGGGGGGGCCTTGAATTAAAATCAGCGCTTTTTCCAGCACATCCAGCACTGAATGTATGTACTGGCCAGGGGTGCTTGGGCATGCTGGGGGGGTCTATGATGCTGACTGCTGGGAGAACTTTTGTTGCTGCGAGGGGTATATGGTTGCTGGGGGGTCGATTGTTACTGGGGGATCTACTGCTGCGGGGGTCTATTTTTGCTAGATATTGGGGGGTCTACTGTTGCTGGTGGGGGGCATTTACCGTTTTGGGGAAGGTCTGTTGTTGATGACTGCTGCAGGATCTATTGTCATTGAGGGGAGGTGTAGTGTTGCTTGGGGGGGGGGGGGGGGTTCTATTGTTACTGTGGGATCTGCTGCCATGGGGAGGGAGGGGGTCTTATGGTTGACTGGTGGGGGATCTAGGGATCTGTTGTTGCTGGACAGGTGTATTGTTTCTGTTGGGGGGGTCTATTGTTGCTATGGAGGTCCAGATTTGCTGGGGGTAGATATTTACTGTGTTGAGGGAGGTCTGTTGTTGCTGGCTGCTGGAGGGTCCATCGATGAAGGCTTCTGGGGGATCTATTGTTGCTGGATGGGTGTATTTTTTCTGTTGGTGGGATCTATTGTTGCTAGGGAGGTCAGAGTTGCTGGGGGTAGATATTTACTGTTTTGAAGGGAGGTCTGTTGGTGGGGGGATCTATTGTTGCTATGGAGGTCCAGATTTGCTGGGGGTAGATATTTACTGTTTTGAGGGAGGTCTGTTGTTGCTGGCTGCTGGAGGGTCCATTGATGATGGCTTCTGGGGATCTATTGTTGCTGGAGGGGTGTATTGTTTATGTTGGGGTGATCTATTGTTGCTAGGGAGGTCCACAGTTGCTGGGGGTAGATATTTACTGTGTTGAGGGAGGTCTGTTGTTGCTGGCTGCTGGAGGGTCCATTAATGATGGCTTCTGGGGATCTATTGTTGCTGGAGGGGTGTATTGTTTATGTTGGGGAGATCTATTGTTGCTAGGGAGGTCCACAGTTGCTGGGGGTATATATTTACTGTGTTGAGGGAGGTCTGTTGTTGCTGGCTGCTGGAGGGTCCATCGATGAAGGCTTCTGGGGGATCTATTGTTGCTGGATGGGTGTATTGTTTCTGTTGGGGGGATCTATTGTTGCTAGGGAGGTCAGAGTTGCTGGGGGTAGATATTTACTGTTTTGAAGGGAGGTCTGTTGGTGGGGGGATCTATTGTTGCTATGGAGGTCCAGATTTGCTGGGGGTAGATATTTACTGTGTTGAGGGAGGTCTGTTGTTGCTGGCTGCTGGAGGGTCCATCGATGAAGGCTTCTGGGGGATCTATTGTTGCTGGATGGGTGTATTGTTTCTGTTGGGGGATCTATTGTTGCTAGGGAGGTCAGAGTTGCTGGGGGTAGATATTTACTGTTTTAAAGGGAGGTCTGTTGGTGCTGGCTGCTGGAGAGTCCATTGATGATGGCTTCTGGGGGATCTATTGTTGCTGGGGTGAATGTATTGTTTCTGGTGGGATCTATTGGGAGGAGGATAAGGGGCATGGATAAGGGATGGTGGCTTGGGGAGATGGACAATGGTTGACTTAGGGGAAGTATTAGTACCTCTACCTATTCTCTGAAAAAAATCCATGTATAAGGCCCCATAAGACCCTTATTTAATCCAGTCATATGTTAGCTAGATGGGTCTATTGTTGCTTGTGGGGGGTATTATGCTTCTAGGGGCATCTACTGTTGGGGAGGGAATATTTACTGTTTTGGGGGTGGTCTGTTGCTGCTGGTTGCTGGAGGGTCTATTGATGCTGGTAGGGTGTCTATTGTTGCTGAGGGGGTCTATGCTTGCTTGGGGGATATATTGTTGGTGGTGATGGTAAGGGGGTCTATTGGCAGTAGAATAAGGGGTAGCGATAAGGGATGGTGCTTGGAGGTGGGTTGGGTTGGACACTGGTTACCCCGGGAACTCAGCACAGGGATGGTGGGAACCCCTCATAATGGGCATAGCAGGGGTACAGACCCGGGAATTCAGCACAGGGATGGTGGGAACCCCTCATAATGGGCAGAGCAGGTGTACAGACCCAGGAACTCAGCACAGGGATGGTGAGAACCCCTCAAAATGGGCACAGCGGGTGTACAGACCTTGGAGCTCAGCACAGGGATAGTGGTAACTCCTCATAATAGGCACAGTAGATGTACAGACCCGGGAACTCAGCACAGGGATGGTGGGAGCCCCTCATGATGGGCACAGCAGGTGTACAGACCTGGGAACTCAGCACAGGGATGGTGGGAACCTCTCATAATGGGCACAGCAGGTGTACAGACCCGGGAACTCAGCACAGGGATGGTGGGAGCCCCTCATGATGGGCACAGCAGGTGTACAGACCCGGGAACTCAGCACAGGGATGGTGGAAACCCCTCATGATGGGCACAGCGGGTGTACAGACCCGGGAACTCAGCACAGGGATGGTGGGAACCCCTCATAATGGGCACAGCAGGTGTACAGACCCGGGAACTCAGCACAGGGATGGTGGTAACTCCTCATAATGGGCACAGCAGGTGTACAGACCCGGGAACTCAGCACAGGGATGGTGAGAACCTCTCATAATGGGCACAGCAGGTGTACAGACCTGGGAACTCAGCACAGGGATGGTGAGAACCCCTCATAATGGGCACAGCGGGTGTACAGACCCGGGAACTCAGCACAGGGATGGTGAGAACCTCTCATAATGGGCACAGCGGGTGTACAGACCCGGGAACTCAGCACAGCAGGTAGAAACCCCAACAACTGAAATCTCAAGAGGTATCGGGATTGAATAATAAAGAGATTTTAGTGCAAACACAGCAATACACTTCTTGTCCTAGGGGCACAATATATATATATATATATACACACATACATATTGATGTTTGTTTTCACTTATTGATAGCTGCCAGCTTGTGAGTTTCTTTGAGATGAAGAAAAAATAAATATTCCCGAGAAATGAAAAGAAAACCTTTCCGGAGAAATAAAATTTCATAGCAGAAAATAACACACCTAGTCCTATGCAATATTTAGAAATGTTAAACATTTTGATAATAAAAGATGTCAAACTTTAGTGTAAAATAATGAATACAGTTCAAATTTCTCATACAGAATTCCTATTATGGTTCTTGACCTAAATTTGGGGGTTTCTTTTTTTTTTTGTAGATAATGTTAATGAGCACTTAGAAGCCCTCGGAGAACATCAGCGACTTGAAGCCGTGAGTTTGGAGGCGCCTCAAACAACGCCAGTCAGTAGGGATGGGCCCGGTGCTCGATGCGAACCCACGTTCGCATCGAGCACCGGGCGTTCGCTCGCTCGGCGAGCCCAGAACTATTTTGGCCGCTCGCATCACGTTCGTGTGATGCGAGCGGCCCCGCAATGCATTGCGGCCGGCGCGGCCGGCGCAGTGCATTGCTGGCTGATGATTGGCCAAGCATGCACTGTGACCCCGCATGCTTGGCCAATCACAGCGCCGGAAACTCGAAGAGCCATAATTGGCTACAGGCAGGACGCCTGTAGCCAATTACAGCTCAGGGGCTTTAGTACACGCCCCCCCCTATAAAAGGCCGCCACGCCGTCTGCGCCGGTCACATGCTGTTCCGACATAGATAGAGCAGGATAGTTCTGTGACACTCTGCTGGATTTAGTTAGTTAGAGAGATTTACTTAGAGAGATTGAGTTAGATAGATTCATTTACAAAGATTGATTTAGAAAGAGGGGCTTGTAGTGTGTTCGTGGCAGGCAGGCAGAGCTCCTATATTTTGTTCCCAGAAGCACCTATAGGACTTGTAGTGTGTTCGTGGCAGGCAGGCAGAGCTCCTATATTTTGTTACCCAGAAGCACCTATAGGACTTGAAGTGTGTTAGTCCCATCACACAGAGATCATATTTTTCAGCCCCTGTTTAACAGGGGCGGGTAATTACAATTTTTAAAAAAAAAAATGCTTTGCAACACGTGTGACTGCTGTGCTCCAAGTACAGTATCTGTGAGGGGTTGCAGTGTTGTGGCACCAGCACCAGTGCCTAAGGCACAATTTTTCAGCCCCTGTTTAACAGGGGCGGGTAATTACAAATCTTGATCTAATAGTTCACAGCAGGGCCCATTCCTGCGCCCACCAAGAGTAACTATGAGGGCCTACAGTCTTGTGGCAAACACCGTCCACCACCACCGCCAAAGGCCCAATTTTTCTGCCCTGTTCATCAGGTGCTTGCAATTACAAATCTTGATCTAATAACTCACAGCAGGGCCCATTCCTGCGCCCACCAAGAGTAACTGTGAGAGCTTACAGTCTTGTGGCAACACCGTCCACCACCACCACCACCACCCCCAATTTTTCTGCCCTGTTCAACAGGTGCATGCAATTACAAATCTTGATCTAATAACTCACAGCAGGGCCCATTCTTGCGCCCACCAAGAGTAACTGTGAGAGCTTACAGTCTTGTGGCAACACCGTCCACCCCCACCGCCAAAGGCCCAATTTTTCTGCCCTGTTCATCAGGTGCTTGCAATTACAAATCTTGATCTAATAACTCACAGCAGGGCCCATTCCTGCGCCCACCAAGAGTAACTGTGAGAGCTTACAGTCTTGTGGCAACACCGTCCACCACCACCACCACCACCCCCAATTTTTCTGCCCTGTTCAACAGGTGCATGCAATTACAAATCTTGATCTATTAACTCACAGCAGGGCCCATTCCTGTGCCCACCAGTCTTGTGGCTACACCAACATCTAATAGGGCAAATTTCTGCAGAGTATATACGCCAGGCCCCTACTTTCAAACATCCAACTTACAAACGACTCTACTTGCAAATGGAAAGAGAAAACAGGAAGTGAGAGGAAATCTACCCCTAGGAAGGGAAATTCTATCCTGTTAGATTTAATTTGGGAAAAAGGTATCTCCTCTCTACTGATACTTTATCACCAATCCTTGTTTCAATTAAAACCCCACTTTTTCCAAAAACATTTGTCATTGGGACGGAAAGTGAGGTGACATGTTCTGAACAGATGTGCAAAGACAGAAAATGTTACAGGGGTGATAACCCCTCCCTATGTTCTCCAAAAAGCTTAAAAAATAGATTTTTTTGGGATGGAGCTACACTTCATAATGTACCTGTTCAGATTCTACTTAAGAACAAACCTAAAGCCGCAAGTGGTTTTAAATGGCTTCTTTTTTTCCTTTACAAATGTCATTTTGTGCAAGGACAGTTCTAAACACGGGAAACACATGCCACTTCACAGGCATACTTTGGACACCCCCCAGGTACCATATTTAAAGGAAAATTTCACTTTTTTTTTTTCACTTTATGCATCATTAAAATGACTGCTCCCGAAAAAACGTTAGTTTTTAAAAGTTCTTTTTGCATTGATATATGTCCCCTGGGCAGGACCCGGGTCCCCAAACCTGTTTTATGACATTAACATGCATATTGGCCGTTGTAATTAGCACTTTTGATTTCGAACGTTCGCGTCCATTATAACGTATAGGGTTCGAAAATTCGCGCGAACTTTCGGTCCGTTCGAAGGTTCTGGTGCGAAGCGAACCCGGGGGTGTTCGGCTCATCCCTACCAGTCAGCTTTTTTATTTTTTTTATTTTATTTTTTTTAAGCACTTTAACCTGAAGAAACAGTCAGGGAGCCGCGGAACGTTTTGTAAAAAAAAAAGTTTTTCATTCACGAAGAGCTTTTGTCCTCCTTTTTATCATTATATAAAGGGTTCTCTAGTGAATTAGACACACGTTTATTCTTATCTCACGAAAGAGGTCAGTACATTGGGTTTTGTATTCTCCACAATAAGATCCAAAAATGTTTGCACTCTGGGGGGTTTCCTCATCACGTTATCCTTCCGAGTTGCCCCAATTTCAGGTTAGCCCAACAAGGATCTTTAGGGAAATCTCCTCAACAGTAGACATGGGACGAACGACCCCCTTGTTCGGTTGGCGGCAGAACTTTGAGCCTGGGTTCAGACTAGTGCGGTGCAAATTCAAGGCCCTGCGTGACTGCGCAGTGAAACGTCGGCTGTTCTGCAGATTGTCCGCGTTTTAGGTGCGAATCAGCTGCTAGCATGAATTCGCAACTCATTTTACTACTTCTGAGGGGGAAGTCCACGCCAAATTTTTATAAAAAAAAACGGCATGGGTTCCCCCTCCAGAGGCATACCAGGCCCTTAGGTCTGGTATGGATTTTAAGGGTACCCCTACGCCGAAAAAACGGCGTGGGGGTCCCCCCCAAAATCCACACCAGACCCTTATCTGAGCACGCAGCCTGGCGTACCAGCCTGGCGTACCAGGCCGCATGCCCTCAACATGGGGGGGTGGGTGCTTTGGGGAAGGGGGGCGCCCTGCGGCCCCCCACCCCAAAGCACCTTGTCCCCATGTTGATGAGGACAAGGGTCGGGGTCTGCAGGCAGGGGGCTTATCGGAATCCGGGGTGGGGGGCCGGGATCTGGGGGCCCCCTTATTAAAGGGGGCTCCCGGATTCCGATAAGCCCCCCACTCGCCGACCCCGACAACCAACGGCCAGGGTTGTCGGGAAGAGGCCCTTGTCCTCATCAACATGGGGACAAGGTGCTTTGGGGTGGGGGGCCGCAGGGCGCCCCCCTTCCCCAAAGCACCCACCCCCCATGTTGAGGGCATGCGGCCTGGTACAGTTCAGGAGGGGGGTGCTTGCTCGTCCCCACCCCCTTTCCTGACCTGCCAGGCTGCGTGCTCAGATAAGGGTCTGGTATGGATTTTGGGGGGACCCCCATGCCGTTTTTTCGGCGTAGGGGGTACCCTTAAAATCCATACCAGACCTAAGGGCCTGGTATGCCTCTGGAGGGGAAATCCATGCCGTTTTTTTTTTTTTCAAAAATTGGGCGTGGACTTCCCCTAAAGAGGTGGTACAATGACTTGCGAATTTCTGTTCAGAACGCAAGCCAGGTGCGAATCAGATGCGTGCCCATAGAAGATAATGGGCCTGAATTCGCACCTGATCCGTCCCGCACCGCACCAAAGACGGTTGCGGTTTTTCGGCAATTCGCAGTGCGCATGCACCGGACATGTGTGAACGTGCCCCATTGAAAACAATGGGTTTTCAAATGTCCTGCGAATTCGCTATAGTGTGAACCCAGGCTGAAACATTGCAAAACTTTGGAACCGAATAACGGACCCCATTGAAGCCTATGCGGCCCCCCCGAACTGAAAAACTCAAAAGTGTCCATTTTAAAGTGGGGTGACACTGTCTGTAATGTTTTTTTTTTTTTTTTGTACAATGAGAACGATTATGATATGTAAATTCATCACTCACGTGTTCCGTTTTGTAAGCGAACTGCTGCTGGTTTTCGTCACCTAAAAACACTTATAAAAAATCTTGCTGCTGGGTGCCATCTTGCCTGTGGGCATGTGAAACCACACAGGCACCTTCTTCCTGGTTGCTGTTCCCAGCATGGCCCAGCATGCACCGCCGTTATTGCGCCGATCTCGCGCAGTAACGGCAAAGTGTAGCTCACGTTCGCCGAAATCTCGCGAGATTTCGGCAGGGGCCCCGTAAATCTCACGAGATTTCGGCACGAGCCCCGTAAATCTTGCGAGATTTCGGCAGATGTCTGCACTGACTCCTGGGATCAATGACACCGGACCCAGGAGACAGTGCGGCATGACGAGGATCGACGCACAGACCCCGCCCACCCCCGAAGAGACAGAGCAGCAATTACAAGGTAAGTGAAAAAAAAAACCACGCCATTTAGTACTCTTTGCCTGATTTGGAAGGCAAAGAGATTTACTAAATGAAGTGTGTGCAGGACCGCTTTAAGGGTTATATGCAAGTCATTTAACCACTTGCCGTCCGCGCTATAGCCGAAAAAGACGGCTACAGCGTGGACTTAATTTGGACGTCCTCCCATGCTTGAGCAGCCTGCGCGCCCCCTGCAGGGCGCGCGCGGTGCGTTCTGTGATCATCAAGTCTATGAGACTCGCCTGATCACAGATCGTAGTAAGGGGTCGATCCCAACCCCTTTCCACGTGATCAGCTTTCAGCCAATGACAGCTGATCATGTGATGTAAACAGAGCCGGTAATCGGCTATTTTTCCTCCTCACGCTGATAGCGCGAGGAGGAAAAAAAAAAGCAGATAACCGGCGGCTGCAAGAGGGACATCAGTCCCGATCGTGCAGGTACCTACCGGCGCCACCTACCAGTGCCCACCAGAGCCACCTATCAGTGCCCACAGTACCACCCATCAGTGCCCACAGTGCCACCCATCAGTGCCCACAGTGCCACCCATCAGTGCCCACAGTGCCACCCATCAGTGCCCACAGTGCCACCCATCAGTGCCCACAGTGCCACCCATCAGTGCCCACAGTGCCGCCTATAAATTAATCAGTGTGTCATTACCAGTGCTGCCTATCAATACCACCTACCAGTGCCACCTACCAGTGCCCATCAGTGACATCTATCAGTGCCACCCATCAGTGCCACCTATCAGTGCCACCCATCAGGGCCCGTCAGTGCCATCTTATCAGTGCCCATCAGTGTCACCTTATCTGTGCCTATCAGTGTCGCCTTAACTGTGCATATCAGTGCAGCCCATCAGTGCCCATCAGTGCAGCATCATCAGCGAATATCAATGAAGGAGAAAAATGACCCGTTTGCAAAATTTTATAAAAATTTTTTCAAAAATTTCTGTCTTTTTTTGTTTGTTTAGCAAAAAATAAAAACCCAAATGGTGATTAAATACCACCAAAAGAAAGCTCCATTTGTGTGAAAAAAAATTTAAAAAATTTCATTTGAGTACAGTGTAGAATGACCGTGCAATGGTCATTCAATATGTGACAGTGCTGAAAGATGAAAATTGGTCTGGGCAGGAGGGGTGTTTAAATGCCCAGTAAGCAAGAGGTTAAATATAGACAACTAAGTGTTTGAAAACAGCCCGAAGACTGTATGCCACATCCCTAATTACAAATATGGAACAAAGGAAGGAGCCCCCCGAGGGGACTTTAACCACTTCAGCCTCGGAAGGATTTGCCCCCTTCCTGACCAGAGCACTTTTTGCGATACGGCACTGCATCGCTTTAACTGACAATTGCGCGGTCGGTCGACATTGCACCCAAACAAAATTGACGTCCTTTTTTCCCCACAAATAGAGCTTTCTTTTGGTGGTATTTGATCATTTCTGCGATTTTTATTTTTTGCGCTATAAAACAAAAAAGAGCGCCAATTTTGAAAAAAAAGCAATATTTTTTTACTCTTTGCTATAATAAATATCCCCCAAAAAGATATAAAAAAAAAGTTTTCCTCAGTTTAGGCCGATACGTATTCTTCTACATATTTTTGGTAAAAAAAATCTCAATAAGCGTATATTGATTGGTTTGCGCAAAAGTTATAGCCTCTACAAATTTAGGGGCTATATTTATGGCATTTTTATTATTATTATATTTTTTTTACTAGTAATGACGGTGATTTGAATGAATGAATGATTTGTATAGCGCTGCAATTGCGAACTGAATCGTGAACTGAACCTGCCATTTTTAACGGGACTGCGACATTGTGGGGGACAAATTGGACACTTTTGACACTTTTTTGGGACCAGTGACATTTATACAGCGATCAGTGCTATAAAAAAATGCACTGATTACTGTGTAAATGTCACTGGCAGGGAACGGGTTAACAGTAGGGGGCGATCAAGGGGTTAACTGTGTGTCCTCTGGAGTGATTCGAACTGTGGGGGGGGGGGGATGGGACTGCCTGGGGGAGGAGACCAATCGTTGTTCATACTTAGTATGAACGACAGATTAGTCTCTTCTCCCCTGACAGCATGGAGATCTGTCTGTTTACATTGACAGATCTCCATTCTGTCTCTGTGTGGAGCGATTGTTGGTTCCCCGCGGCCGCACGTGCATCAGCTTTGGCGGCGCGCCGGGGGTTGCGTGCACGCCTACGGCGGCGCTCGTGCGCCCTCTGGTGGTCTGAAAGTGAGCTGACGTATAGCTATGATGGCTCGCCAAGGGGAGCCAACCTGCCGCAGTATAACTGCGGTGGCTGGTCGCAAAGTGGTTAAAGGCAGTATGGTAATAAGAGTAAAGTAGAGTAAAATCAATAATTTTATTCAAACATAATAAAAATAAAAAGGGATCACAATCACAAAGTACAACAGTTAAGAACAAGTCAAAAATAACCATACACATATAGATCCAATACCCTATAGCTCGAGATCTGGAACCCAGGGTTGGTCTCCAGTTGGAGACCAGACCAACGGTGGAGTTCCCATGAAAGTTCCCAACATGTTTTGGAAAATATAGCATTCTTTTTTCAGGGGAAGGTACGAGCAAGGTATAGTAATGATATATGGCCATGTCACAAAAACAGCAGCAATCGTCTGCCAGCTATTAGTGGGCAGGATGGATGCCACTTGAAAGGTGATCAGCCCTGTCAACTTGATTGGAGTCCACCTGTGGTAAATTCAGTTGATTGGACATGATTTGCAGAGGCACACACCTGTCTATATAAGGTCCCACAGTTATCAGTGCATGTCAGAGCACAAACCAAACCATGAAGTCCAAGGAATTGTCTGTAGACCTCCGAGACAGGATTGTATAAAGGCACAGATCTGGGGAAGGGTACAGAAAACTTTCTGCAGAATTGAAGGTCCCAATGAGCACAGTGGCCTCCATCATCTGTAAATGGAAGAAGTTCTTCCTAGAGCGGGCAGCCCGGCTAAACTGAGCAATCAGGGGGAGAAGGGCTTTAGTCAAGAAGGTGACCAAGAACCTGATGGTCAGTCTGACAGAGCTCCAGCATTTCTCTGTGGAGAGAAGAGAACCTTTCAGAAGAACAACCATCTCTGCAGCACTCCACCAATCAGACCTGTATGGTAGAGTGGCCAGATGGCCAGATGGAAGCCACTCCTCAGTAAAAGGCAACTGTAAGCCAGCCTGGAGTTTGCCAAAAGACACTTGAAAGAATCTCAGGCCATGAGAAACAAAATTCTCTGGTCTGATGAAGCAAAGATTGAACTCTTTGGCCTGAATGACAAGTGTCATCTCTGGAGGAAACCAGGCACTGCTCATCGCCTGGCCAATACCATCCCTACAGTGAAGCATGGTAGTGGAAGCATCATGCTGTGGAGATGTTTTTCAGCCGAAGGAAATGGAAGACTAGTCAGGATTGAGGGAAAGATGAATGCAACAAAGCAGAGAGACATCCTTGATGAAAACCTGCTCCAGAGCGCTCTGGACCTCAGACTGGGATGAATGTTCATCTTTCAACAGGACAACGACCCTAAGCACACAGCCACGATAACAAAGGAGTGGTTATGGGACAACTCTGTGAAGGTCCATAAGTGGCCCAGCCAGAGCCCAGACTTGAACCCGATTGAACATCTCTGCAGAGGTCTGAAAATGGCTGTGCACTGACGCTCCCCATCCAACCTGATGGAGCTTGATTGGTCCTGCTAACAAGGATGGGAGAAACTGCCCAAAAATAGGTGTGCCAAGCTTGTAGCATTATACTCAAAAAAACTTGAGGCTGTAATTGGTGCCAAAGGTGCTTCAACAAAGTACAACTTTTAACAACACCTTTTATCAATGGTGTGACTCTTCAGTTTCTATTTTCACTACATTACACTGCTAACATGGAGATCTTGGAGATCCACTGGGGTGAAGAAGCTGCCTGCCCAGGAGCCAGATTAATTGTATCAATACTTTAGGATAACCTTACTGGTCCAGTGGTATTTTTCCACTTTCCTCTGAGTTCTGGTCAAGCCAGGCTGTTACTCTTTCAGGACTTCCCAGGTGTGTGTTTGCCCCATCAGTTAAGGAGCGTCTGGGGCAACCCAAGCTATGGAACTGTGGAGTGCCCCAAAAAATCCCTGACCAGTCACAGAAAGAGTTAATTTTTCCTGCGTGTGTCCCTGCTACCCAACAGAGCAATATGTGCAAGTGCTGAGCATATCACATATCTCAATAATGGAAAATTCCAAACCATTAGGTTAGTAAACCAGTAGACTTCAAAATATACTTTCATATCCAGAATTGTACATGTATGTGTAGTGCACCTACCCCCAACAGGATCTACTAGTTGTCCCAAATTCTACTACCTATTGAGTGCGAGCAGCCAGGCACATGGTAGATTCCCAGTCTCTCCTCACAAGAACCAGGCAGAAAGTATATTTTTCTAGATGTATTGCCTATTAAACTTGGGTGGTGTGCAGGGTGGGCCTTGGAATACTCCAGAATTAGGGTAAAAGGTAATGGGGGACACTCTCTAACTATGTTTTCTCTTCAGAGTTAAGCCACCCTCTTAAAGTTAGTTAACTATAGCTCCATTGTAAAAGTAAGACCTGAGCCCGCAAACTTGAATTTGATTTCCCAAAGGTTGGCAAGGACAGTCTCTAGGATCTTATCAGGCTGGTACTCACTGTGCCTTGGGTGTAAGGAAATGTAGAGTTACCCTTTAAGATTTATTAGTATTGTACAAAGATGTTTTTCTGTAGAAACTCACTCTTATGCGGCGTACACACGGTCGGAATTTTCGATGGAAACAGTCCGATGGGAGCTCTTCATCGGATTTTCCGACCGTGTGTATGCCCAACGGTCTTTTTCTATCGGAATTTCCGACGGACTTTGGACTGAGAACCTGTTCTCAATTTTTCCGACGCAAAACCTTTCTATCGGATTTTCCGATCGTGTGTATGCAATTCCGACACGCAAAATTCCAACGCATGCTCGGAAACAATTCGACGCATGCTCGGAAGCATTAAACTTCCCTTTTATAGTGCTGTCGAACGTGTTGTATGCCGCTGTGTTATTGACCGTCGGAATTTGGTGTGATCGTGTGTAGGCAAGACAGCTTGAGCGGAATTCCGTTGGAAAAACCGTCAGAGTTTTTTCCGACGAGAATTCCGATCGTGTGTACGCAGCATAACTCTGTTTATCTCACACTTTCTCATAACAAGTTTACTGTTCTGTGCTTCGGTTTACCAAAAATTGCTGAGAACCTTGTCAAGGACATATATTGCGTGGGACATTTTTTGAGTAAATATGACGTTGAGTCTGAAGGAAGAAATATTATGAATCTTGCAGATCAATATTGATTGTATAACAAAATGCTTGAATGTGATTGGTTGTTCAATAGCGTTCTCCCTATGCAACCTACCCCTTTGATTATTGTATATGCTCTGTATAGCGGGAAGTAAAGGTATTCTTTTATCAACCACATATGGTGTATGGTGTCTGATTACCTGTCCGGACAGACAGACAGAGTTTTTTCCATTGACCGCCAAAGTCCAGTTGAGGGAAAGAGGAGCTGATGCAGAGGACCTAACAGAAAACCTAACATTGGGTACTTGAAAGTTTCCTGCAGTACCAGCCAGCTTCTGTACTGTGCGCCTCCAGGTCAGGTCCTCTATGGACTTCCTTCAGTTGCTTTCTGAAGCTCTGGGCATGGGTCCCCTAGCTCTAACTGAAGCTGGGACCCAGATGGCCTCTTCTAAACTGCAGCAATGTGACCAGAGGGCCACAGGCTGGGTCCCTTCCCAGAGGACAAGGACCCTGCTGTCCCAGGTCCTAGCTAATTTATACACACCTCAACCCCCTACTGGCCAGCCTTCCTGCCGGGGATAGGCCAAGGTCGTCTGAATATGCAAGTAAGGTTCTGCCTTTTCCACCTACTAAAATCTGGAACCTACCTGGAATCAGGGGAAAGCAATCAAGCCTGCAACCAGCAGGACCCAGAACAACCAAAAGCAATCAAACTTTGCTCCGCTGGCTACAGAGTAGCCGAAAAACGAAATTTGCCTAATGCTGTTAGCAACCTGGCTAGGAGGGCGCTACGTATGTACAATGGATCCAGACACATGCAGAATATCACACTATCCCTTCCATATAATGGATTTCCTGATGGTGACACTAGTGGACCATACCTGTCTAATGTGTTCTGAAATGACCATTAGCAGTCCATGTGATGGGGTGACAGCAGGGCCGTCTTTAATATTGATTGGACCCTGGGCAAAACTTTTCTTGCCCCCCCCCCCCCCCCCCCCCCCCCCCCATGCAGTTTCGCTCTCCACCTGCTCTGAGACATACAATAAATAGCAGCTAGACTCAAAATAAGTTTACTGAATCAGATCAGGCAGCTATTGCGATTGGTTGCCGGAGGTTACAGTGTATCATTACCGCTCACTGACTGGTTGCCAAAGGTACAGCACACATTACAGCTCACTGATTAGTTGCTAGAGGTACAGCACATGATTTCTGCTTTTTGATTGGTTGCTAGAGATTACTGTGGATATGACCTCAGGGGGGCATGATATACATATCAATGCTGATGGCCGCCGCTATTTACATATGAATGCCGGTCGGTAATTTACATGTAAACACAGGGTCTGCAGGTGAGTCATCTGTACATAACAATAGGGCAGAGTTGGGCAGCATTAGTAGCAGCACTTCACACTGAGATATTGGGACACAGCACGGGACAAAAACCTCAAGGGACGAGGGAATTTAAACTGGGATAGTTGGCAAGTATGAGGCAGCTGCTTTGGGCCCCACAACAATGACAGGGCCCAGGGCAGCTGCCCCTTTTGCCCTGCCTTAAAAACGGCCCTGCCGAGAGGCCCGGGACAGAGCGTTGTCACTCCATAGCAGGAAGTGCCTGAACAAAGGACAATCATGGCAGGATCAACAGGAGATATTATTAAGCTTCAAAGGGCCACTTGGTGCTAGGAACCTCATCTTTGGATACGTTGTAGTGTTGGTTCCACTGGGTTTGCACGCCAAATTTGGTTCCTAGCACCAAGTGGCCCTAAAATACGGGGCCCCAAAGTCAGTTCAGAAAATGTCAAGCACTTTTCTGCAGCAGAGAATGACATTTTCCAACCCGTATCTCGGGCCACGTGGTGCTAGGAACCCCAAATTTGGTGTGCAAACCCAGTGGACCCATCAGTACAACATATCTAAATATGGGGTTCCTAGCCCCAAGTAGCCCCAGGATAAGGGGCCCCAAAGTCGGTTCGGAAAATGTCATTCTCTGCTGCAGAAAAGTGCTTGACATTTTCTGAACCGAATTTGGGGCCCCGTATATCGGGGCCACTTGGTGCTAGGAACCCCAAAATTTGGTGTGCAAACCCAGTGGACCCATTAGTACAACATATCTACATATGGGGTTCCTAGCACCAAGTGGCCCCAGGATACGGGGCCCCAAAGTCGGTTCGGAAAATGTCATTCTCTGCCGCAGAAAAGTGCTTGACATTTTCTGAACCGACTTTGGGGCCCCGTATCTCGGGACCACTTGGTGCTAGGAACCTCATCTTTGGATATGTTGTAGTGCTGGTTCCACTGGGTTTGCACACTAAATTTGGTTCCTAGACATGTGCAATTCGTTTTTTTTTTTTTTTGTTTTTCTTTATTTTCGTTCGTTCGTTTTCGTACGAATGAACAAATGATTCGCTAAAAATTTAAACGATTTAATGCTTTTTTTAACGTTTAATGCTTAACGTGCTTCGAATAGATTGAACGAAAAAATTCGTACATTCGTAACTTTTTTTTTTTTTATTTGGATTCGTAATTTTCCGTGTCTCTTACAATGGCGCTGCTTAACGTGCTTCGAATGGATTGAACGAAAAAATTCGTACATTCGTAGCTTTTTTTTTCGATTCGTAATTTTCCGTGTCTCTTAAAATGTAATAATAGCATACACATTACATAAAATTATGAATTATGCTCCGATTATGAATCTACGAATGTTACGAATGTTACGAATGTACGAATAAATACGAATGCGTCCGAATAAACAAAAATTAAACTAACGAAAAAACGAATCAACGAAAAAATAAAGCCTCATACACACGATCGGACCATGGACCAACTTTCCTGTGGATTTTTGTCCAAAGGGCGTTGGCCCCAAGTTGGTATTGCATACACACGGCAGGACTTTTTCAGCCAACTTTAACTAAATCACTTGGTTTTTCTGCTCTTTACCGCCACCTTTGGTCAACTTCTGTATTGTTGTCTGATCTTTTGCATTGGTTCTGCATTGGTTTGTACAAAAGTCCGTTGGTTTTGTGTACACACGGTCAGACTTTGGTCCATCGGACTTTTGTTGACAGAAAGTTGGTCCGTTCGCACAGCCAACAAAAGTCCGATGAAACCTGGAAATAGTTGGTCCGATGGAGCGTACACGCGGTCGGATGTTGGTCCAAAACAGCTAATTTGCATGTTGGTTGTCAAAAAGTCTGATCGTGTGTACGGGCCTTAACTCTTACGAATGTACGAATCGTTACGAATACGAACACCGACGACTTACGAATTTACGAATCGTTACGAATCAACGGAAACGAAAAAAAAAACGAAACGAAAATAAACAAATTTTTTTGTTGTGCACATGTCTATTGGTTCCTAGCACCAAGTGCCCCTGAGATACGAGTCCCAAAAGTCGGTCAACTGTGTCCATCTGCAGCAATGTCATTTCGGGACCCTTTGGGTCCAGAGACCACAAATGGCTGCAGCTAGGGGGGCATCTAGGAACCCTTAACTACCAAATCTGAAGTTCGGGGGACCTATGGCTGCAAATTGGCACAGTGAGGCATGCAAATGGGCACAGTGAGGCTGCAAATGGGCATTGTTGACCCTCTTTTCCACTTACAGTAGCTGCGCATTTCTCACCCTAGGCTTATACTCGAATCAATACGTTTTCCCAGTTTTTGGTGGTAAAATTAGGTGCCTCGCCATATATTCGGGTCGTCTTATACTCGAGTATACACGGTAGCTAAGGAACAGCCCCCCGATTTTTCAACACAAGTATAGAAAACGTCTCGGCGACTCGTCTGTCCCCAGTCGCCGGGACCTCGCTATGTCTTCACTCTGACAAGTTTCAAATTGTTGCCAAACCCGGGATCAGACAGGTCCTGGGCTCTCATGTTAGAAAATCATTTAAGAATCATTACAAGAAAACCCCGAGGATTTATGCTCTCCGAAGCCTCCATTATATGCATTGCAAATTAGGATTGCTGAGTGATGATGGGCAACGATTCCAGACCGCAGACCGATCGCAGACATAAATCCGCGCGGCCCCGGAGATTCTGCCACGTCTTGAAGGAACAATGCGCCAATAATACTGATTATGTCACCATGAAAAGGCGCATAATGGCGATTTCCCCTTCTTGACTCCCTGCGATGAATGGAACAGACGCACACAAATATTCGAAGGTTAAGAGTGCAGATAATAGACTTCGGTTGTGGTACCTAAAATGAAATAATGTTTTCTTTCTTCGGCAGAAGCCGATTTAGAACCAAGCACTCTGGGTAACGTTTACTTGACTTGCTGACCTCCAGCCTTCACTTCAGTTTTGCAGTATAACTCCATCTCTAAGGAGGGCCCCACCTAGTTGTAGGTGGATGTAGTTTAGCCTCCCTCCAAGGGTGGCGCTGTTGGGCAGCCGCTGTGCAGGGAGGGTGGAGGACAAGGGGGAAACCAGGTTCCATGGGTATCAGGGGAGTAGCTCTCCGATTGGACACCGCTGCCCTGACTGATCTGCTGGCCATCTTTGATGTGGGCAGTGCTTATAAAAAAAGCGTTGTCCCCTTTGGGTTGGCACGCATTCTGCATAGTGGGTAGGTGAGGGACGGATCTCCGGCTGGCTAGGGACAGTCAGAGGAAGGACAGAGTAGGGACTGTCACTGCATCTCGAACTGTAGCCTTCCTGATTAACCACTTCAATACCGGGCACTTTTACCCCCTTCCTGCCCAGGCCAATTTTCAGCTTTCAGCGCTGTCGCACTTTGAATGACAATTGCGCGATCATATAACACTGGACCCAGATGACATTTTTATCATTCTTTTCACATAAATAGAGCTTTCTTTTGGTGGTATTTAATAACCACTGGGGTTTTTTTTTTGTGGTAAACAAACAAAACAAAACCTGAAAATGAAAAACAAACAAAAAAAGTTTTCTTAGTTTCTGTTATACAATTTTGGAAATACAGTTGGTAATTTTTCTTCTTCACTGCTGTGCGCTGATGACACTGCACTGATGGGCACTGCTTAGGAGGCACTGATGGGCACTGCTTAGGAGGCACTCATGAGTCTGCACTGATAGGTGTCAATGATAGGATTTGATAGGCTGCACTGATGGGCACTGATGAGGCTACACTGATATATGGCACTCATGGGCACCAATGAGGCAGCACTGATGAGCATTGATGAGGAGGTACTGATAAGGCTGCACTGATAGGCGGCATTGATGGGCCCCGATAGGCAGGACTGATGGAATCTGAGAGGCGGCACTAATGGGCACTGATAGGTGACATTGATGGGCACTGATGAGGGCACACTGGTAGGCAGCACTGATGGGCTCTGAGAGGCGACACTAATGGGCACTGATATGATTCACTGATGGGCACTGATGAGGCTGCACTGATATATGGTGTCGTGGATATTTCGCCACACTCTTGCGCTAATAAGCGCCTTTCAATCTTATGATATAATGCACCCTCTGATCGTATGCCTCCCTGGATCCCCAGCTCCCAAAAACAGACATTACCAGCAGCTTCACGTCATCCTCTCATCATTAGCATCCAAACCTCACCAGCCAAGCATTCCATCTAAGCCCCTGGATTCCCATTGCCCAGTAAAGAGCCATCAACAGCAAGTATTCTTACAGCCTCATCTTTGCCTGGTCAGCCAGCCATCCTTCTGGCACACTCCCCAGCATGGCCTTTTTATTATCACAAAAGCTTTCACAGACAGGAAATGCCTGCCTCCAACAGCAGACACTCCCACAATACAAAATGACATCACAGGAAGTGACATGGAGTAAAAGGGTAGGGCACTCACAAAAGGAATTGCACATGATTAAATCAGACACATGGAGACAGATGACAATCTATAAAAACATACATCCTAGAATAAAATGTCCACATACATTTTATACAATATAATTTCCACAACAATGGCACTCATGGGCACTAATGAGACAGCACTGATGAGCACTGATGAGGAGGTACTGATAAGGCTGCACTGATATGCGGCACTGATAGGCATTATTGATGGGCCCTGATAGGCAGGACTAATGGGATTTGAGAGGCGGCACTGATAGGTGGCATTGATGGGCACTAATAGGCTGCACTGATAGGCACTGATAGGCTGCACTGATGGGCACTGATGAGGGGGCACCGATAGGCAACACTGATGGGCTCTGAGAGGTGGCACTGATATGCTGCACTGATGGGCACTATTAAGGCTACACTGATATATGGCACTTATGGGGACTAATGAGGCAGCACTGATGAGAAGGCACTGATGAGGCTGCACTGATATGCGGCACTGATAGGTGGCATTGATGGGCACTGATAGGCAGGAGTGATGGGATCGGAGAGGCGGCACTAATGGGCATTGATAGGTGGCATTGATGGGCACTTATAGGTTGCACTGATGGGCACTGATGAGGGGGCACTGATAGGCAGCACTGATGGGCCCTGAGAGGCGGCACTAATGGGCACTGATTGGTGGCACTGATGGGTACTGATGAGGCAGCACTGATTGGCACTGATGAAGCTGCACTAATATGCAGCACTAATGGGCACTGATAAGCTGCACTGAGGGGCACTAATGAGGCAGCGCTGATGGGCACTAATGAGGGTGTGCTGATGGCTGATGGGCACTAATGAGGCGGCACTGATGAGGCTGCACTGATGTGAAGTTAATTTCATCAAGGAGGTGATCTGAGATGTTGCCCTATTATGGCAGGGGTGCCTCAAGATTCTGCACACTTTTAAAGGGTGCCACCAAATTACTAAATCTTACCTGTGAGCAGTTTGCTAGTCCACATTTCTTGGCCCATTTCTTCTCCTTGTAGTGAGTATTATATTATATCGATCAGCCATTGTCTTTTTTCTAATCAGGTCTGACGTTAAGCCCAGGCGGCCCCCCAAGTCTCGCCTCTGGCCACTTACCTCTCAGAACTAAAAACGTTGCTGTATGTGCCCATAAATTAGACTTCTATCACATTTTATATTGATATATAGAAAACAGTCACAGAAAAATAAATGAGACTCAAATGAAAATGTAAAATGCACATAAAATTAAAATGCCAAAATGTAACGCACAGAAAAAAAAGCTATTAGAAGCCACAGCGTGAAATGCACAGTCAGTGATAGACTTTATAACTTGCACATGAATATTGACAAGAAATGAAGGATGCCTATAAAACTTAGGGAGAGCTTGTAGAATTTATCAAGGAAGAATGGATGCTCAATATACCACGATCCGACTTCTCCTACCCTCTGCCCGTGACACCGCTCATTGGGCTCAATTCCTGCAAGGGTATCGCATGGGGCATGTAGGTCATGTGACAAATTATTCCCAAATACTGTATCGCATGTGATACTAAAAATGTCAATCCACTATCCCTTTATATATACCTCAAAAAGCAAAAACGATTGATAAATACCGCATAAAACAGCGTTAAAGTCAATTCACTAAAGGAAATAATTTTATTAAATGCATGTGTTAAATAAGTAGTGGTCCAGGCATGTGATATTTAAGGAATGCATGAAATTTCAGCTGGTTGTTAGGGAGCCAGCACCCGCCGCTTCCTTAGCAACCAGTGAATAGTTGGTTGTTAAGAAGCGGGTACCTTTGGTGGTCCTCCCGCCCACACTATCAGCTCCAACTTCTTCTGAGTGCCCCCCCGGCCCCTCAGCACGTCACTTGCAGATGCACTCTCAAGCTGGGCTGTGTGCATCCATAGACACAGGCATTTCTTGGGCGTAGGGCAGCCTATTAAAATAAATGGGCTGCCCTACAAGTGGCACATGGGATCATGCTGGAAACATGCGTGCTCGGTGGTACCTGGATAGGTGTGAACCAAGCCTTAGATAATATAATGGTATCACTTAAGATCAGTTTTTCTGCATCAAAAATGCATGGATTTTATCAATTTTTTTGTGCATTGTATATGTTTCAAGATAATTTTATTTGAAATGCTAAAAAATTAAAAAAAATGTAATATTATTTTCTATTTGTTGTTTATTCTATTCTATTATTTTATTTTTATTCTATTCTATTCTTTTCTATTCTATTCAAATGTATTATATTCAAAATTAGAATTTCAGAAGACGGTTGTATTCTTTCTATTCTATTTTTCTTATTCTATTCTATTTTTTTATTTTCTATTCTATTTTATTTTATTCTGTTCTTTTATTTTCTGTTCCATTTTGTTTTGTTTTACTCTATTTTTTTTATTTCCTATTCTATCCATTTTATTTCTATTCTACTTCTTTCTGTTCTTTTATTTTGTATTCTCTTCTGTTTTACTTTATTATATTGTATTTTCTTTTATTTTTTATTCTTTTCTATTCTATTTTATTCTCTTCTGAAATTCAAATTCAATTAGAAAAGTAATCAAAATCAATTCAAAAACTATTCCTATTCGTATTTCATCTGAAATTTTGATTCGTTATTTTGGATTCATCTAAGTTTGTTACTATTGTAATTCAGAAATTTGGATACATCCAAATTCCTGAATAGCCAAAATATTTGTCCAAATTCCAATTCGGAACCAAATGAACCGCACATGTCTAAATAGTAACGAATTTCAACTAATTTGAAAATTAACTATAACAAAAACAATACATTTATTTGTATTTATTTATTTCCTTCGGTTTTTGACTTTTGTTAATGTTTGAAGCATCCAAAAATAACGTAACAATATAACGAATGATCCAAATTGATTCAAATCTATTTGTTTTTATTCTAGTGATTGTAGCGTGAATATTCTAATAAGATTCTCTTTGTATTGTATTGCGTTGAACTTAAGAGATCATTGGTTTCATTTGTATGTGCGTCTGACGTCTGCCTCACTTACTCCTCACCTCTTCCTCACTTACTCCTCACCTCTTCCTCACTTACTCCTCACCTCTTCCTCACATACTCCTCACCCCTGAACTCTCCATGACTTGCTCCTGACCCCTGACCTCTGCCTCACTTCATCATGACCAGTGATGTAAGTAACTGAGTTAAAATAAACTGAGTTACGTAACGCAGTTACTTTAGGGTAACGAGTAATCTAACTGATTACTTTTCCCCTCATGGTAACTCAGTTCCCATTACTTTGGCTTAGTTACCCCAATTACATCTACCGTCACTAGATGGCAGTAATGTAATTCCGGTGTCCTGCCGAAAAAGTTCCCCCCGCAGGATAAGGACCCCCTGTACTGCGCAGGCGCAGCGCTTGCACAGTACGAAGGACTACGGAGCTTCCGAAAGTTGCCGAACCTAAAAAGCTCTGAGTGAACTCTACACCGCGCAGGCGCAGTTAAAATGTAATTGTACGAGGCGATGCCGCACCCTTATGATGCTCGTGCTACTCTGCAAGGGGCGTCTATCGTGTAACTAAGGGGCGAGTCTAGTATTACTGTAACCAAGGGGCGCATTTATTATTATTGTTATATATCGAGCTCTGCCCATTAATTTAACATTCGCCCTCTTCTGTAGAAATCCGCCCCTTACACGATATAATAATAATAGACCCGCCCCTTGCTTACACGCTATAACAGAACTGCCCCTTGGTTAGAGTAATAATAGAGCAGCTCCTTGGTTACACGATATATAACAATAATAAATGCGCCCCTTGGTTACAGTAATACTAGACCCGCCCCTTAGTTACACGTATAGAATATTTAAAAAAAAAGTCAGTTACTTTGCTGAGTAACTAATTACTTTTCCAATGTAGTAACCGAGTTACTAACGCAATTACTTTTTGGGAGAAGTAATTTGTAACTTAACTAAATTACTTTTTTAAAGTAAGATGACCAACACTGATCATGACCTCTGCTTCACTTCATCATGACCTCTGCTTCACTTACTCCTGATCCCTGAACTCTGCCTCACTCACTCCTGACCCCTGACCTCTGCCTCAATTACTCCTGAAATCTGCCTCACTTACTCCTGACCCCTGAACACTCCATTACTTGCTCCTGACCTCTGACCTCTGCCTCACTTACTCATGACCTCTGCCTCACTTACTCCTCACCTCTTCATCACTTACTCCTGACCCCTGAACTCTCCATGACTTGCTCCTGACCCCTGACCTCTGCCTCACTTACTCTTGACCTCTGCTTCACTTACTCCTGACCCCTGAACTCTGCCTCACTTACTCCTCACCTCTTCCTCACTTACTCCTGACCCCTGACCTCTGCCTCACTTACCCCTGGCCTCTGCCTCACTTACTCCTGACCCCTGAACTCTCCATCACTTGCTCCTGACCCATGACCTCTGCCTCACTTACTCATGACCTCTGCTTCACTTACTCCTGACCTCTGAACTCTGCCTCACTTACTTCTGACTTCTTCTTCACTAACTCCTGACCCCTGAACTCTGTGTCACTTGTTACTTACTTTTGAACTCTTACTCAATTAGTCCAGACCTGTGAACTCCACCTCATTTACTCCTGACCCCTTAACTCTCAATCACTTACTCCTGACTCCTGCCTCACTTACTCCTGACCCCTGAACTCTGCCTCACTTACTCCTGACCTTCGTCTCAATTACTCCTGACCCCTGAACTCTGCGTCACTTACTCCTGACCTCTGCCTCACTTACTCCTGACCCCTGAAGTCTCCATCACTTACTCCTGACGCCTGAACTCTGCCTCACTTACTCGTGACCTCTGCCTCACTTACTCCTGACGCCTGAACTCTGCCTCACTTACTATTGACCTATGCCTCACTTACTCCTGACCCCTGATCTCTGCATCACTTGTTGCTTACTTTTGAACTCTTTCTCAGTCCAGACCTCTGAACTCCGCCTCAAATACTCCTGACCCCTTAACTCTCCATTACTTACTCCTGACCCCTGAATTCTGACTTACTTAATACTGTCCCTTGAACTCTGTGTCGCTATTGACCTCTAGACTCTGCATTACCTACTACTGGACCCCTGAACCCTGCATCTCTTTAAGCCACAGTCAGTATTCAGCGCAATGAAAACCACACCCAATGTGCGCCGTGCTGCGCTGCGTATGCCGCACTCCCTTTCTCTCAGGCAGGAGGGCCCAACTTATGTTCTTGCACACAGGCCGGCTGCTTTCAGGACATTCCCCTGGTTAACAATACAGTATGACAATGCCATATCCCATACTGATGGTGAGATATATCCTATGGTCACCAGAGCTCCTCCGTCACATCTCAAAGAGAAAGGTTTATAAAGTGATTTCCTGTTTAAACAATGAGCGTATGTTCTCTTTTTACATTTTAAAAGTTATTTCTTTGGCTTTAATCCTCTCCTACTCTGAAAGCCATCGGAACGGCTTTGAAATGTGATCACAGTAGCGAAGTCCTCCCTCATTATCTCTAATACTTTAACCACCGATTATAAAAGTGATTTTTTTTGGGGGGGGATTTTGCCTCATCAGAGCGCCAGTTGGGGCCGGCGGATGAAGGATTCCCGCTGATGTTTATTTATGTAATCTCTGTTGTTGCTAAGAGACTGATAAACGACATGTACACTGCTATATATCAATAAAGTTTTATTTTCTCTTTGAAGATCATGCAAAACGCTTTGAACTTTTTCATGCTTCAAGTTTCAATGGATTCAACTTTCTTCTTTTATGGTTGAGTTCTGATGGGTTTTTTGTTGATTTTTTGATTTTTTTACCTTGTTTAGCTGCATTTCTGCCCACCGAAACAGCGTACCTCATTATAGGACAATGTTTTTTGCTTTGAATTATTAATTTCTATTTATACTAATAGACATCACTGTTAACACTCTTAAAGTAGATGAAAGCCCAGTCACTGAAGTGTCCCCGGAGCTTTAATATCTAATTTTAAAAGTTATTTTTTTCCAGTCTTTTTGAAGCTTAATAATATCTCCTGTTGATCTTAATGTTATCTCCTGTTGATCCTGCCATGATGGTCCTTTGTTCAGGCACTTCCTGCTATGGAGTGACAACTAGACATGTGCAATTCGTTTCTTTTTTTTTTCGTTTTTCTTTTTTTTTCGTTCGTTCGTTTTCGTACGAATGAACGAATCGTTCGAATCGAACGAATCGGAATAACGAATCGTTCGAATCGTACGAATCCGATTAACGAATCGTTCGAATCGAACGAATCCGAAAAACAACGAAAATCCGAAAAACCAAATTAGAAACAACGAATGTCGAATGAAGAAAATCCGAAAAACGAAAAAAGGAACAACGAAAATGAACGAAAAAATTCGTACATTCGTAACTTTTTCTTTTCTTCTAAAGCCCCATACACACGCGCGGATTATCCGAGGACCAGGTCCGTCGTACTTTGTCCGATGTTGGTTTTGCGTACACACGGTCGGACAAAGTTGTCGGAAAATCCGATCATTCTGAACGTGGTGACGTTTGTTGCCTACGACGGGACTACGTAGAGGCTATTAGCCAATAGCTTTGGTCATGTAATGTGATCTGAGCATGCGTAGCACTTTGTCCGGTCGGACTACCGTACACACGATCGGATTTGGTGTGATCGGACTTTGTTGTCGGAAAATCTATCCAGCAGGAGATAGGACTTTGTCCGTCGGACAATACGACGTACACTGTCCGATGGTGCATACACACGGTCTGATTTTTCAACAACATTGTCCGATCGGACAGAATCCATGCAAAAATCCGACCGTGTGTATGGGGCTTTACAATGGCGCTGCTTAACGTGCTTCGAATAGATTGAACGAAAAAATTTGTACATTCGTAACTTTTTTTTCGATTCGTAAATTATTAAAATGTAATAATAGCATACACATTACATAAAATTATGAATTATGCTCCGATTACGAATCTACGAATGTTACGAATGTACGAATAAATACGAATGCGTCCGAATTTCGAATAAACGAAAATTAAACTAACGAAAAAAACGAATCAACGAAAAATAACTCTTATGCCGCATACACACGAAGGGACTTTGTCCGCCAGACCTAGTCCAGCGGACAATCCGCCGGACTTTCCAGCTGGGCTTCGGCGGACTTGAAAGCGAACGGACTTGACCACACACGATCACGCTAAAAGTCCGGCGGTTCACGCGATGACGTACAGCGCGTACGACGGGACTAGAAAAAGAAAAATACTAGAAAAATACTTGCTACTGAGCATGCGTCCATGCGTCCGGACCATACTACAGATGGCCGTATTGTCCGCCGGACTGCCAAGTCCAGCGGATAATTTTAAAAACAAAACTTAAAACCTAGTCCGCCGGACTTTTTGGAAAAAAAGTCAGTCGAAGGCCCACACACGAGGGGATTGTCCGCCAGACTCGAGTCCAGCGGATAATCCCGCGGGATAGTCCCTTCGTGTGTACGCGGCATAACGAATGTACGAATCGTTACGAATACGAACACCGACGACTTACGAATGTACGAATCGTTACGAATCAACGGAAACGAAAAAAAACGAAACGAAAATAAACAATTTTTTTTCGGAAACGAAAAAAACGAAACGAAAATAAACAAATTTTTTTCGGAAACGAAAAAAACGAAACGAAAATAAACACATTTTTTTGTTGTGCACATGTCTAGTGACAACGCTCTGTCCCGGGCCTCTCGGTTGTGCTCTCATGTTGTCACCCCATCACATGGACTGCTAATGGTCATTTCAGAACACATTAGACAGGTATGGTCCACTAGTGTCACCATCAGGAAATCCATTATATGGAAGGGATAGTGTGATATTCTGCACCCTCCTAGCCAGGTTGCTAACAGCATTAGGCAAATTTAGTTTTTCGGCTCCTCTGTAGCCAGCGAAGCAAAGTTTGATTGCTTTTGGTTGTTCCGGATTCTGCTGGTTGCAGGCTTGATTGCTTTCCCCTGATTCCAGGTAGGTTCCAGATTTTAGTAGGTGGAAAAGGCAGAACCTTACTTGCATATTCAGACGACCTTGGCCTATCCCCGCCAGGAAAGCTGGCCAGTAGGGGGTTGAGGTGTGTATAAATTAGCTAGGACCTGGGACAGCAAGGTCCTTGTCCTCTGGGAAGGGACCCAGCCTGTGGCCCTCTGGTCACATTGCTGCAGTTTAGAAGAGGCCATCTGGGTCCCAGCTCCAGTTAGAGCTAGGGGACCCATGTCCAGAGCTCCAGAAAGCAACTGAAGGAAGTCCATAGAGGACCTGACCTGGAGGCGCACAGTACAGAAGCTGACTGGTACTGCAGGAAACTTTCAAGTACCCAAGGCACAGTGAGTACCAGGCTGATAAGATCCTAGAGACTGTCCTTGCCAACCTTTGGGAAATCAAATTCAAGTTTGCGGGCTCAGGTCTTACTTTTACAATGGAGCTATAGTTAACTAACTTTAAGAGGGTGGCTTAACTCTGAAGAGAAAAAATTGTTAGAGAGTGTCCCCCATTACCTTTTACCCTAGTTCTGGAGTATTCCAAGGCCCACCCTGCACACCACCCAAGTTTAATAGGCAATACATCTAGAAAAATATACTTTCTGTCTGGTTCTTGTGAGGAGAGACTGGGAATCTACCATGTGCCTGGCTGCTCGCAACTCAATAGGTAGTAGAATTTGGGACAACTAGTAGATCCTGTTGGGGGTCTGTGCACTACACATAAATGTACAATTCTGGATATGAAAGTATATTTTGAAGTCTACTGGTTTACTAACCTAATGGTTTGGAATTTTCCATTATTGAGATATGTGATAGGCTCAGTACTTGCACATATTGCTCTGTTGGGTAGCAGGGACGCACGCAGGAAAAATTAACTCTTTCTGTGACTGGTCAGGGATTTTTTGGGGCACTCCACAGTTCCATAGCTTGGGTTGCCCCAGACGTTTCTTAACTGATAGGGCAAACACACACCTGGGAAGTCCTGAAAGAGTAACAGCCTGGCTTGACCAGAAGTGGCTTGACCTCGCGCTATCAGCGCGAGGAGGAAAAATAGCCGATTACCGGCTCTGTTTACATCACATGATCAGCTGTCATTGGCTGAAAGCCGATCACGTGGTAAGGGGTCGGGATCGGCTCCTTACTACGATCTGTGATCAGGCGAGTCTCATAGACTTGATGATCACCAGGTGCGGATTGACCATTCGGTCACTCGGGCACTGCCCGAGGGCCCCGGGCCACTAGGGGGCCCCATCAGGGTTGACGGCCTCAGTAAAACCAGGGACAGTATGTAAAAATCTGTGGTTTTTTTTACATCTGTCTCTGAAATGTCCCTTACCGACATCCCTTTGGTCTAAAAATCCAGAGCTTATAGCTGCCCCACCTCTCCAGTACCTTCTTAGCCATGTCTGTGTATACTGTGTGATTGTATACTGTGTGGCCCCATAATCTCTGATTGCCTGGGGGCCCCATAATCTCCTATTGCCCGTGGGCTCCATGAGTTGTCAGTCCGCCCCTGATGATCACAGAGCGCGTCACGCGCACCCTGCAGGGGGTGCGCAGGCCGCTCAAGCACGGGAGGATGTCCAAATTAGGTCCACGCTGTAGCCGCCTTTATCGGCTATAGCGCGGACGGCAAGTGGTTAAATGACTTGCATATAACCCTTAAAATGGACACTTTTGAATTTTCCAGTTCGGGGGGGGGGGGGGGGGGGGGGGTTGCATAGGCTTCAATGGGGTCCGTTATTCGGTTCCAAACTTTTGCCATGTTTAAAAGTTCTGCCGCCAACCGAACAAGGGGGTCGTTCGTCCCATGTCTACTGTTGAGGAGATTTCCCTAAAGATCCTTGTTGGGCTAACCTGAAATTGGGGCAACTCGGAAGGATAACGTGATGAGACGCCCCCCAGAGTGCAAACATTTTTGGATCTTATTGTGGAGAATACAAAACCCAATGTACTGACCTCTTTCGTGAGATAAGAATAAACGTGTGTCTAATTCACTAGAGAACCCTTTATATAATGATAAAAAGGAGGACAAAAGCTCTTCGTGATGGAAAATGAAAAACTTTTTTTTTTACGAAACGTTCCGCTGCTCCCTGACTGTTTCTTCAGGTTAAAGTGCTTAAAAAAAAATACAATAAAAAAAATAAAAAAGCTGACTGGCGTTGTTTGAGACGCCTCCAAACTCACGGCTTCAAGTCGCTGATGTTCTCCGAGGGCTTCTAAGTGCTCATTAACATTATCTACAAAAAAAAAAAAAAGAAACCCCCAAATTTAGGTCAAGAACCATAATAGGAATTCTGTATGAGAAATTTGAACTGTATTCATTATTTTACACTAAAGTTTGACATCTTTTATTATCAAAATGTTTAACATTTCTAAATAATGCATAGGACTAGGTGTGTTATTTTCTGCTATGAAACTTTATTTCTCCGGAAAGGTTTTCTTTTCGTTTCTCGGGAATATTTATTTTTTCTTCATCTCAAAGAAACTCACAAGCTGGCAGCGAGCAATAAGTGAAAACAAACATCAATATGTATGTGTGTATATATATATATATATATATATATATTGTGCCCCCAGGACAAGAAGTGTATTGCTGTGTTTGCACTAAAATCTCTTTATTATTCAATCCCGATACCGCTAGAGATTTCAGTTGTTGGGGTTTCTACCTGCTGTGCTGAGTTCCCGGGTCTGTACACCCGCTGTGCCCATTATGAGAGGTTCTCACCATCCCTGTGCTGAGTTCCCGAGTCTGTACACCCGCTGTGCCTATTATGAGGGGTTCCCACCATCCCTGTGCTGAGTTCCCAGGTCTGTACAACCACTGTGCCCATTATGAGGGGTTCCCACCATCCCTGTGCTGAGTTCCCAGGTCTGTACACCTGCTGTGCCCATTATGAGGGGGTCTCACCATCCCTGTGCTGAGTTCCCGGGTCTGTACACCTGTTGTGCCCATTATGAGAGGTTCTCACCATCCCTGTGCTGAGTTCCCAGGTCTGTACACCTGCTGTGCCCATCATGAGGGGTTTCCACCATCCCTGTGCTGAGTTCCCGGGTCTGTACACCTGCTGTGCCTATTATGAGGAGTTACCACTATCCCTGTGCTGAGCTCCAAGGTCTGTACACCTGCTGTGCCCATTATGAGGGGTTCTCACCATCCCTGTGCTGAGTTCCCGGGTCTGTACACCCGCTGTGCCCATTATGAGGGGTTCCCACCATCCCTGTGCTGAGTTCTCGGGCCTGTACACCTGCTGTGCCCATCATGAGGGGTTTCCACCATCCCTGTGCTGAGTTCCCGGGTCTGTACACCCGCTGTGCCCATTATGAGGGGTTTCCACCATCCCTGTGCTGAGTTCCTGGGTCTGTACACCTGCTGTACCCATTGTGAGAGACACCCACCATCGCTGTGCTGAGTTCACGGGTCTGTACCCCTGCTATGCCCATTATGAGGGGTTCCCACCATCCCTGTGCTGAGTTCCCAGGTTAACCAGTGTCCAACCCAACCCACCTCCAAGCACCATCCCTTATCGCTACCCCTTATTCTACTGCCAATAGACCCCCTTACCATCACCACCAACAATATATCCCCCAAGCAAGCATAGACCCCCTCAGCAACAATAGACACCCTACCAGCATCAATAGACCCTCCAGCAACCAGCAGCAACAGACCACCCCCAAAACAGTAAATATTCCCTCCCCAACAGTAGATGCCCCTAGAAGCATAATACCCCCCACAAGCAACAATAGACCCATCTAGCTAACATATGACTGGATTAAATAAGGGTCTTATGGGGCCTTATACAGGGATTTTTTTTCAGACAATAGGTAGAGGTACTAATACTTCCCCTAAGTTAACCATTGTCCATCTCCCCAAGCCACCATCCCTTATCCATGCCCCTTATCCTCCTCCCAATAGATCCCACCAGAAACAATACATTCACCCCAGCAACAATAGATCCCCCAGAAGCCATCATCAATGGACCCTCCAGCAGCCAGCACCAACAGACCTCCCTTCAAAACAGTAAATATCTACCCCCAGAAACTCTGACCTCCCTAGCAACAATAGATCCCCCCAACAGAAACAATACACCCATCCAGCAACAATAGATCCCCAGAAGCCTTCATCGATGGACCCTCCAGCAGCCAGCAACAACAGACCTCCCTCAACACAGTAAATATATACCCCCAGCAACTGTGGACCTCCCTAGCAACAATAGATCACCCCAACATAAACAATACACCCCTCCAGCAACAATAGATCCCCAGAAGCCATCATCAATGGACCCTCCAGCAGCCAGCAACAACAGACCTCCCTCAAAACAGTAAATATCTACCCCCAGCAAATCTGGACCTCCATAGCAACAATAGATCCCCCCACCAACAGACCTCCCTTCAAAACAGTAAATATCTACCCCCAGCAACTCTGACCTCCCTAGCAACAATAGATCCCCCCAACAGAAAAAATACACCCATCCAGCAACAATAGATCCCCCAGAAGCCTTCATCGATGGACCCTCCAGCAGCCAGCAACAACAGACCTCCCTCAACACAGTAAATATCTACCCCCAGCAAATCTGGACCTCCATAGCAACAATAGACCCCCCCAACAGAAACAATACACCTGTCCAGCAACAACAGATCCCTAGATCCCCCACCAGTCAACCATAAGACCCCCTCCCTCCCCATGGCAGCAGATCCCACAGTAACAATAGAACCCCCCCCCCCCAAGCAACACTACACCTCCCCTCAATGACAATAGATCCTGCAGCAGTCATCAACAACAGACCTTCCCCAAAACGGTAAATGCCCCCCACCAGCAACAGTAGACCCCCCAATATCTAGCAAAAATAGACCCCCGCAGCAGTAGATCCCCCAGTAACAATCGACCCCCCAGCAACCATATACCCCTCGCAGCAACAAAAGTTCTCCCAGCAGTCAGCATCATAGACCCCCCCAGCATGCACAAGCACCCCTGGCCAGTACATACATTCAGTGCTGGAGGTGCTGGAAAAAGCGCTGGATTTTAATTCATGGCCCCCCCCCCCCCCTCCCTGCCCCCAAAACTGTTCCAAAAAAGATAAACATTGTTACAAGCTTTGAAATAGATTGTGTGACTCCGTCTTCTAAATAAACGTTCGGCGTTGTTCCGTTTGAAAAACAAAGCAGATAAATGGCGGCGCTCTCGGAGCAATTAAACCCGGGAAACGTTTGAGTTTGGTCTGTCAAAGTGTCCCGGTTCAGTCAAGAGATTTGCAGATTAATAGCTCTTCAATGGCTTCCTCTGACAGGACCTCTCCGAAAAAAAATAAAACCCTTCGAGGGGCCCTGTAAATATTTTATGCTAAAAAATAACATGAATAATTGAAGACAAAAAAAAAGGGAGAAATTATAGAAGGCCCGTCTTTACGTTAAACGCCATCTTCAGAGGCTGGAGCCAGATCTAACGGTCGGGAAGCAAAAGGCGCTTTTTATTTTTATTTTTTTTGAGACATGAATAATTTAATCAGACAAATAAAGCGGCATGTTCTGGGCGTGTGATCAATGAGAGCGAGGAAGATGGAGATTTATTATTGGGCTCCTCGTCCAATACGCTATCTCCGATCCCGCAGACTATACATCCTAGGGGAAGGAAGACTGAGGGCGAACGGGCGAGACTTCCGATATTTGGTCTTGTATAATTATACATGTGCCGGCTTACTTATCAAAACCTCATACTAACCTCCCCATATCAAAGCTTTTGTTGGGGCATTAAAAAATAAAAAATACATGGCCACCGGACATCGACATCCTCTCCTACGCTGGTGGAATGGGCTATTGGTTAAGGACACAGTGGGTGGTGGAGGACAGAGGGGGACAACGTGGGGGTGGAGGACACAGTGGGGGTGGTGGAGGACAGAGGGGGACAACGTGGGGGTGGAGAACACAGTGGGGGGTGGAGGACAGAGGGGGACAACGTGGGGGTGGAGGACAGAGGGAGACAGCGTGGGGGTGGAGGACACAGTGGGGGTGGAGGACAGAGGGGGACAACGTGGGGGTGGAGGACAGAGGGGGGCAGATTGGGAGTGGAGGACACAGTGCAAGGGTAGAGGACAGGGGGGGGGCAGCTTGGGGGGGTGGAGGACACAGTGGGGGGTGTAGGACACAGTGGGGAGTGAAGGTCAGAGGGGGACATCGTGGGGGGTGGAGGACAGAGGGGGAAGGCGGGGGGGGGGTGGAGGACACAGTGCAGGGGTGGAGGACAGAGGGGGGCAGCGTGGAGGTGGAGGACACAGTGGTGGATGGAGGATAGAGGGGGACAGCATGGGGGTGGAGGACACAGTGGGGGTGGTGGAAGACAGAGGGGGACAGCGTGGGGGGAGGAGGACACAGTGGGGGGTGGAGGATAGAGGGGGACAGCGTGGGGGTGGATGACACAGTGGGGGGTGGAGTATAGAGGGGGACAGCGTGGGGGGTTGAGGACACAGTGGGGGTGGTGGAGGACAGAGGGGTACAGCGTGGGGGGTGTAGGACGCAGTGGGGGGGTGAAGGACAGAGGGGGACAGCGTGGGGGGTGGAGGACACAGCGGGGGTGGTGGAGGATAGAGGGGGACAGCGTGGGAGGTGGAGGACACAGTGGGGGTGGTGGAGGATAGAGGGGGACAGCGTGGGGGGTGGAGGACACAGTGGGTGGTGGAGGACAGAGGAGGACAGCGTGGGGGGTGGAGGACACAATGGGGGGTGGAGGCTAGAGGGGGACAGCATTGGGGGTGGAGGACACAGTGGGGGTAGTGGAGGACAGAGGGGGACAGCGTGGGGGGTAGAGGACACAGTGGGGGTGGAGGATAGAGGGGGACAGCATTGGGGGTGGAGGACACAGTGGGGGTAGTGGAGGACAGAGGGGGACAGCGTGGGGGGTAGAGGACACAGTGGGGGGTGGAGGATAGAGGGGGACAGCATTGGGGGTAGAGGACACAGTGGGGGGTGGAGGATAGAGGGGGACAGCATTGGGGGTGGAGGACACAGTGGGGGGAATGGAGGACAGAGGGGGACAGCGTGGGGGGAAACAGGAGAGTATCATGGGGCCTCCTGCGATCCTGTTGGGTCCGGGCCCCCCACATCTGTACTGGCTGCCTCTGCTCTCCCCTCCCCAGTGATGGCGATAGTACACAGCCTCACTTGATGGCTGCAATAAGACCTCTCATGGTGCGCTGCTCTCTGCCGCCCCCTCTGCTCTTCTTGCCCGTCCCGTCATGTACAAGCACCCAGGGTAAACGGGAGGGAAGGAGGGGCCGGCGGGGAACAGCACGCTGTGAGAAGTCCTATTGCAGCCGCTTCCAGTGCTAGTGTTGTAGAGCCTATCATGGGGCCCCACAGTGCCGATAGGTCAGTCCACCCCTGATGTACATGCGCGGGTCCTGCAGCCATTACTTTGACAGGCTGTCACTCAAACCGGCCCACTGAGCCATCGGCCCACCGGGAAACTCCCGGTAGTCCCGATAGCCAGTACCTGCCTGTCTTCAGCCTGGCGAGGGTTAACAGTCCAGACCCCGACAGGACAATTAGATCCGTAACGTTACCTGAGAACCGGCTGGATTCAAGGTTTTAAATTAGGAAACATTGTCCCTGCGGTGCTGAAAGTTGCTTTGATTTATCTGCGTCCTGGAACATTTGTCGAGGCAGATATTACTTTCTCAGAAAAGGTTACCGTATGGTTCACTTTATAGAGATCAATACTGGAATCGTACGGCAAAAAATACTTACCAGCCACATCGCGCGCTGAGCAAACAGCGAAAACCCGGAGAAGATAAAGAGAACTTAAGAAGCAAATCGAGACATAAACTTGTTTTCTGTATCCAACATAAAATAAGACCATAAAGCTGAATAAAAAGAGGAGAAATGAAAAAAAAAACACACAAACATATTTATTTTTCTATTCAAAGACGTGCTGAGAAAAAAACTGCAACTCCAGCTAGAACAAGGGAAGTAATGTTGTCTGCGTGCTACAGTATTTTTTTTGTTTTGTTTTCTATTGCCTCGTACACACGCTCGGACTTTCCAGCGGGGCTCCGCCGGACTTTCCGGGCGTGTGACTTGCCCACACACGCCCGGACTTCTCCGGCGGACAATCCGCGGGAAAAAGTCTGCAGGACTTTTGAAAATGAACGGACTTCCCCACACACGGAGGAAAGGCTGTTCATTTAGAACGTAACTGCAGGTAGACGGGACTAGCAAAGGCAGTGAATGCCGCCGCGCTAGCCCCGTCACCTGGCATGGATTTAAAGGGAATCCCTACGCCGAAAAAACGGCGTGGGGGTCCCCCCCCAAATCCATCTCAGACCCTTATCCGAGCACGCAGCCCGGCCGGCCAGGAAAGGGGTGGGGACGAGCGAGCGCCCCCCCTCCTGAGCCGTACCAGGCCACGTGCCCTCAACATGGGGGATGCCCTGGGGAAAGGGGGGCCGTGCGGCCCCCCCACCCCAAAGCACCTTGTCCCCATGTTGATGAGGACAAGGGCCTCTTTCCCAACAACCCTGGCCGTTGGTTGTCGGGGTCTGCGGGCGGGGGCTTATCGAATCCGGGAGCCCCCTTTAATAAGGGGGCCCCCAGATCCCGGCCCCCCACCCTATGTGAATGAGTATGGGGTACGATGTATCCCTACCCATTCACCTAAGGTGTAAAGTGTAAATAAAAAAAAAACACACCATTTTTTAAAATATTTTATTGCACTGCTCCGGGGTCTTCTTCCGTCTTGGGGGTCTTCTCGCCGGACTCCTCCGCTATTTTGCCTAGCTCTTTTACCAAGCGGAGGAGCCCGGCTTTCTTCTTCGTCGTCGCCGCCGTCGTCTGGGGTTCTCGATCCGCCGGGGTCTCTTCTGTTCTTGCCGCTGTCGCCTTCTTCTTCTTCTTCTTCAGATTCTTCTTCTTCCGATGTTGACTCGTCGCTCTCTCTGGCCGGAATGGCAGAGACGCGCTGTGTTGTGACTTATATAGGGACAAGGAGGCGGGGTCACATGCTCATGTCACATGGTGACCCCGCCCCCCTATGATGTCACAGTCCCGGACAGTCCCCGTGGGAAAGTCCGCTCGTGTGTACGAGGCATATGATGTTAGTTCTGCTACACCGGAGGAGAAGAGACTGAGAAAATCCTTCCTCCTGCCTACTACAAAGTTACAATGTAGCAGTTGGATCACTGGGGGAGAAGAGACTGAGGAGATGTTTATTTCTGCCTACTACAAAGCTACATTGTTGCAGACTGATCACTGGGGGAGAGGAGACTGAGGAAATGCTTCCTTCTACAAAGCTACATTGTAACCGCCTCTAAATGGCTCAAACAAGTGGAAAAAATTGCAGAAATGGAAGTAAGGAAGAACTAACCTCCACAGCCAAAGACTGTCCAACCAAATTTTCACATACATGGGCCTGTTGGACCCACTTTCGCACCACAGCCAAATTCAAACTATTAACAAACCAAGCCCCAACGAACCAAACACCCCAAGACAATTACACTCCTTAACCACTTGACATCCACGCTATGGCCGTCATTCGGCCACAGCGCGGATCTCAATTCCCGGGAGGACGTCATATGACGGCCTCCCCTGTGCACGCTCCCTGCGCGCGCCCTACAAGGCGCGTGCGGAGCACGCTGTGATCACGAGTCACTGAGACTCGGGTGATCAGCAATCCGAGTAAGGGGCGGGTCCCGGCCCCTTACCTTGTGATCAGCTGTCAGCCAATGACAGCTGATCACATGATCAAAACAAAAGCTCAGTGATCGTTTTTTTTTTTTTTTTTTTTCTCCTCACGCTGACAGCGGAGGAGAAAAAAAAAAGCTGATCACCGGCTTATCTTAAAGGGACATCGGTCCCGAAAAGTCAGAGGCAATTATGCCTCATGTATGCCACCCTGTCAATGCCCATAAGTGCCACCTATCAATGCCCACAAGTGCCACCTGTCAATGCCCACAAGTGCCACCTGTCAATGCCCATAAGTGCCACCTATCAATGCCCATAAGCGCCACCTATCAATGCCCACAAGTGCCACCTATCAATGCCCACAAGTGCCACCTATCAATGCCCACCAGTGCTGCCTATCAGTGCCACCTAAAAGTGCTGCCTATCAGTGTAACCCATCAGTGCCCATCACTGCCACCCATCAGTGTCCATAACTGCCACCTATCGGTGCCCATCACTGCCGCCTCATCAGCGTACATCAATGACAAATTTTTATAACAAAATTAAAACAATATATATATTTTTTTTTTAAATTCGGTCTTTTCACATTTTTTTAACAAAAAAAAAAAATTACAGAGGTGATCAAATACCACCAAAAGAAAGCTCTATTTGGGGGAAAAAAATTATAAAAATGTAATTTGGGTACAGTGCTGTATGACCGCGCAATTGTCATTCAAAATGCGACAGCACTGAAAGCTGAAAATTGGTCTGGATAGGAGGGGGGGTTTAAGTGCCCAGTAAGCAAGTGGTTAATGACTCTAATGCCGCGTACACACAATCGGACACACATTCCGACAACAAAATCCATGGGATTTTTTCCGACGGATTTCGGCTCAAACTTATGTTGCTTACACACGGTCACACAAATATTGTCGGAAATTCCGAACGTCAAGAACGCGGTGACGTATAATGCCGTGTACACACGATCGGACTTTTTCGACGGACTAGGTCCGACGGTCTACCCGACAGACTTTCAGCAGAGTTCCGACGGACTTTCTGAATGAACGGACTTGGCCACACACAAGCACACCAAAGCCCGACGGATTTAACTGTGATGACATACGACCGGACTAGAATAAGACTAGAATAAGGAAGTTCATAGCCAGTAGCCAATAGCTGCCCTAGTGTCGGTTTTCGTCCGTCGGAGTAGCACACAGACGAACAAATTATTCGACCGGACTCAAGTCCGTCGGAAAGATTTGAAACATGTTTTATTTCTAGATCCGTCTGACTTTTGCCGAGAAAAATTAAGTTCAATAGCCAGTACGGCCCTTCTACTTGATTCCGAGCATGCGTGGCACTTTGTGCCTCGGAATTGTGTACACACGACCGAAATTTACGCAAACAGATTTTGTTGTCGAAAATTTGAGAACCAAATCTCAAATTTTGTGCGACGGAAATTCCGATGGAAACTGTCCGATGGAGCCTACAACACGGTCGGAATTTCCGACAACAAGCTCCGATCGCACATTTGCCGTCGGAAAGTCCGACCATGTGTACGCGGCATTATAGTCCAAAAGCTGACCCCATCAAAACATGAGATGACGAGCCTCCCCCCTCTACACAAGGGGAGATTGAGGGAGGACAACTCTCGATCTTTCTAAGTAATCACCCTAATATCTCCAGACCGGGCTTTTCCACCCATCCTACACCAATCCCTCAGGAATGATGGCGGAGACTGGGAGGTAAGTTAACATTAGACATGTGCAATTCGTTTAGTTACGAATTCGTTTTCCGTTCAAATTCGTTTATATTCGTTCATTCGTAATCGTACGAATGAACGAATGGTTTACTAAAAATTCTAACGAATAACGAACTATCGAAAAGAACGAATATGAAAAACAACGAAAATACGAAATAATTAAATTAGAAACAACGAAACTACGAAAGAATGAAAATCCGAAAAAACTAAAACAGAAACAACGAAAATACCGAACAAAGATTCAAAAATAACGAAAATCTAAATGAACGAAAAAAAATCGAAATTACGAATATTCGGAAAAAAAGGAAATCAAAACAACGAAAATTCGAAATAAATTCTGCTGATCGAGAATTCGAAAGAACGAATGTTGGTTCTGATTCTGAAATATTCCATCCAGAGTCCAGATAGGGTGTGGTTGGGTGTGGTTGGGTCGGAGGCTCTGTGTTTTGGTGGATTTTTGAGTTAAGTTCTGACTTGTGAGAGAGAAATTCTTTGTTTCATATAAATAGCATACACATTACATAAAATTATGAATTATGCTCCGATTACGAATCTACGAAAACAATGTTACGAAAGTACGAATAAATCAATCTTACGAAAGTAGGAATGTAACTAAATCTACGAAAATACGAATTTCGAATCAACGAAAATTAGATTAACGGAAATACGAATCTTTTTTAAATCAACGAAAATATAGCTCTTCCGAAAAATACGAATGCGTCCGAATACGAAATATAACGAAAATACGAAAATACAAATTTCAAATAAACGAAAATTAAACTAACGGAAAAACGAATCAACGAAAAAATAAAACTCTTACGAAAATACGAACGAGTCCGAATACAAACACCGACGACTTACGAAATTACGAATCGTTACTAATCAACGGAAACGAACAGAAACAAAACGAAACTAAACAAATTTTTCTATTGTGCACATGTCTAGTTAACATCCTTTTTCTCTTCCCCCGTCCCAACCCAACCCACCGCTCCCCCTACCCCTTACTCCCCCTCAATCCACCCCCCTTTTTTTCTTCTCTCCTCCTGTGACGGAACGTCCCTACACTCCTGTTGAGTGCGTTTGTCATATATCACTTCCTCCCAGTCTGGATATAGATATCAGATATTCCAACCGCTCCCAAGCACCAAACGAGACGACACTTGCTTAGTGTCAACATGGACTGTCTTATTACAAAACTAAACTGACATTTATATACAGTAGAAGAGGAGATCCCCCCTCTCTCAATTAACATCTTGAGTTCATGACATTAGCATCTGACAGTGTGTGTCCCAACAGCATGAGACCACACACATTATATATACATATATACAGCATTGAATCTGACTGGGGATGGGATTCTTCACCCTGTGCCCCTTAAAATCCAGGGCCCATAATCGGTTGGCAGGAGGCTCGCATTTAGTCCTCTCAAAAAGCCTGTGTCCCGGCTAGGTCTGTAACACCTCCCCTCCCCCTTTGCTCCTCCCCTATCCTCTCTTCTTGGGTTTACAACCTAATCCACTTCCTATAGCCATCAGAACTCTATCCCATCTAACAACAATATTTAGCCGACTTTGGTTCTGTAGTTGTAAGAAAGAATTAATCACTCAGAGTTGGTAATTTCCTCAAGAGCAAGCAAACCCCCGATTTTATCCACAAAACACACTCAAACCATATGAATCAGAAAAGGGCTGGCGACTCGGATGCTCTTGAGTAAAAGTCCTTTATTTCATTACATGGGTACACGGGTATAGGCTACACTGACACGTTTCGGCTAAGAAGCCTTCATCAAAGCAAACCCTAAAACCTAATACATACAAACCTATTTTAGCACTAGGTAGAAGAACTGATAGTGGGATAAGCATTGCCATCTAGCGAAATAACTACGACCGAACCTTGTGTTTTCTTCATTGTGCTCTCTGTTGAAAAGTGGTGTGCCCATTAAAAAAAATAAAAATTCAAAGTCAGCAGGTACAAATACTGCAGCTTATAAATAAAAAAATGAGACCGCACTACTCTCTAGAAACTAGCAGATATGTAGGCTGCTGCCCAAGCGGGATACACACACGGAAAACAAATAATAAACAAAGGAGCAGCGCCAAAAACAATTTGAAACCATAAATCGCTATCAAGCTAAATGGAATACACAGACAAAATGTAAATCAGATATGACACAGGATCATAAACAAGACCCTAATTGGTCTGATAATAGTTCTTATGATGAAAAAGAAATGGCTCAATGGAACCTGACCCAAGTTCAAAAGTCCTCTGGAGGACAGTTTTGGGGATAAAACTTCCTGGAGGACAGTTTTGGGGATAAAACGTCTTGGAGGACAGTTTTGGGGATAAAACGTCCCGGAGGACAGTTTTGGGGATAAAACGTCCCGGAGGACAGTTTTGGGGATAAAACGTCCCGGAGGACAGTTTTGGGGATAAAACGTCTTGGGGGACAGTTTTGGGGATAAAACGTCCTGGGGGACAGTTTTGGGGATAAAACGTCCTGGGGGACAGTTTTGGGGATAAAATTTCCTGGAGGACAGTTTTGGGGATAAAACTTCCTGGAGGACAGTTTTGGGGATAAAACGTCTTGGAGGACAGTTTTGGGGATAAAACGTCCTGGAGGACAGTTTTGGGGATAAAACGTCTTGGAGGACAGTTTTGGGGACAAAAACGTCTTGGAGGACAGTTTTGGGGATAAAACGTCTTGGAGGACAGTTTTGGGGATAAAACGTCTTGGAGGACAGTTTTGGGGATAAAACGTCTTGGAGGACAGTTTTGGGGATAAAACGTCCTGGAGGACAGTTTTGGGGATAAAACGTCCTGGAGGACAGTTTTGGGGATAAAACGTCCTGGAGGACAGTTTTGGGGATAAAACGTCTTGGAGGACAGTTTTGGGGATAAAACGTCCTGGAGGACAGTTTTGGGGATAAAACGTCCTGGAGGACAGTTTTGGGGATAAAACGTCCTGGAGGACAGTTTTGGGGATAAAACGTCTTGGAGGACAGTTTTGGGGATAAAACGTCCCGGGGGACAGTTTTGGAGATAAAACGTCATGGAGGATGGAAAACATACAGGTTGTGGGAAGCAGAATAAGGGAAGCAGATTGCTGGAGGAGTAGAGGAAATGATGAGCGAGCGGGTGGAAGTGACAGTCACCATGACAGTCACCATGTGGAGATGAAGGTCAATTAGTCGCTGTTTTTCCACCATGAGCGGTGCTTGGACAGATCTGTGACAACTGTAGACAGAAACGTATAATGAGCTTTTGGACAGTGCCCAGACGAAGCCAGGGAGCCTTGTCAGCCAGAATACAGAGGAAGTGACATGTTATGTTAGACTGCTAGAGATCACTGTCATCCCACCAACACACATATAAAATGTAGTTGCAAGAACATATACTAACTAATGAAAACTAATGTTTTTTTTTTTGTAAAACTGCAAAACACAAATTATAAAAATATGCATTAGCATTTAACATTACATCAGACGCCTGGGTGCAGAAATATTTCTGGCGCCCCCACGTGGGCGTGGTCATCTTACCAACTCCTCCCCTTTACAAATGTTTCTATGACAACGACTTCAACACAGAGATGTACCCGTAAGAAGTCTTTGTTACCCTGGGATCCTCCCATGATATTTTACCAATAAATAAAATACAGGAAGAGCGTACACTAATGAGACCTGGAGGGGAGTCTCTCTGATGCACACAGAGGGGGCTTCTGTTAGAGAGTCTATTAGAAAGAGCCCCCAGACATAGTACAGGAGATGGTCAGAGACTGTAGACATGATACTAGAGACAGTCAGAGACTGCAATCATAGTACAGGAGACGGTCAGAGACTGCAATCATAGTACAGGAGACGGTCAGAGACTGTAGACATGATACTAGAGATGGTCAGAGACTGCAATCATAGTACAGGAGACGGTCAGAGACTGTAGACATGATACTAGAGATGGTCAGAGACTGCAATCATAGTACAGGAGATGGTCAGGCTGCACACAATACAAGAGATGGTCAGAGACTGCAGACATGTTACAAGAGATGGTAGTAAATAATGGCCGATCGGCCCTCTCACCTGACCCAGCGATACAGCAACAACGGTTCCTCTGATCAGGAGTCTGCTCACTCTGAATTGCCCGTGGCGACTCCGCTGGGTAGAGCCCAGATCTGTATTCCTACAATGACTCTATTCCTTCCTCCACCAGGGATGGCGCCAGGCTGTGTGGCTTTCTCTCTCTGATGGTGTTCTCTCAGCACTGCCCTCTCCCTCTGGAGTCCTGGGTGCCCTTCCCTGAAAGCTTCCCCGGGCTCCTGGCTTTCTCTCTCCCATTCAGCTGAGCATGCTGTTTGGGCTGCAGTTTCCATGTTACAGTGGGGCTGCCAGTCCTTGGGACCACATGTCCCACAATCCTTTTCTTTGCTCCTTTGTTTTTTCTTCCCTGGCCGTTATGAAGGCGGGGGAAGAAACATAGTGCGCCGCTCACTAGTACAGCAGCGCACGAGGAGGAGAGGGAGAGGGAAATAAGAGCCCGCAGCTGCAGTGGCATCACTAGGGTTGGTGTCACCTGGTGCAGTAAAACATGGTGTCACACCCTCCACCAACTATAGTCGTCCCTCAGTACAGACCCCACTCCATTAAGTATAGACCCCCCCTCCGTCAGTGCAGACCCTTCACTAAGTATAAATACCTCCCTCAGTACAGACCCCCCCATCAGTATAGACCCCCCCAGGACAAAACACCCCCCTTTATCAGTATAGACCCCCCCTCAGGACAAACCTTTCCCCCCCTACATTAGTACAAACCCCCCAGAACAAACCACCCCCTCCATTAGTACAGACCCCCCATCAGTATAGACCACCAGGACAAAACAACCCCCTTTATCAGTATAGACCCCCCCCAGGACAAACCTTTCCCCCCCTACATTAGTACAAACCCCCCAGAACAAACCCCCCCTCCATTAGTACAGACCCCCCAGGACAAACCCCCCCACATTAGTATAAACCCCCCAGGACAAACCAGCCCGCCACCCACATTAGTATAGACCCCCCAGGACAAACCACCCCCCCACATTAGTATAGACCCCCCAGGACGAACCCCCCCCCACATTAGTATAGACCCCCCCAGGACAAACCACCCCCCCCACATTAGTATAGACCCCCCCAGGACAAACCACCCCCCCCACATTAGTATAGACCCCCCCAGGACAAACCACCCCCCCCACATTAGTATAGACCCCCCCCCCAGGACGAACCACTCCCCACATTAGTATAGACCCCCTCAGGACAAACCACCCCCCACATTAGTATAGACCCCCCAGGACAACCCCCCCCCCCTACATTAATATAGACCCCCCAGGACAAAACCCCCCCACATTAGTACAAACCCCCCAGGACAAACCCCCCCCACCCCCCCCACAAAACCCCCCCACATTAGTATAGACCCCCCCAGGACAAACCACCCCCCCACATTAGTATAGACCCCCCAGGACAAACCACCCCCCCCCCACATTAGTATAGACCCCCCAGGACGAACACCCCCCCCACATTAGTATAGACCCCCCCAGGACAAACCCCCCCCACATTAGTATAGACCCCCCAGGACAAACCACCCCCCCACATTAGTATAGACCCCCCCAGGACAAACCAGCCCCCATACATTAGTATAGACCCCCCAGGACAACCCCCCCTACATTAATATAGACCCCCCAGGACAAACCACCCCTACATTAATATAGACCCCCCCCAGGACAAACCACCCCCCACATTGGTATAGACCCCCCCAGGACAAACCACCCCCCCACATTAGTATAGACCCCCCCAGGACAAACCCCCCCACATTAGTATAGACCCCCCCAGGACAAACCCCCCACATTAGTAGACCCCCTAGGACGAACCCCCCCATTAGTATAGACCCCCCCAGGACAAACCACCCCCCCCCCCCACATTAGTATAGACCCCCCCAGGACAAACCACCCCCCCCACATTAGTATAGACCCCCCCAGGACAAACCACCCCCCCACATTAGTATAGACCCCCCAGGACAACCCCCCCCCCCACATTAGTATAGACCCCCAAGACAACCCCCCCCCACATTAGTATAGACCCCCCAGGACAAACCCCCCCCACATTAGTATAGACCCCCCCAGGACAAACCACCCCCCCACATTGGTATAGACCCCCCCCAGGACAAACCACCCCCCCACATTAGTATAGACCCCCCCAGGACAAACCCCCCCAGGACAAACCCCCCCTCCACATTAGTATAGACCCCCCAGGACAACCCCCCCCCCCCCCCACATTAGTATAGACCCCCCAGGACAAACCCCCCCCCCACATTAGTATCGACCCCCCAGGACAAACCACCCCCCCACACCACATTGGTATAGACCCCCCCCCCCCCCCCCCCCAGGACAAACCACCCCCCCACATTAGTATAGACCCCCCAGGACAAACCCCCCCCCCACATTAGTATAGATCCCCCAGGACAAACCCCCCCCCACATTAGTAGACCCCCTAGGACAAACCCCCCCCCCCCCCCCCCCACATTAGTATAGACCCCCCCCCAGGACAAACCACCCCCCCCACATTAGTATAGACCCCCCCAGGACAACCATCCCCCCCACATTAGTATAGACCCCCCAGGACAAACAAACCCCCCCCCCACATGAGTATAGACCCCCCCCCAGGACAACCCCCCCCCCCCACACACACATTAGTATAGACCCCCCCCTAGACAAACCACCCCCCCCCCACATTAGTATAGACCCCCCCAGGACAAACCACCCCCCCCCCACATTGGTATAGACCCCCCCTAGACAAACCACCCCCCACCACTAGGCTAATTAAAACCACCCGGGCGGCAGCTGGAGAGGACAGTGTGCAGCCGCGCCGCCCGGGTGGAGAACAGAGCGTGTGTGATGCTTGTGCTGGTGGGCAGAAGGCGGAAGTTAAACACAGGACTCCTCCTGTGTTTAACTTCCGCCTCCTGCCCACCAGCTCCAGCATCACACACGCTCTGTTGTAAACAAGTCGGGCTCGGCCACGGAGCGCCGAACCCCCCCCCCCCCCGTGGCGTCACTGCGCGGCCGCGGCCGCGGCAGTGACAGGCGGAGAGAGCCGCGCCGCCTACGGACAAGGAGAGGAGGAGGGAGCGGAGCACTCTGGCGCTCCAGCGCCCCCACCTCTGTGGCGCCTGGGTGCACTGCACCCCGTGCACCCCGGGACGGACCGGCCCTGAATGACTGCTTACTTACAGACTTATGCTTCCAAGGCCTGTATTAAGAAATAGTGGAGGGCTTTAGCATGCTTCCTTCACTGTAGAAAGATTATCTGATATGACTGCTGGGCAGGAAGTGGGAGGAATATACTACAGTTCCTGTTAGTAATGGATGCCAATTTAAAGGAACAGTACGATCAGTAAATATATACCCTATAATCAGAACACTCCCCACCTGGCATAATGAACATTATACCACTATGTTTCCTTTTTAAGAAGTAAAACAACTTCAGAGATAGGCCTAAAGTACACCTTAGGGGTGCCCTGTCTCATCACTTTAACTTTGACCTTTCTAACCTTACTATCATTACTAGGTACAGTCTCAACAATGAGTCCAACTGGCCATTCGTTTCTGTGGACCTGAGCGTCTTTTAGTAGGACAACATCTCCGACTTGCAGGTTAGGCTTGTCAACTTGCCATTTTCTACGTGACTGGAGCGTCACCAGGTACTCTTGTTTCCATCTATTCCAGAAGATGTCTGCAAGACTCTGAACTTGCTTCCATTGCTTGGTGTAAAGACTACAGGCATTTCTGGATCGGTAGACACTGGAACTAAGGGTCGAGCGTTCATGATAGCCATGACTTCAGCCATAAGTGTGGTGAGAACTTCATGTTGAACACATCTGATGATGATGATTCTGGCTTGCATAAGATTGCTATTACACTTGTCAGTGTTAGTAGCTCTGCAGAAGGATTTGGCTAGGCGAATAAGCTTTCTTATGGCTTGTATGAGAGACTTCCAGCTGGAGAATCTTTCAAACCTATGTGCGCCAAGGTTGCCTCTAGTAGTTATGGTACTATACGCTGTTACTTGTGCACGTACTTCTTTGTCGTTATCTGGTTCTACAAGTTCAAATGTCTCAAACCGAGTGGTCTCTTCGGTTTCTGATCTAGTCAGAAAAGATGGACCTGAGAACCAGTTAGTGTGCTTGAGGACAGCCGCTGGTACAAGTCTAGTCCCATGATCGGCTGGATTTTTATCCGTACTGATGTAGTGCCACTGTTCTGGGCGCGTGGACTTTCTGATGCATATCACTCTGTTTGACACGTACATGTAGAATCTTCTCGAAGCATTGTGAATATATCCTAACACAATCTTGCTGTCTGTGTAAAACTTCACTGCATGAATTTCAATGTCCAGTTCAGCAATGATCAAGTCTGCCATCTCCACTGCTAAGACAGCAGCACAAAGCTCCAAACGTGGAACAGTGTGAGCAGGACGTGGAGCTAGTTTGGACTTTCCCATGATAAACCCAACGTAACTTTGTCCTTCAAAGTCCATTACTCTAAGGTAGGCTACAGCTGCTATAGCCATAGTAGATGCATCTGAGAATACACACAATTCTCTTTGTTTTGTGGCAGACAGAGAAACAGGGACATATGACCTTTGGATGATAAGTTGTTCAAGCTCTATTAATGAGTCCTTCCACAATTTCCACTGCGTTTCTTTCTCCTTAGGTAGAGGTGTATCCCATTCACTTTGTTCATGTTCAGTAGCAATTTCTCTCATAAGAGCCTTGCCTTGCATGGTTATGGGGGCTACAAATCCTAGGGGGTCATAAAGGCTGTTGACCGTGGACAAGACACCTCTTCTCGTGAATGGCTTCTCTTCTCTGGATACTCTAAATGTAAAGCTGTCGGTTTTCAGATCCCAACTGAGCCCTAAACTTCTTTGAAGGGGCAGTGAATCTGTACCTAGATCCAGGTCCTTGAGGTCCTTTGCACGGTCCTCTGAGGGAAACGCTTCCATGACTTTGCTGCTGTTGGACGCTATCTTGTGTAACCTTACGTTAGATTCTGCTAACATCTCCCTTGTTCTTTTCAGGATGTCGATAGCCTCTTCGTTGCTAGAGAAAGAAGCGAGTCCATCGTCCACATAAAAGTTTCTCATGACAAACTGTTTGGCATCTGTGCCGTGTTCTTCTTCACCTTCCTGTGCTGTTTGTCTCAGGTTGTAGATAGCTACAGCTGGAGAGGGGCTGTTCCCGAACACATGTACCTTCATCCTGTATTCTGTGACATCTTTGTTAAAGTCATTGTTTTCATACCACAGGAACCTCAGGTAGTCTCTGTGATCTTTGCGGACAAGGAAACAGTAGAACATTTGTTGTACATCTGCTGTTACTGCAACGGGTTCTTTTCGGAACCTGATGAGGACTCCAAGGAGTGTATTATTCAGGTCAGGTCCACTGAGGAGGACATCGTTTAGGGAAAGGCCTTCATACTTTGCACTGGAGTCAAATACTACTCGTATCTGTCCTGGTTTCTGAGGATGATACACTCCAAATATTGGTAAGTACCAACATTCTTGTTTTTCTTCCAATGGTGGTGCTTTTTCAGCTTGACCACTGTCGAAGATCTTCTGCATGAAATCATGGAAGTGTTCCTTCATATTTGTCTTTCTGTCTAGAGTGCGTCGCAATGAGGTGAGACGCTTCACTGCTTGTCCTTTGTTGTTAGGAAGGTGATGTCGGGGTAAACGGAAAGGTAGAGGAGCTACCCAGCTGTTTGACTCATCTATAAAGACTTCTCTGTCCATTATCTCAAGGAAGAGGCTATCTTCAACAGATGGTGCTGGTTTGTCATCATCTCGCGTTCTTTCAAACACCTTGCATCCTAGCTCATCTGTATCTTTAGATGAGGTGATAGCCTCCATGTAACTCCGAACTTTCTGCTGTTGTATTGGGTTGACTAGTCTTTCTTTAATCTGTATCCTGTTGGTACAGGGGCTAAGACATGATGTGCGGCCATTTTGCAACATGTTTGTTTTGTAGACATTCACATTTGACGGCTTGTGAGCTCCATCCAGACATACATCACCAATGATGACCCATCCAAGGTCAAGACGTTGTGCAAATGGTGCATTGTGTGGCCCATTGTATTGCTCTCTGACCTTGTGCACTCTCAGTATGTCTCTTCCAAGTAGAAGGATAATTGCAGCACCCGGGTCCAGTACTGGAATCTTGTCTGATATTTGCATCAGATGAGGGTAGTGATGTGCAATTTCAGGTGTGGGTATCTCTGATCTATCATCTGGTATCATATCACATTCTATGAGAGTGGGCAGAGTCAGCTGCGTTTTCCCATCTAATGATTCAATGATGTAGTTGTTTGCTCTCCTCCCTGATGTCTCCACAACTCCTGAGCATGTCTTCAAAGTATACGGAGTTGGACTTCCTCTGTCACCGAAGAGGTCAAAGAACTCTGTTCTTGCCAAAGATCTGTTACTTTGTTCATCTAAGACCGCATACATTCTGATTGCCTTCTCTCTGAGGCCTGCAGGATACACCTTGACTAAACATATCTTGGAGCATGATCTAGAGCTAAATGTGTTTGTGCAGATTCCAGTGCACTTTGAGGTTATTGCTGGTAATGCACTCTCTTTTTGCTCCCCACCATGATCTTCTTGGGTTACCGGATTCTCTGTTTTCCATGGTGCTGGTCCTGGGTGTAAAGCAGACAGATGGTTGTCATTATTGCATTCTTTGCATCGAATTGTTTTCACACAGTCTTTAGCAAGATGTTGAGTTGAACCACAGCATCTGAAACAAATGCGCTTGTCTTTAAGATAAGATTTGCGCTCCTCTATTGTCTTGCTTCTGAAACTGCGACATTTTCTCAGTGGATGAGGCTTGTTATGTAGTGGACACTGCTTATCTGGGTCCTCAATTTTCACTCCTGAGCTTTTATCCTGGTTGGCCTCAAACTCAGTCGGTACTTCTGTCTTGCGTACAGACACTGTTGCTCTGCGTTCTTTATTGTGCACTGAAGGTTGTTTCTCTGTCTTTACAGAACTGGAGCCTCCCATGTTCAAAAAGGCGAAGCTTGGGTCATTGCGTATTTTAGCTTGATTCACAATGAATTTGGCGAGGAAGGAGAAAGGTGGAAATGCCACCTGATGATCTTCCTTGTATTTTGATGCTTGCGTGACCCATCTTTCTTGTAAGCTGTAAGGAAGCTTCTCGATTACCGGTTTGACTCCACATGCTGTATCCAAATATGAGAGGCCTGGCAGGTATCCACCAGCCTTTGCCGCTTCCAGCTCTAAAAGTATGTCACCAAGCTCTCTCAGCTTCAGATTGTCTTTGTTTGTTATTTTTGGATAATTTTCAATTTTCTTCAGAAGTGCATCTTCAATTACTTCAGGTGACCCATAGCAGTCTTCCAATCTCTGCCATAACATTGTAAGCCCTGCTGTCGCATCATGAACATGTACTGACCTGATTCTTTTGGCTTGCTCAGTGGACTCTGGTCCGAGCCATTTGGAGAGTAGGTCAAGCTTTTCCCTGTCTTTCATATTTAAGTCTTGGGTGCTGCTTAGAAAAGATGACTTCCAGGCCCAATAGTTTTCTGGACGGTCATCAAACTTCAGGAGACCAGAGCTCACCATTTCACGGCGTATCAAGTATTTTGTCACATCTGTGGCTCCTGCTGCCTCAGGTGGGCATTTTCTGGGAACAAACACAGGGCATGTCTGTGGCTGGTAAGACGGTTGGGATGCTTGGTTAAATCCACTATAGTCGTGTGGTTGTTCTTGTCTACTGCAAGTCTTTCTGCTATAGGCCGGATTTATATTTTCCCGAGGAGGGATTATGTCACCATTCGTTCGATTTCCTGAAGGACCAACAGATTGGTCTCTGAGTATGTAACTACTTGGCTTGTTATAGTAAAGTTCTGGTTCAGTCTTGTAGCATTGAGCGATATCAAAGTTGTCTGCTGCTAGCGGGACCTTTGACGATTCCAATGCATCATTAGACTGTTGATCTGTGCACATGGTCGCATGCAATTGCACATACTCACTGGTGCGTTGGATTGCACTGAGTGCTGTCATTTGGGTGTCTATCACAGAGCGCTCTCTGCACTGTTCTTCAGCAGCTCTCATGAGCACCTCGGCTTCAGCTAAGGCTGCTGAAGCAGTTTTTTCTTGCTTGATAATATGTAAAGATGCTTTCACCTCTGCTTTTCTTCTAAGTGCTTCAGCTTTACTTTTAGCTTTAATCAAATGATGTTCTTCATCTATGCAGCCCTGTTCTCTTATCATTTCAGCTTCACGTATTGCATAGGAAGCCAGTGCACGCGCGGCTTCTGCTTTTGCATGGGCCTTGGCAGCTGCAGCACTGGTGGACGACAGGTTAGAGCAGCTTGAATGTCTAGAGCTAGTGCGCTTGGACCTGGCAGATTCAGCACTAGCTGATGTCTGATCCGACTGACTAGAGACTCTGGAGCTTGTGCAGCGTGACCTGTTGGTTGGCATATTGTGTATGCTTTCCTCTGCTTGTGTATGCTGAGGGATGACTGGTGCAGTATCCTTGTCTGTGTGCTGCATGATGAAACAGATTACTTCTCTGTAGTGTCTGTGGCTGTAGAGGTTAGCTGATGATGAGCAGAATGAATCCACTCTTCTTTAAACTAGGCCCGCTGTGTTAAAAGTCTTTTTACTGTTCTGCCCTCACAATGTGTTCAAAGTACAAGGCTTGGCAGACAGCTAACAGCTTCCCAATAAAGACTCAGGAGGAAGGGCTAATAGTTGAAATCTTTACTGAGAATAAGTTTTTTTTTTTTTTGTAAAACTGCAAAACACAAATTATAAAAATATGCATTAGCATTTAACATTACATCACAAATGCAAATAGTAACAGGCATGCTACAATACTGTTAAGGCACTAGCTAGCAAATATGTGGCCTAGCTGAGTGAACTTCCTGACAGACACATCCCACCAACACACATATAAAATGTAGTTGCATTAGTAGAACATATACTAACTAATTGAAAACTAATGACTGCTTACTTACAGACTTATGCTTCCAAGGCCTGTATTAAGAAATAGTGGAGGGCTTTAGCATGCTTCCTTCACTGTAGAAAGATTATCTGATATGACTGCTGGGCAGGAAGTGGGAGGAATATACTACAGTTCCTGTTAGTAATGGATGCCAATTTAAAGGAACAGTACGATCAGTAAATATATACCCTATAATCAGAACAGACACCACCAGGGAGAATACTGTTAACCACTTCAATACCAGGCACCCTCTCTACTGCCCAGGCCAATTTTCAGCTTTCAGCGCTCTCACACATTGAATGACAATTGCGCGATCATGTAACATTGTACGCATATGACATTTTTTTTTATTTGCTTTCTTTTGGTGATAATAAATCACTACTGGGGTTTTATTTTTTTGCTAAATAATGCTATTTAAATGCACTGATTCCTATGTAAATGACAGTGGCAGTGAAGGAGTTAACCACTAGGGGGCGGGAGGAGTTAGTGTGACGTGTTGTGTGTTTTTTTACACTGACCTCTCCCCGTTCTTCAGCTCTGTGACCCGATCGCGGGACACCAGCGGCGATCGGGTCCGCTGGTCCCGCGTAAGGGGATGTACCTGTACGTGCTTTTGCCTAGCCGTGCCATTCTGTAGAAGTATATCTACAGGAGGCGGTCGGGAAGCGGTTAACGTTTTTTTTTTGATGTCATAATGTAGAGAATACGATTTCCTTTCATTTGAGCCCAGTGTTGCCACACAGATTTACTTGAGGCCTGAGGAATCCTCTTTTATTGTTCAGTTAGAAATATCTTGACCAAAAACGGCCGTTTTAAAAAAAAAAATTTGCATTGATACATGTCCCCTGGGGCAGGACCCGGGTCCCCAAACACTTTTTATGACATTAACATGCATATTAGCCTTTAAAATTAGCACTTTTGATTTTGAACGTGCGAACCGAACAGGGGGGTGTTTGGCTCATCCCTACCCCAAATGTTCCCACTGTTACAAAGTCCCTTCATCCCATTGGAGACCTACTTTACGCTGGCAGCAAGACATTGTGCATCCTGGCCAGGGCAGCCATCAGAATTTTTTTGGCCCCTTACACAGCTTTAGGCCTGGGCTACCCCCCCCCCCCCCGAGCCTGACCACCAACATTCCCCGGGCTTGCCTATGGGCCATCCTACCAAATCCGCACACCGGCCACCTCACCTGTACGCACTCAGCTCGTTTTCACAAAGCTGGCATGTTGCTGAGGAACATACACAAATCTGTACACACACAAGCCTCTGGTCCCTCGCTGTACACAAACAGCCCCCCTCCCTTTCCTTCACAGCCCCTACTTGTAACACGAGGGGTGCACATGCACATAGTCACACGAGGGGTGCACATGCACATAGTAGCCAGATGTGGCAGTGAAGAGCTCGATGCCTGAGTCAATGACACAACAACTGCAGAAACTGTGAGATCGTTTCTTTACTGCACAGTAGGGCTCCCCTTTACCTGTCCTGCCTTCTTCTGGCCCGGGTGGGCCCCTCGGGCCCCCGGGGGCCCCTTAAGCCCCATACACACGGTCGGATTTTCCGATGGATTCTGTCCTATCGGACAATGTTGTCGTAAAATCCGACCGTGTGTAGGCACCATCGGACAGTGTACCTCGGATTGTCCGACGGACAAAGTTCTATCTCCTGCTGGATAGATTTTTCGACAACAAAGTCCGATCACACCAAATCCGATCGTGTGTAGCGTAGTCCGACGGACAAAGTGCTACGCATGCTCAGAAGAAATTCTGTGACGGAAGCGCTCGGTCAGGTAAAACTACCGTTCCTAATCGACACAGCACATTCGTCACGCTGCAATGTTAAAATGTCTTTAATGCAGCGCATTCTCTTTTTCTTTACAATGCAAGAAGAATGACATGTTTTAGCTGCTCCTATTCACCCGCACTTCTCACAAACTTATTTCTTTATTCGTTTTCTGGATTTCTTGACTAGATGTTTATTTTTCCTCAGATCGTAAAAGAATCTTTGTTATATTTTTTTGGATGATTTGTTTTTTTTTTTTTTTTTTTGGAATACATATTTTCAGGATAATTTATTTAGATTGTTGAGGGGGGTTGTGTCTCAACTTAGCAAAACAACATTATTAACATTTGTATTTGTTGCTTAAATTTACTAGGAGGTTGTTTGTTGTTGGTGCCCCTTGTTAATTGGACTTTATGATTAGTGAAATGTACCTGCTTACTCACAAATAAACTGTCATTGTAGAAAAGTAAAACACATTTTTTCAAATCAAAAATACCTTTATTTAGGTCTCAGCAACAAACCAAAGAGGAACGCAGCGATGGAGAAACTTGGGGAATTTGCAAAGCCTTGGACCCCCACGGCAAACATCATTTTTGAAGCTTCTAAAATTGGGGGCCTGAGGAGTACGTATCTAAATAATAAGGGAGTGCTATCTGGTCCTGAAGTCCAAAACATCCGGAACTGCAGCAGATGCCATCTAGGTCCCCAGGCTCTGGTACTACGAGAGGCTCCATCTTCTCTCAGACCAGACTGAATCAAGGTCGTCACTCTCAGGTCTTCCTTCCACGCTTCCTTGCACGCTGTGGTGCTGGTGGGGTGGCAGAAGGAGGAGGCGGAGCATGGTCACTATCGCAAACATGTGTGAGTGGGGTCATCCCCCCAGCCATCCCCTTATTTAGGACCTTGAGGATGACCCCCTCACACATGCTGCGTTGCCCCACCTCCATACCCATCATTTTTGTGGCAACCAAGGAGCCAAAGGCCTCCTCGTAGGTGGGTGTGGCATGTAGGGAGGCTGAGGCATCTCTGATCAGCCGGAGTGCTGACTCTCCCACCTCCCCCACCGTTCTCGCCCTTTTGTAGGGAAGGCGGAGGGGAGGGACTTGGGAGTCAGTCAGGCTCCTAGGCCTATCCCCCTCTTGGCTGCCACTACCCACCTCTTGGCTGCCACTAACCCCTGCCTCCTCCTGACTGCCACATTCCACAGCCACCTCCTGGCTGAGGTCTTCCTGTGTATGAAAAAGGGACATAGTTTCAGTTATTTGTTCATCAAACACACACAATTTTCATCTAGTGACTGTTGCAAAATGTTGACAAATAGCAAACCATACAATTCTCAGCCCTGCAGTTTATATTCTTGCCCCAAATGTCTCCAACACTACTGTCAGTTGATATGTCAAACACGTTAGGAACTAAGCAATTGGGGATCCTGAATTAAGTGAACATCATTCATTTTTCACAAAAATGGTTACAAAACTACTATACCTGGAACAAGCTGGGCTCCTCCACCTCTTCCAGACTGGAAGGCCCAGGTTGCTCCTCGGAAGCCTCATCAGGGGTGGCCTGCGCGCAAGGACGCGTGGAAGGAGGAGTCGAGAGTGACTCCCTGACATTAGTCTGGTCTTTGAGAAAATGGAGCCTGTCCTAGTACCAGAGCGTGGGGACATGGACCTCATCTGCTCCAGCTCCAGATTCTTGGGACTTCAGGACCTTATTCCGCTCCCTGAAATAGGCACTCCTCAGGCTGCCAATTTTGAGTCTTAACTTCTCCACGGTTGCCGTGGGTATCCTTATCTTTACAAATTCCACAAGTTTCTTCAGGGCTGCGTACCTCTTTGGTTTGTTGGTGTAATCTCTGTGTTTAGCCTGCCATAATAGGGGAATTTCCCTGTACTTATCAATGAAGAGGGGGAGAAAACTCACATGGTTGAATCCCTCCATAATCTCTGCAAGACACAACACCACACAAAACACTATAAATAATGTCAGGCTAAACTCTCCTACTCTTCTCCATAAATAAGCCTCAAGTTCAAATCAGTCTAGGCTAGTTATTTACCAACTTCAAATTGTACCTTCGTTCTAGCGATCGTCTCGTGCGTGAGCTTTCTCTCCCCTCGTCTCCCAGATCGTGGCTACGACACAGGCGTGTGACGTTTTATATACAGTGCGCATGCGTGAAACTCCGCCCGCCCCTGACGATCTTTCTCGTCTATTCCCCACCCCTTCTCTTTACGGCGCAGTGGGGAGAGCACATGGCGGGGACACAGCAGGTGCGCCCCAAATATTGCAGCAACGAGGAGGAGGACGAGGAAAGGCCGGAGGCAGAAACGTCCCGATCCTGGAGGCTGAAAATTAAGGCCTCCAATATGTCGTTTGGAGAAATGTTGGAGATGGTGGACATATTAAAGAGGAGCGACTATGATGGGAAGTATGGGCCTTACCTCAACCCCAATGTCCGAAAGGCCAAGATCATGTCTAAAGTTGTGAGGAGGCTGTACAATCATTTTGGGGTACAACGATCCAAGGAGCAACTGAGGAAACGCTGGTCAGACCTGAAACTGAGGGAGGCCGATCAGTACAGAAAGATCAAGCGAATTCTTCAAAGAAGTAAGTAGTTGTGTTTTGTGTTTGATTTTTTGCTTGCATACTGCTCCATGTGGTTTGGATTTTTTCAATGTTGTACATTAGAAAATGGCCACTTTCATGTTCGTCTGTGCATTCGATCGTACTCAACCTCGATCTTTCTGCCACTGTCATGTTCGTGTGTGTCCATTCGATCGTACTCAACCTCGATCGTTCGGCCACTTATAATACGATGTTTGGTGAAGTTTTTTGTGAAAGGAAGTTTGTTCTCACTAGAAATGTCATCAAGAATGTAAAGCAAATTTATTCAATGTAAAGGAGAGTTCACTCAGTAGCTGTTTACCCATCTGGACTCTAGAGCACTAGTGCTGGGACACCCAAACCCCCTTTTTATTATGCTTTTCCACACATGTGCTCCAGTGGATACTAGAGGGGGGTCTCCTTCAGACAAACTTCTACCAAAAAGCTAGTAAGTTTAGCACCTTTACAAAGTGACTACATTCATGTTGTTGACATTTGTAACTGGCCAACCAAAAATATTGTCCCTCACTTTCAAGCAATGTTTGACATTTGCTATTTCTGCCCTCAATAGATTGTGGTGCTAAATCTTCCTTTTGTACATTCTCATAGGGGAGCCAAGACTCGAGACATCTGAGGAAACCAGAAAACCAACACCTCCCAAAGAAGGGGAAAGACCAGAAGCAGAGGAGGAGGAGGAGCAAGGAGATATCATCGAACTTGGAGAACTTGTCACCACAACAGGTGAGTGTGGGAGAACACAGCTACTGGTAAGCTAATCAATGTATGCCTGCCTCATTTCCAAGAGACATTTTTTTTTAATTTTTGTTGTTTTTAGGTGACGTGGATGTTGTGGAAGAAAATCGCACTTTACCACAGAGAGTGCCCACGTACTCATCGGGGAGATAATGGTCTGCAATTGAGATCTAGATGAGATAAAGCAAAACATCAATGATGTTCAACAAAAATTGAAGAACATCATTGATGTTTTAGGAAAAATCTGAAAACGCACCAAGTAATTAACACACATTTGTGGCTGTTTCTGAACACATTTGCAACTTAAAAACTGTGTGAAATTTGGAACATGCACACATTGTGTCCACATGTGCTAGCTCCCATCATGGTGGATGAATGCCAATGTTTTTTTGGGGGTGCAACCACTTTACTAACTACTAAAGTGGGTGTGGTGAAGGGGTTGCACCCCCAAAAAACGTCCATTCATCCCCATGATGGGAAATGGCACTTTTGAACATTCTAGGCATGTGTTTTACCATCTAATGACCATTTTCAGACCCAAATTGTGTGCATGTTCTAAATTTCCACTTTTCAGGGGTGACCCCCCCATGTGATGAAGGCAAGATCAAACACACTTTGAACATATAGTCATGTCTGATCTTGTCTTCACTTTAGAAAGTTGAACTTTCCTAGTTCCTATGTTCTGTTTTGCTCCATGCCTGGTTTTAACAACTGCGGAATGTTTGTAAACAATGTTGGAAAGAACCAAGATCTTGTCAGTTTTGGCAAGAAGTTTGTAAACGCACTTGTGAATGTGTTGCAAGTAAAGTTTTTTTAATTTTCTAAATGTGTGGCTTCCTTATTTAAAATACACAATGCATTATGTATGTAAAATGTAAAGGATTTGGGGGCAATGGGTGTTATTTACTAAAGGCAAATCCAGTTTGCACTGCAATTGTATTTTCCAGGGCACTTTTGCACTGCACTTGTAGAGCATAGCGGATTTGACTTATGTAAATGACACCCACAGTGCTTTGTACGAAAACACGGAGCACACCATTTTGGTGAATACACACATGTCTGACATGGTGATGAAAAGGAGTATTTTGGCTGTCAGTTATGCACTACAAACCTTCTCTAGACCAAAGATTAGGTATCTAACACACAACATGAGAAGAATCTTTTTGGGAAGAAGAGACTGTTACCTCCTTTTCCCCAGAAAGTGCATTCCCACTGTTGAAGCTAAAGGGCAAAAATGTATATCTCAAAGAAGCTAGAATATGGAAATGACAAGAAATCATAGGTTTGGTTAAAAAATATATTTATTAAAAAATGCCTCTCACACATCGTCAGGCAGAGCAATGGCCCCCCTACCCACAAAGTACTCCATATATTGCTCGCGGACCTCGCGGGCATTTAGAGGGGGCAAGCCTGGACGTGCCGCTTGAAGGGCTGTGAGGTCGGCATTGGAAGGGCCCTCCACATCTGGGCCAACGGGCACCACATAGTTCCTGTTGTGTCTTTTCAAAAAGTTGTGCAATATGCAACAGGCAAGAACTATGTGGTTCAGTTTGTATTCCGCCAAGTTCATAGCCGTCAAAAACAGGCGGAAGCGGCTGGCAAGGATCCCGAAGGTGTTCTCCACCACTTTGCGGGCTCTCGACAGCCTGTAATTGAAGACCCTCTGGTCTGGGGTGAGGGTCCTCATCGGGAAGGGCCTCATCAGATGGGGAGTCAACGCAAACGCTTCATCTGCGACAAAGACGAAGGGGAGTCCTTCGGCATTCTCCTCTGGAGGTGGCAAGCACAGACTGCCACTTTGGAGACGCCAGTAGAACTCCGTGTGCGCAATGGCACCACCATCCGAGATCCGGCCGTTCATCCCCACGTCCACATACAAAAACTCGTATGTCGCCGACACCACCGCCAACATCACTACACTAACTAGGGGTTTGGGGGGGGGGGGGGGTTTGGACAGGTAACTGTTAGGTACCTGAGTGGTGAGCCTGACTTCGCTGGGAGAGGGCCTCTCTTACGGCTCTGGTTCAGGGCCCACTGGAGTGGAGACAGTGGTCCCGTGAGCACAGCGGGGTAGGAGTGCCTGGAATGGATGCTGTGGGAGACGTAGCTGATCAGTAGCGATCTCCTGGATGTTGAAGCAGCGGAGACTGGCAGGTAGCGGAGCAGGGTCCGGATGTAGGGTGACCCCGAGATGGCGTCAGCAACTCTGGAAGTATGCAGCATGCGGGGAGCAGGCAGAGGGGTCGTCAGGCAGGCCGGGTCTGGATACACTTGGCAGGCAGGTAAGTGGGCACAGGCAATGGAGAGGTCAGACAGGCAGGAGATCAGCGTTCAGGTATCAGTCCAAAGCAGAGTCAACAGGCCGGAATCAGGAGTGGAGAAGGCAGCAGAGTCAAGTGGAAGCCGGATCAGGTAAACAGGAGTACACAACAGAGGCAGGTTAAACAAGGGGCAAACTGCAGACGAACAGCACTTGACATGTGCAGCTGTCATTCTTTTAAAGGCCAGCTGGCGCCAAACAGCGCTAACGCGTCACGTGTGCGCCCGCGACGCACGTGCCCGCGCTCGCTGCGCACGCGCGCGCGCCTGAGGAGTACGACGGCGCGTACCCTCGTTTCGACGCCCGGACGAATCAGCGGCGCGTGTGCGCATGCGCGCGCGCCGATTCGACCGTACGTCGCAAGTGGAGCCCTGACATTGCCCCCCCACAAGGGGCAACCTCCGGGTGCCCAGTTGGTCATCCTTCTCAGGGTGTGAAATGAAAAAAGCACGAATTAGTCTTCCAGCATGTATATTGTCCTCAGGTTCCCAAGAATTGCTTTCTGGGCCGAAGCCCTTCCATTTGATTAGAAACTGTCTTTGCCCTTGTCGCCTTCTACAGTCTAGAACAACTTCTACCTCGTACTCCTCGTTTCCATCCACTAGGACAGGTTCAGGAGGCCCGGACTCCCTATTGGGGAAGGGATCGGGTACCGAGGGTTTCAATAGAGAGACATGAAACACAGGATGTATCTTCATGGTGTCTGGCAGGGACAGTTCATAGGACACCTCATTAATCCTCCTCTTTACAGGAAAAGGGCCCAGGAACTTGGGTGCCAACTTCTTAGAGGGACAGGTTAACTTTAAATTAGAAGAGGAAAGCCATACCTGATCCCCGATTTGCAGATTCAACTCTCCCCTCCTCTTTTGGTCAAAGGCTTTCTTACTGTCCGCCTGGGCCTTGGTTATGGCTTCCTGGAGGATTTGGTTGTTGCGGCTTAGGAAGGTCACTGCGTCCTGGACCGCTGGAACTGAGGACTCTGTAAGAAAATCTGGTAGAAATGTTAAATGGAACCCATAATTGGCGAAAAACGGGGACTGTCCCGTGGTCGAGTGGCTGGCGTTGTTGTACGCGAATTCTGCTAAGGGCAGCAGAGAAACCCAATCATCTTGCACAAATGAAGTGAAACACCTAATATATTGTTCGAGGGTCTGGTTTGTGCGCTCAGTCTGCCCATTAGTTTGAGGGTGGTAAGCTGAGGATAGGGCCAGCTCAATCTTTAGACTATCACACAGTGCCCTCCAAAACCGCGAGGTGAACTGGACTCCCCTGTCCGAGACTATATTCTTGGGTACCCCGTGTAACCTAACGATCTCTCGGATAAAAACACGGGCCGTCTCTGCTGCAGATGGGGTTCCCCTTAGGGGTAGGAAGTGGGCCATCTTTGAGAGTCGGTCAACGACTACAAAGATGGCCGTGTGATCTTCAGAGGGGGGCAGCTCGACTATAAAGTCCATCGTTATCATACGCCAGGGTCGATCAGGTGCAGGTAGAGGCTTGAGTAGGCCCCAGGCCCGGCCCCTAGTAGTCTTGCTTCGGGAGCACACTGGGCATGAACTGACATACTTGGAGCAGAATTCCTTCAGACCAGGCCACCAGAAGGTGCGCTGCACCAAGTCAAGAGTCTTTCGGGCCCCAAAGTGTCCTGCTAGTGGGTGATCGTGGAGGAGGGCCAATACTTTAACCCGGATGGGTTCGGGAACAAACACCTGGCTGTCCTTCCAGAGAAGCCCCTCTCTACGATTTAGTGAAAGTCCTGGGGGAAGGAGCGGGTTCAGGGAGGCCTCCCTGATCTGGGACAGTAAATCCGGCTGTAGTAGAAGGAAGTTGCTTGCAGGGAGGATGGTATCAGGAGGTGTGGAGTCTTTAGGGCAGTCGAACATGCGTGAAAGCGCATCTGGCTTTACATTTTTAGATCCAGGCCGGTAGGTAATGTGGAAGCTGAAACGTGAAAAGAAGAGGGCCCAGCGGGCTTGTCGTGGTTTTAGACGTTTTGCCGTCCTTAAGTACTCAAGATTCTTGTGGTCCGTGTAAATTAGTACAGGGTGGACTGCTCCCTCCAGCAAGTACCTCCATTCCTCCAGCGCTGATTTTATGGCTAGCAGTTCTCGGTCACCTACATCGTAGTTCCTTTCTGCGGGTGAAAGTTTCCGGGAAAAGAAGCCCACAGGGTGCATTAGGTCCTTATTGCCCTGGCGTTGGGAGACCACGGCCCCCACTGCTACCTCAGAGGCATCCACTTCCAGGATGTATGGGAGAGATGGGTCAGGGTGACTGAGGATGGGAGCGGATGTGAATCGCTCCTTGAGTTTCACAAACGCCTCCTGGGCCTCTGGACCCCAATGAAACCGTACATTCTGCCTTGTTAGCTGTGTGATTGGTGAGATGATGGCCGAGAACCCCTTGATGAACTTTCTGTAAAAATTAGCAAATCCGACAAAACGCTGCACACCCTTCTTGTCAGAGGGTGGCGGCCAGTCCAGCACAGCCGTTACCTTCTGCGGGTCCATCTCGATGCCTGCTGGGGAGATCTGAAGACCCAAGAATTGGATGCTCTGCTGCTCGAAGGTGCACTTCTCTGCTTTCGCGTACAATCCGTGCTGACGAAGACGGAGTAAGACTCGGCCCACATGCCCCCGATGCTGCTCAAGCGTTCTGGAGAAGATTAGGATGTCATCCAAGTATACAATGACAAAAATGTCCAGGAAGTCCCTGAAGACCTCATTTATGAGGTGCTGGAAAGTAGCCGGGGCATTACAAAGGCCGAAGGGCATAACTAAGTATTCGTAATGCCCAAAACGGGTACGAAATGCAGTCTTCCATTCATCACCTGATCGGATGCGAACCAGGTTATAGGCCCCTCTTAAGTCCAGTTTGGAGAATATGGTGGCCGCTCTTAGTTTTTGAAACAGTTCCGGTATTAAGGGTAAGGGATAGCGATTTTTAATTGTAACTTTATTTAGCTCCCGGTAGTCCACACAGGGTCGGAGTGACTGGTCTTTCTTGGTTACAAAGAATATGCCGGCCCCTGCGGGTGAGGTGGAGTGACGTATAAACCCCTTCTTTAGGTTCTCCGAAATGTAGGCCTTCAGGGCCTCTTGTTCCTTCTCGGAAAGGGGGAAGATACGCCCGAACGGAATCTCGGCCCCCGGCAAAAGTTCTATGGGACAATCATAGGTGCGGTGTGGGGGTAGGGTGTCCGCTCCCCGTTTACTAAAGACGTCTAAGAATTCATGGTATGGTTCCGGTACCGCTTGGATCAGGTCAGTATCAGAGTCCAGACAAAGAAGCGTAGCGGGTTGTACCGGAGCTTCGTGTAAGCAATGTTCCAGGCAGTAGGGGGACTGGAACTTGACCTCCCCTGTGGACCAGCAGATGGTCGGATCGTGTGCCTGCAACCAGGGGATGCCCAGGATCACTGGGAACAGGGGGGACGAGATTACGTCCAAGGTTAACAGTTCCTGGTGGTGGAGAGAAGAGATAGTGAACAGAGGTTGGGTCTCCTGGACAACTTGGCCCGATTTAATGCGGGAACCGTCAGCCAGGAAGACGGATAGTCCGCGGGCCTTCCTCTGAAGAGGAATGTCGTGCCGGCTGGCAAAGGTGGTATCGATGAAACAGCTGCAGGCTCCTGAATCAAGGATGGCGTTGGTGCGAATCGTCCTTCCCAGGAACTGAAAAGACAGGGGTAGAGAGATGTGGGTGGCATGGACTGGTAAGTGAGCAGAGTTGATTGACACAGACGAAAGGCACTTACGCAGCTTGCTCGGGCAACTGTTCACAAAGTGTCCGGGCCCACCACAGTACAGGCACAAATTTAATTGACGGCGTCGGGCACGTTCCTCCAGAGACAGAGTGGGTCGCATGAGACCAAGCTGCATCGGCTCGCCGGCATCGGGAAGAGGATGGGCAGGGGCCATTGGCTGAGCGGGCATGTAACGGCCAGCCGGTAATGGAGCCCTTGCGGTCATCCAAGCCGGACGGTGGACTTGAGCGGATCTCTCGACTCTGCGTTCCCGGAGCCGACGGTCAATTTGTATGCTCAAAGTTATCAGGCCCTCCAAAGTGTCTGGGGTGCCCACTCGGGCAAGTTCATCCTTTAGGCCTTCGGAGAGGCCCATGCGGAACTGATGCCTTAAAGCCGAGTCATTCCACTGGGTGTCTGCGCTCCATCGTCTAAAGTCTGTCACATAGTCCTCGGCCGTTCTGCGGCCTTGCTGGAGCGCAGATAGAGCAGACTCGGCTGTGGTGGTTAGCTGGGGGTCCTCGTAGAGTTGCGCCATGGCTTCCAGGAAAGACGAGAGGGACTGCGTCAGCATGCTATTTCCCTCCAGCAGGCGATGAGCCCAAATCTGAGGTTCGCCCTGCAGCAGGGAGATTACGAACCCCACTTTGGTGGCCTCTAGGGAGAAGGTTCTGGGTTGAAGAGCAAAGTATAACTGGCAGGCGTTGCGGAAGACACGGAATTTGGAACGATCTCCGGAGAAGCGATCAGGAACAGGTACTCTGGGTTCAGGAGGCAGCATCACCACCGCAGGAGGAGTAGCAGGTGTTGCAGAAGGTTGCGGAGATGTAGGAGCCGCAACATTGGGGTCAGCAAGTTGCTGCACTCGACCTTCCAGTCTGGTATACCCTTCTTGCAGGGATTGCACCGCCTGAGTGAGGGCTGCCAGGTGTGAGCAGAACTCCTTCATGGCAGAGGCTTCTCCCGCAGGCTCAGTCATGGCTGTTCGTACTGTTAGGTACCTGAGTGGTGAGCCTGACTTCGCTGGGAGAGGGCCTCTCTTACGGCTCTGGTTCAGGGCCCACTGGAGTGGAGACAGTGGTCCCGTGAGCACAGCGGGGTAGGAGTGCCTGGAATGGATGCTGTGGGAGACGTAGCTGATCAGTAGCGATCTCCTGGATGTTGAAGCAGCGGAGACTGGCAGGTAGCGGAGCAGGGTCCGGATGTAGGGTGACCCCGAGATGGCGTCAGCAACTCTGGAAGTATGCAGCATGCGGGGAGCAGGCAGAGGGGTCGTCAGGCAGGCCGGGTCTGGATACACTTGGCAGGCAGGTAAGTGGGCACAGGCAATGGAGAGGTCAGACAGGCAGGAGATCAGCGTTCAGGTATCAGTCCAAAGCAGAGTCAACAGGCCGGAATCAGGAGTGGAGAAGGCAGCAGAGTCAAGTGGAAGCCGGATCAGGTAAACAGGAGTACACAACAGAGGCAGGTTAAACAAGGGGCAAACTGCAGACGAACAGCACTTGACATGTGCAGCTGTCATTCTTTTAAAGGCCAGCTGGCGCCAAACAGCGCTAACGCGTCACGTGTGCGCCCGCGACGCACGTGCCCGCGCTCGCTGCGCACGCGCGCGCGCGCCTGAGGAGTACGACGGCGCGTACCCTCGTTTCGACGCCCGGACGAATCAGCGGCGCGTGTGCGCATGCGCGCGCGCCGATTCGACCGTACGTCGCAAGTGGAGCCCTGACAGTAACCCTCTGCACTTCATTGATTGTAAATGGCTCAATAATGTGTGTATGGACCTTGGGAAAGCCAGCAGATAAAGGATTGGTACCATCTGACAGAGCAGTTGGGGGAGGGGGTTCCTAATGAGTTTGCCATCCCCCACCCCCAACAAAAAAAAACAAAATTCTAAAGGGGCTCTACATGAAGTAAAACCACACAGCAAACATTTGTGCATATTTTAGGGGGTGTTTGGGGCAAACAATACTATGCAGCAGACAAAAGACATTGATTAAGTGACTAGGCCATAGGTGTCTATTGGGGCAGAAGAGCATGCTGGGGAGGTAAGTGAAGGGAAAAATGCATGAAGGAGAAAAGGGGCACAGCATATTAGAACATATTGCAATCATGGTAATTAGGGAAGGAGGTCAAAAATACAAGACATTAGCAAACAGAGCATACATAAAAGGGAATAGTCAAGTAGAAATGTTACCTTAATATAGTCCTCCTGCAGGACCTGGATGATGGCAGAACAGGTCTCTGGAATAATGAGTCCCAGGGCCTGGGGAGAGATACCTGAAGAGAACTTCAAATCCTGAAGACTTCTCCCTGTCGCCAAGTACCTCAACGTGGCAACAAGCCTCTGCTCCGGAGTAATGGCTTGTCTCATGCAGGTATCCTGCCGGCTGATAAAGGGGGTCAGCAAAGCCAAAAGACGGTGAAAAAACGGGGTCCGTCATCCTGAGAAAGTTCCTGAAATCATCAGGATTATTCTCCCGGATCTCACGAAGCAAAGGCATGTGCGAGAACTGGTCACGCTGAAGCAACCAATTCTTGGTCCACATACTCCTCGTCACTCTGTTCATGGACGGGTCTTGGGTCAAAGCTAAAAGCCCGACACCAATTCCGTGTACAGCACGAACTCGGCGACGAGTACGCACGGGAAACATCGCTCAGAAACGGTCGGCTGGTCAGAACGGACAAACAGAAAGCACCGATAAACAGCAAGGTCTGAAAGAACAAACTGAATACCAGCAACGAGCAGACAATAAGCAGTGCAAATCAAAGCGTCCTATATCAAGATATAGGCCGCAATGACCAACAAATGCGAACTGACTACACGCACTAATAAACAGATACGCACGACAAGCACAAACTGAAGAGCAGTAACGATCTGAGTCAGAAAACTGAGAAGCGCGAATCGTAAGTCACCAAACTTCAACTAACTCTCGATAAACACGGGATCAGCAGAAGGAGCCCAACGGGTGCCTGACGTGGTGCTGAACTTCCCTTTTGTAATCTCGTGGACGACGACTTACGTCACGACGTTCTTCCGGACCGGAAATTCCGACAACGTTGTCCAACCGTGTGTACGCAACACCAACATCGGACAAAGTACGTCGGACAGAATCCGACCGACCTGGTCCGCGGATGATCCGACCGTGTGTAAGGTGCTGGTGGCCTGCCTGCACAATGACAGAGCATGATGCTGATTCGGGGCATGTTTTTTTGCGGCTCCCTAGGGAATTTCAAGTGGCACACCAGGGTGTTGCAGCGCTCTGGTTGAGTAACTTTAGTCTAGGCTGCTTTCCTTGCTTGGACCTTAATGTCTGCCCGTATTGGAGAACTGGAAATCACCTCTTGTATCTTGACTTTTGTGTAGACATGTGCACAACAGAAAAATTTGTTTAGTTTTCGTTTTGTTTCTGTTCGTTTCCGTTGATTCGTAACGATTCGTAATTTCGTAAGTCGTCGGTGTTCTTATTCGGACTCGTTCGTATTTTCGTAAGTCGTCGGTGTTCGTATTCAGACTCGTTCGTATTTTTCGTAAGAGTTATTTTTTCGTTGATTCGTTTTTTTCCGTTAGTCTAATTTTCGTTTAATTCGAAATTCGTATTTTTGTATTTTCTTTGTATTTTGTATTCGGATTTTCGTAGATTTAGTTACATTCGTACTTTCGTAAGATTGATTTATTCGTACTTTGTAACATTGTTTTCGTAGATTTGTAATCGGAGCATAATTCATAATTTTATGTAATGTGTGTGCAAATATTACATTGTAAGAGACACGGAAAATTACGAATCAACAAAAAAAAAAAAAAAGTTACGAATGTACGACTTTTTTCGTTTAATCCATTCGAAGCACGTTAAGCAGCGCCATTGTAAGAGACACGGAAAATTACGAATCAACAAACAAAAAAAAAAAGTTACGAATGTACGAATTTTTTCGTTCATTTTGATTTTCGTTATTTTTGAATCTTTGTTCGGTATTTTCGTTGTTTCTGTTTCCGTATTTTCATTCATTTGTAGTTTCGTTGTTTCTAATTTAATTATTTCGTATATTCGTTCGATTCGATAATTTGTTATTCGTTAAAATTTTTACTAAATCATTCGTTCATTCGTACGATACGAATGAACGAATATAACGAATTTTGACGAATAACGAATGCGTAACTAAACGAATTGCACATGTCTACTGGAAATCACCTCTTGTATCTTGACTTTTGTGCACACCTTGAACCACCAAGTGAAGACTACGGCCTCCTGCCCTTTACAGAAGAAGGGTTGGCTGCACGGAAAGTTTTCACAGGTAGCCGATGGTCGTAAGAAGTGCTCCGAAATGCTCTTTTCCTCTTTGACAGAAGCTCCTACTCAAGACGGATAATCCTGCCCATTAAACTGTACCATAATTTAGTGTGGGACATGTTGTTGATCTCAGAACAAATTTACTTACGAAAAGTGCTCGGGGGGTTTGGGAGCTTCAAGGCAAATTTATACAAACATTTCACTTTTATTAATGTCAGACTTAATGTACAGAACCAGCCATCGAGCCCGGGAGTGAGATGAATCTATTTTAATCTAACTAAAGTCTAAAAGGCTTGTAGACTTTTTTTTTTTTCTCTCTCTCTAAATTTCCAGTTTGCGATTTAGCGGCGTGAATTACATTACTCAGCAAATGAACAGAAATGCACAGCTAATTTACATGAAACTGTAATGCTAAATAAATATATATACCATGGCGCAGCCTTTTATGACCTTTTTACTATGGAGGAAACTTCCAAATACTTTTCATTTCTCAGGGAACCCCCTTCATAAATGATTAAATCTATAGTTCACTCTATATTAGCAAAATCAGTAGGCTGTAAAGAGTTCTAAATCAAAGAACACGGAATAGGGTGTACTTAAATCTATAGCTCTGGCCCAATTACTTAAAAAAATATTTAAATTATTTAAAATATTCCAAATAAAGTTAGTCAGAAGTCAGTGAACCCTTAAATTGGTGGCTAGTGGAGAAGGGTCCCCTTACATTGGTGATCAGTGGAGAAGGGTCCCCTTACATTGGTGATCAGTGGAGAAGGGTCCCCTTACATTGGTGATCAGTGGAGAAGGGTCCCCTTACATTGGTGATCAGTGGAGAAGGGTCCCTTTACATTGGTGATCAGTGAAGAAGAGTCCCTTTACATTATTTATTTTTATTTATTACAGGATTTATATAGCGCCAACAGTTTTACGCAGCGCTTTACAATATAAAAAGGGAGACAATACAGTTATAATACAATAAAATACAAGAGGATTAAGAGGGCCCTGCTCAGAAGAGCTTACAATCTAATAGGGTGAGGGAGGTGATACAAAGGGTTGTAACTGTGGGGAATGAGCTGATGGAAGTGGTAGAAGATTAGTTGGAGACATGATAGGCTTCCCTGAAGAGATGAGTTTTCAGGGATCGCCTGAAGTTAGCTAGAGTAGGGAACAGCCGAACAGGTTGAGACAGCGAGTTCCAGAGGATGGGAGAGGCTCTGGAGAAATCCTGGAGACGAGCATGGGAGGTGGAAACAAGAGAGCTTGACAGGAGGAGATCTTGAGAAGAGCGGAGAGGACGGTTTGGGATATGTTTGGAGACAAGGTTGGTGATGTAGCTCGGGGCAGAGTTGTGGATGGCTTTTTAAGTTGTGGTTAGTATTTTGAATTTAATTTGCTGGGTGATTGGTAGCCAGTGTAGGGATTGGAGGAGAGGGTTGGCACACACACTGAACAGTTGGTAAGGTGGATAAGTCTGGCAGCAGCATTCATGACAGACTGAAGAGGGGAGGAGCCTATGGAGAGGCAGGCCAATGAGAAGGGAGTTGCAATAGTCAAGGCGAGAGATAACAAGGGAGTGAATGAGGATCTTGGTGGTGTCATTTGTTAAAAAGGGGCGAATTTTAGAGATGTTACGGAGGTGAAGTCTACAAACTTTTGACAGCGATTGGACTTGAGGCTGAAATGACAAGTCCAAGTCTAGGATTACACCGAGTACCCTGGCGTGAGGGGAGGGACTGATGGTTGCATTGTTGATTTTGATGGAAAAGTCAAGGAGGGGGGCACGGGCGGGGGGGAATATTAATAGCTCAGTTTTAGAGAGATTTAATTTAAGGAAGTGGTGCGACATCCATGCTGAGATGTCAGTTAGTAAGTTAGTAATGCGAGAGGAGACTGAAGGAGTGAGGTGAGGAGTAGACAGATAGATTTGGGTGTCATCGGCGTATAAGTGGTATTGGAAGCCGTGGGCGGTTATCAAGTGACCAAGGGAGGAGGTGTAGATAGAGAAGAGAAGGGGTCAAAGAACAGAGCCTTGGGGGACCCCCACAGAAAGGGCAATGGAGAGGAGGAGACAGAGTTGTAGGTAACACTGAAGGAGCGCTGTGATAGATAGGCAGAGAACCAGGAGAACATTGGTGATCAATGGAGAAGGGTCCCTCTACATTGGTGATCAATGGAGAAGGGTCCCTTTACATTGGTGATCAGTGGAGAAGGGTCCTCTTACATTGGTAATTAGTGGAGAAGGGTCCCCTTACATAGATAATCTGTGGAGAAAGACCCCATATGTTGATGATCAGTAGCGAATGGAACCTTTCACATTGGGCCCCCACCCCACTTTGATGGTCAGTTTAGAAGGACCTCCTTAAAGTAATAATCTATGAAGAAGCCCCCCCCCCCCCCCCCCCCCTTACATTAGTGATCAGTGACATTAAGCACCCCCCCCCCCCCACACACACAATTTAATGTTCAGTTTAGAAGGACCTCCTTGCACTGGCAGTCTGTGGAGAAGAGACTTCTTACATTGGTGATCAGTGGAGAAGGGACCTCATACATTGGTGATTAGTGGACATGGGCTCCATTACATTGGTGATCAGTGACAAAGGGCCCATTATATTGGTTATCAGTGCAGAATAGACCTTTTGCATTGATGATTAGAAGAGAAGGGACCTCTTACATTGATGATCAGTGGAGAAGAGCCCCAATACATTGTTGATCAGTGGTGAAGGGCCCCATTACATTGTTGATCAGTAGAGAGGCACCCATTACATTGGTGATCAGTGCAGAAGGGAACATTGGTGATCGGTGGTGAAGGGCCCCATTACATTGGTGATGAGTGGAGAAAGGCCCATTACATTGGTGATCAGTGGTGAAGGGACCTCTTACATTGGTGATCAGTGGAGAAGAGCCCCAATACATTGTTGATCAGTGGAAAAGAGCCCCATTACATTGTTGATCAGTAGAGAGGCACTTATTACATTGGTGGTCAGTGCAGAAGGGAGCATAGGTGATCAGTGGTGAAGGGCCCCATTACATTGGTAAGGAGTGAAGAAAGGCCCATTACATTGTTGATCAGTGGAGAAGGCCCATTACATTGGTTATTAGTGGAAAAGGGCCCCTTTACATTGGTGATCAGTGAGGGAGGGCCCCTTTAAATTGGTGATCAGTGGAGAAGGGTCCCTTACATTGGTGATCAGTGGAGAAGGCACCCCTTACATTGGTGATCAGCGGAGAAGAGTCCCCTTTATTGGTGATCAATGGAGAAAGGTCCTCTTACATTCATTATCAGTTGAGAAGGGTCCACTTGGATGATCAGTTTAGAAGGACCTCCTTACAGTAATAATCTACGAAGAAGGCCCCCCCTTATATTGGTGCTCAGTGAAGAAGGGACTAATTACATTAGTGATCAGTGACATTAAGCACCCCCCCCCCCCACACACACACACACACTTTAATGTTCAGTTTAGAAGGACCTCCTTGCACTGGCAGTCTGTGGAGAAGAGACTTGTTACATTGGTGATCAGTGGAGAAGGGACCTTTTACATTGGTGATCAGTGGAGAAGGGACCTCTTACAATAGTGATGAGTGGAGAAGAGCCCAATTACATTGTTGATCAGTGGAGAGGCACCCTGTTACATTGGTGGTCAGTGCAGAAGGGGACATTGGTGATCAGTGATGAAGGACCCCCATTACATTGGTGATGAGTAGAGAAGGGACCTCTTACATTGTTGATCAGCGGAGAAGGCCCATTACATTGGTTATTAGTGGAAAAGGGTCCCCTTACATTGGTGAACAGTGGGGAGGGCCCCCCTACTTAGATGCTTAGTTGAAAAGGGCCCCCAGGCACTCAAGTGTTTTGGATTGAGGCAAGTACACACTATAGAAGGATATGCTTTGTTCATTCTTCATTTCAGAGGTCTACATCGACTTTAATTTTGCATTGGTGGATTCATTTGCTCCTCTCCAGTAGTCACTCACTAGTAATATTCTCTTATAAATTTCAGAATCTTGCGTTGTGTTGGCCTTATCAGGATACGAGGGAAGCTACAAGTCTTACTACTCCATAAAATAAAGCGTTTCAGAGAGGAAAACGACTGGCTTTTATGTGGATACTATTTCGTTACGGGATAGGAGTCAGAATTTTTACAGCCGCACTTTGGTTAATGCCCCATGTGAGTATCGGCTGAGAACGTTTGTCTAGAGTTATGCCGCGCAATTTCACAAGATCTCAGATGGAGACGCGATATGATCTCAAGGTGCTCGCTATTCGCTTTAACAAGATCTGGGGTCTCACGGGACGGGTTCACAGACTGAATATATTTCAACATAATCCTCCTCCAGCATTTGTCACCGGATATTAATATTCCCAAATTTTCTACTCTCTGCCCAAAACCCCGGGCAATGCTCGTTTCTGCCGCCTGGACACTACAAAGGCCGATAGTTAAAGGGAAACTATTCTGCCTTTTCAGTTGTCATCATACAGTCCGCCACACATAGATGTTTTCATGTTTATTGAACTACAAAGAGTCTTTTGACTCCTCTCAAAATCCTCTTCACCCCCTTCCTTGCCACTACACCCCCTCTCCCCACATCTCCACCACCCCACCCCACCCCCATCCTCCTACATGCCCTATACCCCCTGTCCCCAATCCTGCAACATTTCCAGAACCGCTTACATTTCCCACAACCCCCTTCCTAAAACACTCCCTTCCCCCTAGATCCTCTGCCCCCCCTTCTCCCTGTACTGCCTAATGTTACCTTCTCCTACATCCCCTATACCCCTTCCCCTTACACTCCCTACACTCTCTTCCCTATACGTATCCTGCAACCCTCCTAAACCCACCTTCCCCCATATCCCCTGCAACTCTATCCCTCTACATCTTCTGCACCCCTTTTCATTTCCTGCACCCCCTTCCTCCTAGATACCCCACACCCTCTTCCCACTACACTGCCTCTGTTCCCTTCCCTGCACCCTTTTCCCCCTATACTCCCGGCACTACCACCACCCTTCATCTTCAGCACCCCCTCCCCTCTGCATATCCTGCACCCCCTTTTTCACTTTTTACACCCCCCCCCCTATATCTTTTGCACTCCCTTTCCTTTATTCTCTTGTCTGTACTTTTTATTCCACCCTTTTCCCCCAAACAATTCCTTCCCTCTACAGTATATCCCCTGCACCCCTCCCCCTACACTGAATTTTCTTCTTTTCCCTTATACTCCCTGCGTCCTCTTTTCCTTAATCTTCCTGCACTCTTTCCCCCACACTCCTGCCTT
>CM053028.1:16011179-16027795 GCA_028564925.1 Lithobates sylvaticus
AGTACACAACAGAGGCAGGTTAAACAAGGGGCAAACTGCAGACGAACAGCACTTGACATGTGCAGCTGTCATTCTTTTAAAGGCCAGCTGGCGCCAAACAGCGCTAACGCGTCACGAGTGCGCCCGCGACGCACGTGCCCGCGCTCGCTGCGCACGCGCGCGCGCCTGAGGAGTACGACGGCGCGTACCCTCTTTTCGACGCCCGGACGAATCAGCGGCGCGTGTGCGCATGCGCGCGCGCCGATTCGACCGTACGTCGCAAGTGGAGCCCTGACAGTAACCCTCTGCACTTCATTGATTGCCAAATGGCTCAATAATGTGTGCTAGTTTGCCAGACCCTCTGTACTTAACATTATTGGCAGCCCACAGGAAAGATAAAAGAACATTCCAAATCCCCCCCCCACCCAAAAAAAAAGGAACGCACATTTGACATTCTGCTATTACCTAGCAAGCTAATATGAGGGAAAGAACACAAAAAAAGAGGCAATGGAAAGTATGGAGCCAGCCCCTTTCACTACATGCTTTGCTGAATTCATCCCTATAGATGACCACTATAAAGAGGTAGGTATATAGTGTGTAGTGACCTTGGGAAAGCCAGCAGATAAAGGATTGGTACCATCTGACAGAGCAGTTGGGGGGGGGGTTCCTAATGAGTTTCGCACCCCCCCCCAAAAAAAAATGGGAAAAAATGGGGCTCTGCATGAAGTAAAACACACAGCAAACTTTTATGCATATTTTAGGGGGGGTGTGGGGGAAAACAATACTATGCAGCAGACAAAATACATTTCTTAAGTGACTAGGCCATAGTTGTCTATTGGGCCAGAAGAGCATGCTGGGGAGGTAAGTGAAGGGAAAAATGCTTGAAGGACAAAAGGGGCACAGCATATTAGAGCATATTGCAATCATGGTAATTAGGGAAGGAGGTCAAAAATACAAGACATTAGCAAACAGAGCATACATAGAATGGAATAGTAAAGTAGAGATGTTACCTTAATATAGTCCTCCTGCAGGACCTCGATGATGGCAGAACAGGTCTCTGGAATAATGATTCCCAGGGCCTGGGGAGAGATACCTGAAGAGAACTTCAAATCCTGAAGACTTCTCCCTGTCGCCAAGTACCTCAACGTGGCAACAAGCCTCTGCTCCGGAGTGATGGCTTGTCTCATGCAGGCATCCTGCCGGCTGATAAAAGGGGTCAGCAAAGCCAAAATACGGTGAAAAACGGGGTCCGTCATCCGGAGAAAGTTCCTGAAATCATCAGGGTTATTCTCCCGGATCTCACGAAAGCAAAGGCATGTGCGAGAACTGATCACGCTGAAGCAACCAATTCTTGGTCCCCATACTCCTCGTCACTCTGTTCATGGACGGGTCTTGGCTCAAAGCTAAAAAGCCCGACACCAATTCCGCGTACAGCACGAACTCGGCGACGAGTACGTACGGGAAACATCGCTCACAAACGGTCGGCTGGTCAGAACGGACAAACAGAAAGCACCGATAAACTGCAAGGCCTGAAAGAACGAAATGAATACCAGAAACGAGCAGACAATAAGCAGTGAAATCAAAGCGTCCTATATCAAGATATAGGCCGCAATGACCAACAAATGCGAACTGACTACACGCACTAATAAACAGATACGCACGACAAGCACAAACTGAAGAGCAGTAACGATCTGAGTCACAAAACTGAGAAGCGCGAATCGTAAGTCCCCAAACTTCAACTAACTCGCGATAAACACGGATCAGCAGAAGGAGCCCAACGGGTGCCTGACGTGGTGCTGAACTTCCCTTTTCTAGTCTCGTGGAAGACGACTAACGTCACGACGTTCTTGAAGACCGGAAATTCCGACAACGTTGTCCAACCGTGTGTACGCAACACCAACATCGGACAAAGTACAACGGACATGAGCCGACGGAACTGGTCATCGGATAATCCGAGCGTGTGTATGGGGCATAAGAGTTGTAACGGCTGTACCCCCCTGATGGCGGCCCTGATTCCTGGCCCTAGAGATTCATTGGCTGTTAAGGTGCTGGTGGCCTGCCTGCACAATGACAGAGCATGATGCTGATTCGGGGCATGTTTTTTTGCGGCTCCCTAGGGAATTTCAAGTGGCACACCAGGGTGTTGCAGCGCTCTGGTTGAGTAACTTTAGTCTAGGCTGCTTTCCTTGCTTGGACCTTAATGTCTGCCCGTATTGGAGAACTGGAAATCACCTCTTGTATCTTGACTTTTGTGTAGACATGTGCACAACAGAAAAAAATTTGTTTAGTTTCGTTTTGTTTCTGTTTCGTTTCCGTTGATTCGTAACGATTCGTAATTTCGTAAGTCGTCGGTGTTCTTATTCGGACTCGTTCGTATTTTCGTAAGTCGTCGGTGTTCGTATTCAGACTCGTTCGTATTTTCGTAAGAGTTATTTTTTCGTTGATTCGTTTTTCCGTTAGTCTAATTTTCGTTTAATTCGAAATTCGTATTTTTGTATTTTCTTTGTATTTTGTATTCGGATTTTCGTAGATTTAGTTACATTCGTACTTTCGTAAGATTGATTTTATTCGTACTTTTGTAACATTGTTTTCGTAGATTTGTAATCGGAGCATAATTCATAATTTTATGTAATGTGTGTGCAAATATTACATTGTAAGAGACACGGAAAATTACGAATCAACAAAAAAAAAAAAAAAGTTACGAATGTACGACTTTTTTCGTTTAATCCATTCGAAGCACGTTAAGCAGCGCCATTGTAAGAGACACGAAAATTACGAATCAACAAACAAAAAAAAAAAGTTACGAATGTACGAATTTTTCGTTCATTTTGATTTTCGTTATTTTTGAATCTTTGTTCGGTATTTTCGTTGTTTCTGTTTCCGTATTTTCATTCATTTGTAGTTTCGTTGTTTCTAATTTAATTATTTCGTATATTCGTTCGATTCGATAATTTGTTATTCGTTAAAATTTTTACTAAATCATTCGTTCATTCGTACGCTACGAATGAACGAATATAACGAATTTTGACGAATAACGAATGCGTAACTAAACGAATTGCACATGTCTACTGGAAATCACCTCTTGTATCTTGACTTTTGTGCACACCTTGAACCACCAAGTGAAGACTACGGCCTCCTGCCCTTTACAGAAGAAGGGTTGGCTGCACGGAAAGTTTTCACAGGTAGCCGATGGTCGTAAGAAGTGCTCCGAAATGCTCTTTTCCTCTTTGACAGAAGCTCCTACTCAAGACGGATAATCCTGCCCATTAAACTGTACCATAATTTAGTGTGGGACATGTTGTTGATCTCAGAACAAATTTACTTACGAAAAGTGCTCGGGGGGTTTGGGAGCTTCAAGGCAAATTTATACAAACATTTCACTTTTATTAATGTCAGACTTAATGTACAGAACCAGCCATCGAGCCCGGGAGTGAGATGAATCTATTTTAATCTAACTAAAGTCTAAAAGGCTTGTAGACTTTTTTTTTTTTCTCTCTCTCTAAATTTCCAGTTTGCGATTTAGCGGCGTGAATTACATTACTCAGCAAATGAACAGAAATGCACAGCTAATTTACATGAAACTGTAATGCTAAATAAATATATATACCATGGCGCAGCCTTTTATGACCTTTTTACTATGGAGGAAACTTCCAAATACTTTTCATTTCTCAGGGAACCCCCTTCATAAATGATTAAATCTATAGTTCACTCTATATTAGCAAAATCAGTAGGCTGTAAAGAGTTCTAAATCAAAGAACACGGAATAGGGTGTACTTAAATCTATAGCTCTGGCCCAATTACTTAAAAAAATATTTAAATTATTTAAAATATTCCAAATAAAGTTAGTCAGAAGTCAGTGAACCCTTAAATTGGTGGCTAGTGGAGAAGGGTCCCCTTACATTGGTGATCAGTGGAGAAGGGTCCCCTTACATTGGTGATCAGTGGAGAAGGGTCCCCTTACATTGGTGATCAGTGGAGAAGGGTCCCCTTACATTGGTGATCAGTGGAGAAGGGTCCCTTTACATTGGTGATCAGTGAAGAAGAGTCCCTTTACATTATTTATTTTTATTTATTACAGGATTTATATAGCGCCAACAGTTTACGCAGCGCTTTACAATATAAAAAGGGAGACAATACAGTTATAATACAATAAAATACAAGAGGATTAAGAGGGCCCTGCTCAGAAGAGCTTACAATCTAATAGGGTGAGGGAGGTGATACAAAGGGTTGTAACTGTGGGGAATGAGCTGATGGAAGTGGTAGATGATTAGTTGGAGACATGATAGGCTTCCCTGAAGAGATGAGTTTTCAGGGATCGCCTGAAGTTAGCTAGAGTAGGGAACAGCCGAACAGGTTGAGACAGCGAGTTCCAGAGGATGGGAGAGGCTCTGGAGAAATCCTGGAGACGAGCATGGGAGGTGGAAACAAGAGAGCTTGACAGGAGGAGATCTTGAGAAGAGCGGAGAGGACGGTTTGGGATATGTTTGGAGACAAGGTTGGTGATGTAGCTCGGGGGGCAGAGTTGTGGATGGCTTTTTAAGTTGTGGTTAGTATTTTGAATTTAATTTGCTGGGTGATTGGTAGCCAGTGTAGGGATTGGAGGAGAGGGTTGGCACACACACTGAACAGTTGGTAAGGTGGATAAGTCTGGCAGCAGCATTCATGACAGACTGAAGAGGGGAGGAGCCTATGGAGAGGCAGGCCAATGAGAAGGGAGTTGCAATAGTCAAGGCGAGAGATAACAAGGGAGTGAATGAGGATCTTGGTGGTGTCATTTGTTAAAAAGGGGCGAATTTTAGAGATGTTACGGAGGTGAAGTCTACAAACTTTTGACAGCGATTGGACTTGAGGCTGAAATGACAAGTCCAAGTCTAGGATTACACCGAGTACCCTGGCGTGAGGGGAGGGACTGATGGTTGCATTGTTGATTTTGATGGAAAAGTCAAGGAGGGGGGCACGGGGGGGGGGAATATTAATAGCTCAGTTTTAGAGAGATTTAATTTAAGGAAGTGGTGCGACATCCATGCTGAGATGTCAGTTAGTAAGTTAGTAATGCGAGAGGAGACTGAAGGAGTGAGGTGAGGAGTAGACAGATAGATTTGGGTGTCATCGGCGTATAAGTGGTATTGGAAGCCGTGGGCGGTTATCAAGTGACCAAGGGAGGAGGTGTAGATAGAGAAGAGAAGGGGTCAAAGAACAGAGCCTTGGGGACCCCCACAGAAAGGGCAATGGAGAGGAGGAGACAGAGTTGTAGGTAACACTGAAGGAGCGCTGTGATAGATAGGCAGAGAACCAGGAGAACATTGGTGATCAATGGAGAAGGGTCCCTCTACATTGGTGATCAATGGAGAAGGGTCCCTTTACATTGGTGATCAGTGGAGAAGGGTCCTCTTACATTGGTAATTAGTGGAGAAGGGTCCCCTTACATAGATAATCTGTGGAGAAAGACCCCATATGTTGATGATCAGTAGCGAATGGAACCTTTCACATTGGGCCCCCACCCCACTTTGATGGTCAGTTTAGAAGGACCTCCTTAAAGTAATAATCTATGAAGAAGCCCCCCCCCCCCCTTACATTAGTGATCAGTGACATTAAGCACCCCCCCCCCCCCCACACACACAATTTAATGTTCAGTTTAGAAGGACCTCCTTGCACTGGCAGTCTGTGGAGAAGAGACTTCTTACATTGGTGATCAGTGGAGAAGGGACCTCATACATTGGTGATTAGTGGACATGGGCTCCATTACATTGGTGATCAGTGACAAAGGGCCCATTATATTGGTTATCAGTGCAGAATAGACCTTTTGCATTGATGATTAGAAGAGAAGGGACCTCTTACATTGATGATCAGTGGAGAAGAGCCCCAATACATTGTTGATCAGTGGTGAAGGGCCCCATTACATTGTTGATCAGTAGAGAGGCACCCATTACATTGGTGATCAGTGCAGAAGGGAACATTGGTGATCGGTGGTGAAGGGCCCCATTACATTGGTGATGAGTGGAGAAAGGCCCATTACATTGGTGATCAGTGGTGAAGGGACCTCTTACATTGGTGATCAGTGGAGAAGAGCCCCAATACATTGTTGATCAGTGGAAAAGAGCCCCATTACATTGTTGATCAGTAGAGAGGCACTTATTACATTGGTGGTCAGTGCAGAAGGGAGCATAGGTGATCAGTGGTGAAGGGCCCCATTACATTGGTAAGGAGTGAAGAAAGGCCCATTACATTGTTGATCAGTGGAGAAGGCCCATTACATTGGTTATTAGTGGAAAAGGGCCCCTTTACATTGGTGATCAGTGAGGGAGGGCCCCTTTAAATTGGTGATCAGTGGAGAAGGTCCCCTTACATTGGTGATCAGTGGAGAAGGCACCCCTTACATTGGTGATCAGCGGAGAAGAGTCCCCTTTATTGGTGATCAATGGAGAAAGGTCCTCTTACATTCATTATCAGTTGAGAAGGGTCCACTTGGATGATCAGTTTAGAAGGACCTCCTTACAGTAATAATCTACGAAGAAGGCCCCCCCTTATATTGGTGCTCAGTGAAGAAGGGACTAATTACATTAGTGATCAGTGACATTAAGCACCCCCCCCCCCCCACACACACACACACACTTTAATGTTCAGTTTAGAAGGACCTCCTTGCACTGGCAGTCTGTGGAGAAGAGACTTGTTACATTGGTGATCAGTGGAGAAGGGACCTTTTACATTGGTGATCAGTGGAGAAGGGACCTCTTACAATAGTGATGAGTGGAGAAGAGCCCAATTACATTGTTGATCAGTGGAGAGGCACCCTGTTACATTGGTGGTCAGTGCAGAAGGGGACATTGGTGATCAGTGATGAAGGACCCCCATTACATTGGTGATGAGTAGAGAAGGGACCTCTTACATTGTTGATCAGCGGAGAAGGCCCATTACATTGGTTATTAGTGGAAAAGGGTCCCCTTACATTGGTGAACAGTGGGGAGGGCCCCCCTACTTAGATGCTTAGTTGAAAAGGGCCCCCAGGCACTCAAGTGTTTTGGATTGAGGCAAGTACACACTATAGAAGGATATGCTTTGTTCATTCTTCATTTCAGAGGTCTACATCGACTTTAATTTTGCATTGGTGGATTCATTTGCTCCTCTCCAGTAGTCACTCACTAGTAATATTCTCTTATAAATTTCAGAATCTTGCGTTGTGTTGGCCTTATCAGGATACGAGGGAAGCTACAAGTCTTACTACTCCATAAAATAAAGCGTTTCAGAGAGGAAAACGACTGGCTTTTATGTGGATACTATTTCGTTACGGGATAGGAGTCAGAATTTTTACAGCCGCACTTTGGTTAATGCCCCATGTGAGTATCGGCTGAGAACGTTTGTCTAGAGTTATGCCGCGCAATTTCACAAGATCTCAGATGGAGACGCGATATGATCTCAAGGTGCTCGCTATTCGCTTTAACAAGATCTGGGGTCTCACGGGACGGGTTCACAGACTGAATATATTTCAACATAATCCTCCTCCAGCATTTGTCACCGGATATTAATATTCCCAAATTTTCTACTCTCTGCCCAAAACCCCGGGCAATGCTCGTTTCTGCCGCCTGGACACTACAAAGGCCGATAGTTAAAGGGAAACTATTCTGCCTTTTCAGTTGTCATCATACAGTCCGCCACACATAGATGTTTTCATGTTTATTGAACTACAAAGAGTCTTTTGACTCCTCTCAAAATCCTCTTCACCCCCTTCCTTGCCACTACACCCCCTCTCCCCACATCTCCACCACCCCACCCCACCCCCATCCTCCTACATGCCCTATACCCCCTGTCCCCAATCCTGCAACATTTCCAGAACCGCTTACATTTCCCACAACCCCCTTCCTAAAACACTCCCTTCCCCCTAGATCCTCTGCCCCCCCTTCTCCCTGTACTGCCTAATGTTACCTTCTCCTACATCCCCTATACCCCTTCCCCTTACACTCCCTACACTCTCTTCCCTATACGTATCCTGCAACCCTCCTAAACCCACCTTCCCCCATATCCCCTGCAACTCTATCCCTCTACATCTTCTGCACCCCTTTTCATTTCCTGCACCCCCTTCCTCCTAGATACCCCACACCCTCTTCCCACTACACTGCCTCTGTTCCCTTCCCTGCACCCTTTTCCCCCTATACTCCCGGCACTACCACCACCCTTCATCTTCAGCACCCCCTCCCCTCTGCATATCCTGCACCCCCTTTTTCACTTTTTACACCCCCCCCCCTATATCTTTTGCACTCCCTTTCCTTTATTCTCTTGTCTGTACTTTTTATTCCACCCTTTTCCCCCAAACAATTCCTTCCCTCTACAGTATATCCCCTGCACCCCTCCCCCTACACTGAATTTTCTTCTTTTCCCTTATACTCCCTGCGTCCTCTTTTCCTTAATCTTCCTGCACTCTTTCCCCCACACACTCCCTGCACTCCCTTTCCCTTACACTGCTTGCAATCCCTTCCTTTTACTCTCCCTGCACTCCCGTTCCCTTATACTGCTTGCACTCCCTTCCCTTTACTCTCCCTGCACTCCCTTTCCTTTACACTGCTTGAACTCCCTTCCTTTACACTCCCGGCACTCCCTTTCCCTTACACTGCTTGCACCCCCTTCCTTTTACTCTCCCTGCACTCCCTTTCCCTTACACCGCTTGAACTCCCTTCCTTTTACACTCTCTGCACTCCCTTTCCCTTACACCGCTTGAACTCCCTTCCTTTTACTCTCCCTGCACTCCCTTTCCCTTACACTGCTTGAACTCCCTTCCTTTTACACTCCTTGCACTCCCTTTCCCTTACACTGCCTGCACTCCCTTCCCTTTACACTCCCTGCACTCCCTTTCCCTTACACTGCTTGCACTCCCTTCCCTTTACACTCCCTGCACTCCCTTTCCCTTACACTCCCTGCACTCTCTTCCCTTTACACTCCCTGAACTCCCTTTCCCTTACACAGCTTGAACTCCCTTCCTTTTACACTCCCTGCACTCCCTTTCCCTTACACTGCTTGCACTCCCTTCCCTTTACACTTCCTGCACTCCCTTCCCTTTACACTCTCTGCACTCCCTTTCCCTTACACTCCCTGCACTCCCTTTCCTTTACTCTGCTTGAATTCCCTTCCTTTTACACTCCCTGCACTCCCTTCTTTCTACTTTTTCTGCAGTCCCTTCTCCATACACTCCCTTCTGCCTAGATCCCCTGCATCCCTTTCTCTGTACACTGCCTTTGTTCCCTTCTGCTACACACCCTGCACTCCCTCTACTCTTCATCTTTTGCACCCTTTTCCATGTACACTCCCTGCACTCTCTATCTCCCACCTCTTCTGCACCCCTTCCTCCTGCACATCCTGCACCCCCCCCACCCCTTTACACTATACTACCTGAGGTACCTTTCCTCTACATCTTCTGCACAACCTTCCCCCTACATCTCCTACACCCCCTTTCTCTTAGGGCTCTTTCACACGGACGGACGGACCGTATGTCGGATGACCGTATGTCAGACATACAGGTATCCCTATGGGATAGCGGGTGTCAGCGGATGAGCATCCGCTGACACCCGCTCTCGTCCGTGCCCGCTATGCTCCATTTCTGCAGACGGAGGAAAACCCCATTTTTTCATCCGTCTGCAGAGCGGATCGGGTGACGACGGACTCTACGGTCCGTCGTCACCCGATCCCCCATAGGGGAGAGCCCCCTTAGGGCTCTTTCACACGGGGCGGATCAGTGCAGATCCGCCCCGTGGATAGCCGCTTGCTCAGCGGGGATTGCCGGAGCGATCTCCGCTGAGCAGGAAGATGACAGGTCCGTCTCTGCACTCCGTGCAGGGACGGACCTGTCAGAGCGCCGCTCTCCCCTATGGGGGATCGGGTGACGACGGACCATAGAGTCCGTCGTCACCCGATCCGCTCTGCAGACGGATGAAAAAATGGGGTTTTCCTCCGTCTGCAGAAACGGAGCATAGCGGGCACGGGCGAGAGCGGGTGTCAGCGGATGCTCATCCGCTGACACCCGCTATCCCATAGGGATACCTGTATGTCCGTTTTTCATCCCAAAACGGATGGATGAAAAACGGACATACGGTCCCATGCATGTCCTGAATCTCCTCCCACCACCAGTCCTCCTGCTGGATTTAGTGGTCTGGTGCTTCCCCAGGAAGCGTCCCATGAGGAGGAGTTCATAGTGAATAGAGCGGGGCTGTGACAGTCAGATGGAAGGTCTCTGCTGAGAATCCTGATGGGTTATCAATAAACGGAAGAGTCTGCAGATTCCATGAATACATAATAAATGTGAATCCTGATCACTATGACCCCCCGGCCATCCCAGACTAAAACCCCGAGTGACACAATGACCGTGCCCTGACCTCCTGACCAAAATCACATTTTAGATTCGTATTATTTTAGTAATCAATTGACCGATCGACATTTGACACAACGATTCCTCTAAATATACTCCAAGTATGAGCCCATTAACTCAGGTCACAGCGCCCGCCGGGAGCCCGCCGCGCATTCCCACACTTTATTTGTCTTCGCTTTTTACAATTGTGAGCAGATTACTTATTATGGTAATTCTCTCCGAAACCCAGAAAATGTCTTTGCTTAGGAAACGCGGAGATAATAATTCCACGCAGAGCCGCCTGACATGGAATCCCCCTATAATATTCTCCTTATATCCTCATCTACAGCATTATAATTTACAGGAGCTACTTTCCAGATATAAGTGATTTTTATGGGACAGATGATATGCAAGTTACAGGATATTATCACCGCAATCCAGATATAAGATATATTATACAGGAGTGACATCACCGCTCTCCAGATATAAGATATATTATACAGGAGTGACATCACCGCTCTCCAGATATAAGATATATTATACAGGAGTGACATCACCGCTCTCCAGATATAAGATATATTATACAGGAGTGACATCACCGCTCTCCAGATATAAGATATATTATACAGGAGTGACATCACCGCTCTCCAGATATAAGATATATTATACAGGAGTGACATCACCGCTCTCCAGATATAAGATATATTATACAGGAGTGACATCACCGCTCTCCAGATATAAGATATATTATACAGGAGTGACATCACCGCTCTCCAGATATAAGATATATTATACAGGAGTGACATCACCGCTCTCCAGATATAAGTTATATTATACAGGAGTGACATCACCGCTCTCCAGATATAAGTTATATTATACAGGAGTGACATCACCGCTCTCCAGATATAAGATATATTGGAAGGCCGGGTACCGGCCTGAAGTTATGGGAGGAGCCCGGAGGGTATTTAAGCAGCCCAAAGGCCGCCGGTCTTTGTCGGTTTCCTGTGCGTGATATCTGATACGTCAGACATCTAGGACCGACTCGTTCGTGACAAGCGCTCTTGGTGCCGGCTCGTGAGCTCCGTTTTCGTCTATCCGTCTTCTCTTGTTGCAGTCCCGTGTTCCGTGTTCGTAAGTTGTGTCGTCCCTTCGTGTCGCACTCGTGTCGTCGAGTCGCAGTTTCGTACAAAGAGTCTGGTTCGGCTGTCGCAGGTAGGGCTTCGGCTCCCATGTTTTACGTTCTCATGCACTGCTTATCATGTCACTAAACTGTGATCTGCGTAGCTCACGAGCCACGCGCTGCTTGTCTCGAAACCTAAACACTTACTCGCACGTTTTGTTGTACCCGATCGGGAGCCATCTAACGGCACGCACATTCAGGGCCGCCCGCCACAGACACTCCGACCGATGTTGCATCCGGCACTCAAGGGTTCCCTTATACGAGCGGGCTACACAGTCTCCGAATCGGTCAACATAACTCACGCACGGGTGCCGTTCGCACTCACACGTATCGTTCATGTTCTGCCATTATCCGAATTAGTGGCGCTAGCGAGCGAGCCGAATCGCTATTATATTCCGAAGCACTGTTGGCATTTTAGTTGTACGAATCACTTCGACCGTGTCGAAACATTTCACGAATTAGCATGACAATCATTTCATCATTTCAAACGTGGCTAACGTACCAGGCCTTTCGGTCATGCTAAATCATTTCGCATCAGTTAATCAGGGCGTTCATGCCATCGCTTCGATCCTGGTCCGGTCGCATCCACGCATGCTCCGATCGGGGCGATCCTGATGCATGACTACCCGGCCTCATTTCGATACATGCGCCAAGGGCGGAATCACTTTACTGGCTGCGGGCATTCCTGATTCTTGCCCCTGTCATGGTATATCATTTCTGTCACTTTACCACGCCCGGCATGAATGCAGTCACTTCCCCGCACTAATTCGTGTCGGCGTGCCCTAGGCACGGCCTCATTTCTATACATGCGCCAAGGGCAGAATCGCATCACTGGTTGCGTACATTCCAGATTCTTGCCCCTGTCATGGTATCTCATTTCTGTCACCTTACCACGCCCGGCATGAATGGAGTCACTTCTTCGCACTGAATTCATGTCGGCGTGCCCTAGGCACGGCCTCATTTCTATACATGCGCCAAGGGCAGAATCGCATCACTGGTTGCGTACATTCCAGATTCTTGCCCCTGTCATGGTATCTCTTTTCTGTCACCTTACCACGCCCGGCGTGAATATAGTCACCTCTTCGCACTAAATTCGTGTCGGCGTGCCCTAGGCACGGCCTCATTTCTATACATGCACCAAGGGCGGAATCGCATCACTGGTTTACGTACATTCCTGATTCCTGCCCCTGTCATGGTACCTCATTTCTGTCACCCTACCACGCCCGGCATGAATGGAGTCACTTCTTCGCACTGGATTCATGTCGGCGTGCCCCAGGCACGGCCTCATTTCAATACATGCGCCAAGGGCAGAATCGCATCACTGGTTTACGTACATTCCTGGTTCTTGCCCCTGTCATGGTATCTCATTTCTGTCACCCTACCACGCCCGGCATGAATGGAGTCACTTCTTCGCACTAAATTCGTGTCGGCGTGCCCTAGGCTCGGCCTCATTTCAATACATGCGCCAGGGGCGGAGTCGCAAGAAAAAAAAAAAAAAAAAACTTGATTCTTGCCCTTGTCATGTGATATCATTTCTGTGTCACCTTACCACGCCCGGAGTTAATTGGTCACCCGCTTGTACGAATTCGCGCCGGCGTGCCCTAGGCCGGCCGCATTTCGAAAAAAAAAAAAAAAAAAAGGGGGGGAGCTTGGAGTCAGACTCGGTGGCAGCTGGATGTCACAGTTCGGCCTCAGCATACCTAGGCAGTCGGCCTAGTTTCATGGTGGCCTCATTCTGTACGTGCTCCAGAGTCCGGCCCACAGTCACCCCCATACGGTACGAACGGGCCGGGCCCTGTCACGGGAAGTTCATTCAGTAAGGCAACGTGTCAAGTCAGTCGTTCGTGTTGTCATCTGTCAGTTGATCCCACAGCGATCTCGGCAGTCGACTCAAGTCACTATCGCCTGTTGTTATCATCTGCGTTGGGTTCCGTCGCTCTGGACGGCAGCAGTCTTAGGCTCTTAAATAGGTATTTTTTCTCACACTCTCTCAGGTCAGTCGGATTCAGTAGGTCCACCTGCGCCAACTTGATCAGGGTTCCAGCAGGTAAAAAAAAAAAAAAAAAAACACAAGGGCACGGGGGGCTCCTGCTTTCTTGTGGCAGGTACGTATATCATAGGTGACACGTCCAAACTCATTTCTTGTCACCTTTTTAGGCCCAGCCTGCAGACACGTGACCAGTCTACCAAGTTACAGGTCTTGGCAGCCGCCATGTCGTCAGTTGGCAGCGATGACCTCACCACCCCACTATCTCCGGCGTCAGCTTCCGAGGCTGGCAGTGTCCAGTCTCTTAGGGCATGGACAATTCCCAGGCTGTCCGCCGAGCTGAGACGCAGAGGGATACCCTTCTCGTCCACGGCCAGGAAGGCGGAGCTGTTCAGGCTTCTCTTCCCACCACCGGCCGCAGCTAGCCCCAGCAGCCAGCAGGCGTCTCTGGAATCGATTTCAGCCGCCGTTGCCCAGCTACACACCCTCGTGTCTTCACTGTCTTCCTCAATCGTGGAGGTCCAGGACAGGGTGTCTCGGCTAGAGGCCAGCCCGGCTGCCACGGGTCCGGACCACGCGGTGGTCCCAGCCATCAGTGCACCGGCCGCAGGTAGTGAGCTTGCCACGCCTACCGTTCACCCTTCCCACCTGGTGCCACCCAGCGTGAGGAAGGACATTCTAGAGGGCAAAGACGTCAATCTGGCCTCACTCTTGATCTCGGTCCATGACTTGGCCGAGAACAAGGCCTACACCTGGGGGGATGTCTCGGTGGTGTTGAAAGCGAAGGATCCGAGGCTCAACAGGAAGCTCACGGTGCCCGAATTCACGCTCGCTTTCGGCATGTTTAGAGACGTGCTGTGCTCAGCCTCCCCCGGCAGACGGGAAGAGCTGGACCTCTACCTCCATTTGGTCATAGACCTGGGCCACAAATACGGTGGCTCAGCGTTCTACGACTACCATCGGTCCTTCTCGGCCAAAGCCGCAGCCAGATTCACACAGTTCCATTTGCCAACGGACTGGAGCGTAGTGGACACGGAATTGTTCTGCCGCCACTTTGCAGGCCTTCGCTCCCCGCTATGTGCTGTCTGTCAGTCAGCGTCTCACACCACGGTCTGGTGTGCCAACGTAGCCTCTGTCCAGCCGATAGCTAGCACGGCCTCTGCCAGCACGAGCCAGGCTCAGCAGGCCCCGGTGCAAGGGCGAAAGATGGACAAATTGGGACGTCCGGTGCGGATGGTTGGGGGAGCCGCCATTTGTAACAATTTTAATTACGGCTCCTGCAATTTCAGCCAGTGCCGGCTCTTGCACGTTTGCACCCTGTGCCAGAGGGCGCACCCCAGGATCCTGTGTGAGGTCAAACAGAAGAGACCATGACTAAGCCGGGTCAATGTCCTTTGGCTCGGCGTTTACCTGACCTCACACCCCACTCCGTCACTCGCCAGCTACCTCATCCGAGGCTTCACTGAGGGGTTCCATACAGGGCTCATCACCCTGCCCCATTCCACCCACGAATGTCCGAATTTACGCTCAGCAGCAACAGACGAGCCAGCGATTGATGTCCTTTTGCAGACGGAGTTGGATCGGGACTTCATGATAGGCCCGTTCTGTCAATCCCCCTTCAGCATCTGGAGGGTTAGCCCTATCGGGCTTGTGCAGGGAAAGTTTTCAAATAAAAAACGTCTGGTGTATGATCTGTCAGCGCCTCATTCTTCCGTCGTTCCCAGTCTCAACTCGCTCATCCCCTCCGAGGAGTTCTCGCTGAAATACGCTTCGGTAGACATGGCTATCCAGGCCATTCTCAGGGCAGGGGTGGGTGCGTGGCTCTCGAAGGCGGACATATCCGACGCCTTCAAGCTGCTGCCCATCCATCCGTCCTTGTGGTGCTGGCACGGCATCAAGTGGAGGGAGCGATATTATTTCGCGACCAAATTGACCTTCGGGTCTAAAAGTAGTCCTTGGCTATTTGACAAGTTCGCCGAGACCCTGGCGTGGATCCTTCTCCATGAGGCACGGTGCCACGAGGTTATCCATTATTTGGATGACTTCCTTTTGATAGAGCCGCCCGGGGCTCCCCCAGGGGACCTTGGAAAGTTGAGGACGGTTTTCGACAATCTGAACGTCCCCATAGCGGAGCACAAGGTTGACGGCCCGGCACACAAGATCACGTTCCTGGGCGTCGACCTTGACACGTTGGCCATGCAGGCCAGCCTTCCAGCAGATAAGTTGGACCGTATCAGGACGGTTCTGCGAGAGTTCACCCGGGGGGGGGGATGTACTCAGAAGCAACTTCAGTCTCTCCTCGGGATGCTGAACTTTGCCGTGAGGATCATCCCCCAGGGCCGCTCCTTTGTGTCCCGGTTGCTGGTCTTCCTGTCCTACACGCAGGATCCAGACCAGGTCATTAGGCTGGATTCTGCAGCCAGGGCAGATCTGGCCATGTGGGAGCACTTTCTTAGTGATTGGAACGGTGTGTCCCTGTTTATCCCAGTCGTGTCCACGCAGTCACCATAGGTGGTGACCGACGCGGCGGCATCCACAGGATGCGCCGCCATTTTTGGCCATTTGTGGTTCGCCGCCCCGTGGCCTCCTCAAGCACTAGCCACACCGGGCTTTACTACTACGTCAGCCCTCTTTGAGCTCTTCCCTATTGTAGCAGCCGCCCACCTATGGGGTCACCATTGGTCTGGACAGACGGTGGCTTTCTCGACAGACAATCAAGCCACAGCCGAGATCATCAGCAAGGGCAGGTCTAAGTCCAGGCCCGTCATGTCCTTCCTCCGCAGACTGGTCCAGCTATCCCTGCAGCATCAGTTCAATGTGTACTGCTCCTTCATTCCAGGGAAGTTCAACGCAGCAGCGGACGCACTCTCCCGTTTTAACTTTATTTCTTTCTTTGAACAGGTGCCAGGAGCCTGCCGTCATTCAGCCACTATCCCGGATTGGTCACAACTGACCTTGGACTAGCCCCACATCTACAATCAGCTACCGATATCATCAACGCCTCACTCGCCCGCAACACCCGTCGGGCCTACCAGACGGCCTGGAGGGCGTTTAACAAGTTCCTGCCCCAGCGGCCTCGCGAGTCTTCCAGCCTCAAGCAGGTCTTGGCGTTCATCGCCTACTGCCATTCACACCTAGCA
>CM053028.1:16028295-16061545 GCA_028564925.1 Lithobates sylvaticus
TCACCCAAACCCCCCCCAATCAGCACTATTATACATTTTATAATAGCTCTGACCAGTATACCCACAGTGGACTGTACAGAGAACACTGAGCCAGTCTCTACCAGTGTCCTGCAACCAGAGAAGCTTACACTCTAATTCTAATGCCCCCCCCACACATAACACACACAATATTATTATCATCATTATACATTTATATAGTCGCACTGACATATACTACAGTGCTGTACAGACAGCACTAAGCCATTTTAAAAGCAGTATCTCTGCACCAGAGGAGCTCTACACTCTGATTTGCCTGACCCCCCCTCCACACACACACACACACACACACACACACACACCACACACACACGTGTAGGATGATACTTGTTATATAGCTCTGACATATTTCCTCTGTACAGAGGAGCTTACACTCTAATGCCCCCTCCCCCCCCAGTCCCCCATTATTATGCCCAGGTCACATCAGTATCCTGTACCAGAGGAGCTTACACCTCTAATGTTTTTGTTTTTGTGTATTGTTTGTGGTGATTTTACGGGGGGGGGGGGGGGGGGGGGGGGGCCCACGCACCCCGCTCCGCCCCCCCCGGACCCTAATTCTATCATTGCTCACCCATTTATATACGCTCTAGAAATATACCGCAGTGGCTTTATAGAGCACCACGGAGCCAACAAAAACAGATCTCTGACACCACAGGAGCTTACACTCTAATAGCCCCCCCCCCTCACAGCTCAAACCCTTATTATTGCATTTAGCCAGCTCCTGAGACATCTACCGTATAGCCTGTAACGGAGACACAAAGTCAGATAAGTCTCTGATGGGTCTCCCCCCCCAGAGGAGCTTAACACCCTAATGCCCCCCCCCCCCACACCCCAGTCACACACACAAGTTATTGTACATTGATATATCTGCCGACATATACCGCAGTACATGTTCAGATAACACTGTGCCAGCACTTCATTCCTCTGCTGCACCCAGAGGAGCTTACACTCTAATGTCCACCAACAGAGATGGATGCGACTGGCTCAGTGTTCTCTGTACGGCACTGCGGTATATGTCAGAACTATATCAATATACAATAATAGTATAGTATATAACTGTATAATAATAATAATGTAATAATAATAATAATAATAGTAGTAATGGTGGGGATATTAGAATGTAAGCTCCTCTGGTGCAGAGTCTGATTGGAATGGCTGCATCCAGAGTACATGGACTGGAAGTAATGTTCTGCAGCCACAAGTCTTTGGTATGGAGCGTTCACCAGGTACCAGAGGAGCTTACACTCCAATGCTCCGCTGTGGTCACATGATAAAATAAACAAGTCACACCTATGTAAAACAACAACAAAACTGGGGTGATAGTTTCCAGCACACAGAAGACTTCCTGTCCGGTAATCTGCAGTCACCGATGAGCCTTATTTAGCTGATAACAGACTGGATGATGAGGATGATGATTGAGGATGATGATGAAGATGAGGATGATGAGGATGAGGATCTTCTCTCTCTGGGTCAGGATGAGTTGCTGAGCGTTTGATAGAATTTTCTTCTCTCGGCTCCCAGTGATCTATAATAAAACATCAGAATACGACTCCTCACCTGGCGCTGGTCAGAGTACGGTGAGTGCCAGCAATCGGCGGAGGGAGATCATGTGACAGCCCAGCGTGGAAGTTCATTGAACTCAGTAAGATGAGAAGTAATGATAGTTCCATGTTTTCCATATACACAGGTCTGCCTGTGACCCCAAACCCCTCCCCCCCCCCCCCCCCCAGTGACACCATATTCCCATCACAAGGCTCACCTTCTGAGAATGTGCCACCATCATCTGCCAGACCGGTGTCACCATCATCCCACTACACATCATCACTGAATGTACAGGACAGGCCCGGGAAGAGAGAGTCAGAGAAGCAAGTGAAGGAAGTAAGGAATTAAAAAAAAAAAGAAAAAAAAAAAAACAGAAGGATAAGAAAAAAAAAAAATAAGGATTAAGAGAAGGAAGAAAGGAGAGCTATCTTTTCTGTCTTCCTTCCCTCCCTCTCCCCCTCTCCTTTCTTTCTTCCCTCCCTCTCCCCCTCTCCTTTTTTTCTTCTTTCCTCCCTCCCTCGCCCTCTCCTTTCTTCCCTCCCTCTCTCGCCCTCTCCTTTCTTCCCTCCCTCTCTCGCCCTCTCCTTTCTTCCCGCCCTCTCCTTTCTTCCCGCCCTCTCTCGCCCTCTCCTTTCTTCCCGCCCTCTCCTTTCTTCCCGCCCTCTCGCCCCCCTCATCCTCTCTTCCGCCCTCCCCTTTCTTCTCGCCCTCTCCTTTCTTTCCGCGCCCTCCCCTTTCTTCGCGCCCTCCCCTTTCTTCGCGCCCTCCCCTTTCTTCGCCCCTCCCCTTTCTTCCCGCCCTCCCCTTTCTTCCCGCCCTCCCCTTTCTTCGCGCCCTCCCCTTTCTTCGCGCCCTCTCTCGCCCTCTTTCTTCCCGCCCTCTTCCTTTCTTCCCGCCCTCCCCTTTCTTCCCGCCCTCTCTCACTCTCCTTTCTTCCCTCCTTCCTATCTTCCTTCTCTTGCATGCACAGTTGGAAGCCAGCTGGAAAACGGCAAGGAGTCACAGCAGGTCTCCCTTAGTAAACATACCGGCGCCGGGGACCTGAAGAGTGGCGAAGACAGTCCGAGGAGAATAAAAACTCCTACAAGCTTTAACCAGACACTGATAGAAGTCACAAGACTGCTATATACTGCTGATGAGAAAAAAAAAAAAAAAAAAAATAAATAAAAAAAAAGGTATGAGATACATTCCCAGTTAGGTGGTCGGTATGTGGAAAGATGGAGCTTTTCTGAAGCAGGACACTGTTGTTGACAAGTCAGATAATTATGAAGACTTGTAAAGTTACTGATAGGTCCACTTTGAATGACATAATTACAGCATGGCTCGTACAGCAATGATATATCTTATATTATTATAGGTCATGTGCCGCCAAACGATGTCGCTATGCAAGACGCTGCCGTCTCCTCGGTGTCGGTAATCACATTCTTCAGAGGAACGGCACAAATGACTCACCTCCTCGGCATTCTATAGAAACCATTGACATCCACACCGCTACAAACCTCCAATCGGCACAGGCCGACAATATCCAGACCAACACCGCTACATCTCTCCCAATATAGAAGAAGAAAGAAAAAAGAAAAAACAAAAAAGAAAAAAGAAAAAAGAAGAAAGAAGGAGGAAGAAAGAAAGAAGGAAGAAAGAAAGAAGGAAGAAAGAATGAAGGAAGGAGGGAGAAGAAAGAAAGGAAGAAAGAAAGAGAAGAGAAGAAAAGAGAAAGAAAGAAAAGAATTAAAGAAAGAAAGAAGAAAGAAGGAAGAAGAAGAAAAGAAGAAGAAGAAGAAGAAGAAAAGAAGAAGAAAGAAGAAAGAAGAAAGAAGAAAGAAGAAGGAAGAAGCCCATGCCCCCCTCCATGACTTTTCCATCAAAATCATCAATGCAACCATCAGTCCCTCCCCTCCCCCAGGGTACTCGGTGTAATCCTAGACTCGGACTTGTCATTTGAGCCTCAAGTCCAATCGCTGTCAAAAGTTTGTATACTTCACCTCCGCAACATCTCTAAAATTCACCCCTTTTTAACAAATGAGACCACCAAGCTCCTCATTCACTCCCTCGTTATCTCTCGCCTTGTCTATTGCAACTCCCTTCTCATTGGCCTACCTCTCCATAGGCTCCTCCCCTCTTCTGTCTATCATGAATGCTGCTGCCAGACTTATCCTCCTTACCAACCCTCTCCTCCAATCCCTAAACTGGCGCCCGATCAGCCAGCGAATTAAATTCAAAATACTAACCCCAACCTACAAAGCCATCCACAACTCTGCCCCGAGCTACATCGCCAATCTTGTCTCCAAACATATCCCAAACCGTCCTCTCCGCTCTTCTCAAGACCTCCTCCTGTCAAGCTCTCTCATTTCCTCCTCCCATGCTCGTCTCCAGGATTTCTCCAGAGCCTCTCCCATCCTCTGGAACTCCCTGCCTCAACCTGTCCGGCTATCCCCTACTCTAGCCACCTTCAGGCGATCCCTGAAAACTCATCTCGTCAGGGAAGCCTATCATGTCTCCAACTAATCTTCTACCACTACCATCAGCTCATTCCCCACAGTAACAACCTTTTGTATCACCTCTCCCACCCTATTAGATTGTAAGCTCTTCTGAGCAGGGCCCCTCTTAATCCTCTTGTATTATAACTGTATTGTCTCCTTTTTATATTGTAAAGCGCTGCGTAAACTGTTGGCGCTACATAAATCCTGTAATAAAAGAAGAAGAAGAAAAAGAAAGACAAGAAGGAAAGAAAGAAAGTAAGAAAAAGAAGAAAGAAGAGAAAAGAAGAAGAAAGACAGAAAGAAGAAAGAAAAAGAAGGAAGAAAAGAAGAAGAAGAAGAAAGAAGAAAGAAGAAGGAAGGAAGGAAGAAGCGCGACGTGCCCCCTCTTAACCACCTCACCCCCGGAAGATTTTACCGCCCCTTCATGACCAGGCCATTTTTGTGCGTTACCGCACTGTCTTACTTTAACTGACAACGCTGTACCCAAATAGAATTCATGTCCTTCTTTCCCCACAAAATATTATTGTTATTCAGGATTTATATATGGCGCCAACAGTTTGCGCAACGCTTTACAACATGAGGACAGACAGTACAGTTGCAATATAATTCAATATGGGAGGAATCAGAGGGCCCCGCTCATCAGAGCTTACAATCTAGAAGTAGAGCTTTATTTTGGTGGTATTTGATCACCTCTGCGGTTTTAATTTTTTTCTTTCTGATATAAAACATATCTACCGTATTTATCGGCGTATAACACGCACCAGCGTATAACACGCACCCCAAGTTTAGGAGGGAATTTTAAAAAGGAAAAAAAACTTTTAGTATGGGAGTTTAAGGAAAAAAAAAAAAAAAAAAAATTACATTTAAGTGTCCAGTGCAGCCTTGGCCCCAGTGCAGCCATGTCCCCATTGCAGCCTTCAGCCTTGCCCCATTGCAGCCTTCAGCCTTGCCCCCATTGCAGCCTTCAGCCTTGCCCCCATTGCAGCCGTCAGCCTTGCCCCCATTGCAGCCAGTTCCCCATTGCAGCCTTGTGTGTCCATCGCCATTTAAAATTGGCGCCGACAGGACCCGGACAGCAAAGCGAACGCCGCCGAGATACACATGTACTCGCTACTCGGCTCTTCTCGCCTCCGCTCACGTGACTGTGAGCGGAGCAGAGAAGAGCCGAAAAGAGCCGAGTACACTCGCTATGTGTAGCTCGGCGGCGATACACATGTACTTGGCTCTTGTCGGCTCTTCACGGCGCCGCTCACGTGACTGAGCGGAGCAGAGAAGAGCCGAGTACACTCACAGCTAGCGGAGATCGGCGTATAACACGCACCCACGATTTTCCCCTGATGTTAAGGGGAAAATGGTGTGTGTTATACGCCGATAAATACGGTAATAAAAAAAAATATTTAATTTTTCATCAATTTAGGCAAATATGTATTCTGCTACATATTTTTGGTAAAAAAAATCCCAATAAGCATTTATTGATCTGTTTGCGCAAATGTTTTAGCATCTACAAAACTATGCAATTTTTTTTTTTTTTTTTTATTTTTTTTTTTTTTTTTTTTTTTTAATAGTAATGGCTGTGATCAGCAATTTTTAGCGGTACTGTGATATTGCGACATCCGACACTTTTTTGGGACCAGTGACACTATGACAGTGCTAACAAAATGCACTGTCACTGTACTAATGACACTGGCAGGGAAGGGGTTAACATCGGGGGCGATCAAAGGGTTAAATGTGTCCCTAGGTGGTGCTTGCTAACTGTGGGGGGGTTTGCTCTGACTGGGTGAAGACAGAGATCGGTGTTCCTGCTTAGATGGAACACAAGATCTCCATTTTCTCCCCTGTCAGAACGGCGATCTGCCTAGTTTACATAGGCAGATCGTCATTCTGCCTCTCTGGGGAACGATCGCAGGAGGCTGGCAGACCTGCTGATTGGCATCCCCTGTGTCCAATCAGCACACGATTGCGCCTCTGGTGACACACGCTCGTCCCCCAGTGGCTATTGTATGAAATCACAGACAGATACGTGTTTTTGTGCAATAGAGCCGACATGCTGCAGTAAATATGCAGTAGGTGGTCGGCAAGTAGTTAAAGTGATTGTAAAGTATTGTTTTTTTTTTTTGTTTTTTTAATTAACATGTTATACTTGCCTCCTCTGTGCAGTTGGTTGTGCACAGAGAAGCCCGGATTCTCCTCTTCTCGGGTCCCTCTTTGCGTCCCTTTGGGTCCCACCCCTCCTCCTATCGAGTGCCCCCACAGTCAGCAGCTTTCTATGGAGGCACCTCAGCCGAGCTGCAGCTGCATGTGTCCATTCTGATGCGGAGCTGTGATTCGGCCCCCGCCCCCTCTCTCTCCTGATTGGTTAACTGATTTTGATTGACAGCTGCGGGAGCCAATGTCGCCGCTGCTGTGCCTCAGCCAATCAGGAGGGACAGTCTCATAATAAAAATCAACCACTTGCCACCCAGTCCAATTTTGACAATTCGCTCCTACCAGGGCCGGGACAAGGGGTGGGCACTGTGGTATCATATGAGGCCTTGAGGCGATTCAGTTCGCATTGTAGCGCTATATAAGTTATTCATTCAGGTGGGGTGGGCACCGCAAGGAGATTGGAGGGGGGGGGATTTTTGTTTGGGAGGGGGAAGTTGGAGAGGGTAATGGGGGATAAGAATTGTTCAAGGAGGGGAATTTAGAGGGCTGTGCTAGGAATGGTGATTTGAGGGTATTTGAGTTGGGAGGGGCGGGGGGGGGGGATTTGGGAGTTTTGTGCTAGTAGAGGTGTTATAAGGGGAAACTTTTTTCGGGGGGGGGGGGGGGGGTTCTGCTGGTAGGGATGATTGGGGGGGTATTTGTGTTAGGAGGGGGGACAGAGGGGAAATTTGTTGGGTAGAGGATTTGTGCTAGGAGGGTGATATTTTTTTGGGGGGTGGATTTGTGCTGGTGGGATTTGGGGAGAGAGAGGATTTGAGCCTGGAGGGGGGATAGGGGGGCAGAGATTTGTGCTGGGACAGGGGGTTTGTATTGGAAGGAGGGTGAATTTATGCTTTGTTAGTAAGCATAAAAATTTGTGCTCTTTTTATTTTTTTTGGGGGAGGGGGATTTTTGCTGACGACATGTAATGCTCATACATCTGGGGGGGGGGGGGGGGGGGGCAGCTTGCCCTGGGCTCTAGATGACCTTGTCCCGGTGTTGTATCAATACCAGTCCCCCATCACAAAGTGTCCGAGGTGTACTGCGCAGTACACAGAACACCCTGATTCCGAAAATTGCCGAGGATGAACGGCGCCTGCGCCGTGAGTCCACTTTCAAGCCCCACCATCCAAGTGGACATAGAGTTAGAATATAAAAGAGCCGAGCGCAGCGAGGCCGTGCCCGAAGCGTGGCGAGCGAAGCGTGGCGAGCGAAGCGAGCCCGCGAGGGGCCCTCTAAGTTTGACTAACCCTATGTCCGCTTGGATGGTGGGGGCTTCACTTCGACTCACGGCGCAGGCGCCGTTCATCTTCCGACAATTTCCAAAAATCTTCTTGATCCGCACTGCGCATGCGCAGTACACTTCGGGCACCTAGTGACAGCCGGACACTTGGTGATAGAACACCGGCACTGGCTCCTACATGTAAAAATCAACTTCTTTTTTTTTTGCTAAAAAATTACTTAGAACCCCCAAACATTATCTTTTTTTTTTTAGCAGAGACACTATAGCATAAAAATGGTGGTTGTTGCAATTTTTATTTTATGTCACACAGTATTTGCGCAGCGGTTTTTCAAAACACAATTTTTACTGGAAAAACACTTTAATGAATTAAAATAAGAACAAAAACACAAAAAAAAAAAAAAAAAGCTAGCCTGATTTTTTTGTAGAATGTAAAAGATGATGTTACACCAAGTAGATACCCAACATGTAATGCTTTAAAATTGCGTCCGTCCACGGAATGGCGGCAAACTACGTTGCTTAAAATTCTTCATAAGAGATGTTTTAAATGCCTTTACAGGTTACTAGTTTAGAGTGGCACAGGAGGTCTGCTGCTAGAATTATTGCTCTCGCTCTGACGTTTGTGATATGGGGTGCGATCACTGTTTACATATGCGTGCGTTCACATTTGCACGTAAGCATTGTGGGACGAGGGCTCTTTACTTTACTTATTATACAAATTTTATTTTTTATTATTATCTGTACTTTATTGTCATCACAAGAGATGAACACCAACCCTTGTGATAGCGTGGGCCGTGACAGGTCCTCTTTATGGAGAGATTTGGGGTCTATTCGACCCCAAATCTCTCCTCTGGCCTCCCATGCAGCTGATCTGACACAGATAGATCTGACCAGCTGCTTTCCTGGCTACTGGCATCCAGGTAAACAAAGGGGCAGAACCGGACGGGACAACCTACTCGTCCCTCTCGGTTTCCAGGATTACAGAGAGCGGGGAACGACGTCAGCGCCTCTCTCTGTGTCAAGGGCAGCAATTACCGCCAACCGCAACACTTCCGGGCACCGTGATGGGACCAGAAAGCCCAGGAGAGGTGGAGGCGGGTGGGACCCTCTTCCGCCACCCGCAGAAGTGATCGATTGACTAAATTCACGGACTTCTAAATACTGTTTTTCATGATAGAAGCTTAGTTTAGTGGTAAAAATAAGTGTGAAATGCAAGATTTCGGTGGGTGTAAAAAGATGTCCGCTTGGCGACTTCAAACTGTAGGCTTAGTGTGGCCGAGTGCGGGGTGTACCAAGATGGCTGCAATGGGAACATCACTTCCATTACGACATCTGACAGAACAGCAGCATCATTCCGATATAACCACTGATATCCAAGGATGTCCATGTACGTACCTCGGGGGGCAAGAGCTTAACCCCTTAGCGCCGACCGTACGCACATATGCAGCCTCGGTTTTAAGGGGCTATACTGGGCTGATGCCGGCAGTCAGAATCGCCATTTCCCAGGCCTTCGATCCCTTCATAAAGAGTACCTGTCACCACCTATTACTGTCACAATGGATGTTTACATTCCTTGGGACAGCAATAAATGTGATCAAAAAATATTTTTTTTAAAGTGACAATGTAAAAAAAAAAAAAAATGCCCCCGTCCCCACGAGCTCGCGCAGCAAAGAAAACGCACACGCAAGTCGCACACGCATATGTAAACGGTGCTCAAATCACATATGTGAGGTAGCGCCGCAATCGACAGAGCGAGAGCAATAATTCTAGCACAAGACCTCCTCTAACTCTAACCTGGTAACCGTTATTTTTTATTTAGCGCTGCCTATGGAGATTTTTAGTTACCGTAGTTTGTCGCCATTCCACGAGTGTGCGCAATTTCAAAGCTTGACATGTTAGTTATCTATTTACTCAGCGTAACATAATCTTTCACATTATATTAAAAAATAAATAAAAATTGTGCCAACTTTACTGTTTAGTTTGTTTTTTCTTTTAATTCAGGAAAGTCTTTTTCCACAAAAAATTGTGTTTGAAAGACCGCTGCGCAAATACAGTGCGACGTAAAATATTGCAACAACTCCCATTTTATTCTCTATTCTAAGAAAAAAAAAAATTATAATATATATGTATATTAAATATAATATATAATATCTATATTTTTTTTTTTTTTCTTAGCATAGAGGATAAAATGGGAGTTGTTGCAATATTATATATATATATAGATATATATATAATATATATTATATATATATATATATAGTAATTATCCCTTTCATTTAAAATTACTTAGAACCCCCAAATATATATATAGATATAAATTCTATATATATAAATAAATAAATCAAATATATTATTATCCAATTTTTCATTTAAAATTACTTAGAACCCCCAAATTAGATATATATATATAATATATATATATATATATTTATATATAAGATATATATATATATATATATATACATATATATAATATATATATATAATGTATATTATATATATAAAAATTCATTAATTAATTGATGAGAAACATAGCAAGAGCCCTTTCACAAAGGCGGGCTCCATAACGCTGATCCGCCTGCTCGGGGGGGGGGGGGGGGGGGGGGGGGGTCTGTTCTCTCCTCTATGAGGGGGTTGGATGGAAGCAGACCGCCCATCCATTTCCATCCAACCCGCCACACAGATGGGGAATAGAACCCTCATTCCATCTGTTTTTGGCGGAAAGGATTGGATCGGATTGGTGGTGGGTGCGATTGGACAGGAAGGGGGTTGGTCTTGCCTATAGCAGCACAAAACCAAAAAATCCATCACTGCCGGGATCAGCTTGTAAGGACTTACGAACAGGATGTTAATATACAAAGGTCGGTCAGCAAGTGGTTAATAAAGTCTCCTCATTTCTACTGATGTACAATGTAACAAAATCCAAAGCAGCAACATCAAAGAGAAAAATGCAACTGTTTTGAGAAAAGGAAAGAAGAAGAAAAGGCTAAAAGAGGAAGACTAGCCAGATTCTGCAGATTCCTTCCAGATCTTAGAAAGGAAGGAAGTGCAATTAAAAAATAAAAACAAATAAATAAAAAGAAAAGAAAGCAAATAAAAGATAAAAGCGGAGGACACACAATGTACAGGGTGAGGGCGGCGGGGTTAATCAACCGGCATTGGATGAGTCACCCTCTTCCATCTCCTAGGTGACACCTCTCCGGCCTCAGGAATGGGCGACACGCCGCCCGCCCGCCCGGGAGCCTCGTGAGGATTTCTTTACTTCTCTATGCTTTTCTGTATCTGGGGAAAAACGGAGTAAAGGATCCCTGTAGCCACACATCCGTGTAGACCCTAGAATTAGTGTGAAAGTGGCAACCACAGCCTGGACTCCAGCCAGGCCACGCCTCCAACGCGTTTCGCCCCCCCCCCCCCATCGGAGCTTAGACATGGGGAACATATACATTGCAGTTTGCTGAGGTTATGGCTGAAGTTTTCAGCCATAAACCCTGTATTTTATTTTTTTCAGCCAGTGATTCTCTTTCTCATGAAAAGCAGCCCAAGTGGCTAATTAGCCGCTGGATCACTTTCAGAAGTGGCGGCAGGAAACGTCATCCCCTACCGCCGCTCGCCAGTGTTTCTTGGGCATAACGTTTTTACCAGCGTGCCCGAGAATTGATCCGACGGGTCACGTGACGGGCCATACATGTCACTGGAGACCACATCGTCTCTATGGTTTTGGAGGACCAGAGCGACTTCATGACTTCACTTCTGGTCTAGGGCGGAAGAAAAATGTATTTTTTGCGACAGGTGTCCCTGCAATTGTTTGCACAATTTTACCGCGATTCGTCAGGCGATGATCACAGCAAAACTGCACTGCGATTTGGGTGCCATTTAAAATAACGGGTATCGCAAGGGCGTCCCGCTATGTGTGTCAATTCGGAATCGCGGGGAAGATTCTACCCACGTTTGATAAACATCATAGTGTGAATGTGAACGGAGCCTTAGGGTATTGGAAAGTGTGGGCAAAGTAGGTACTAGGGATGCACCGATATAATCGGCCACCAATAGGGTTATCAGCGTTTTGCCGATAGAAAAAAAAAAAGAAAAAAAAAAAAAAGGGCCAATAATTGCATGCTGCGTCCTATTTACTTCAATGCAAGAACCCCGTGCCCCCGATTGACTGCAATGCAAGAACCCCCATCCCCCCCAGATTGACTTCAATGCAAGAACCCCCACCCCCCCCCCCCAGATTGACTTCAATGCAAGAACCCCCGTCCCCGACTGACTTCAATGCAAGAACCCCCGTCCGCCCCGATTGACTTCAATGCAAGAACCCCCGTCCGCCCCGATTGACTTCAATGCAAGAACGTTCCCCCCGATTAACTTCAATGCAAGAACCCCCTGTCTGCCCCGATTGACTTCAATGCAAGAACCCCCATCCCACCCACACCCCCCCCCCCCCTCCGACTTCAATGCAAGAACCCCCTGTCCGCCCCGACTGACTTCAATGCAAGAATATCTATACATTGCAAAAAAATGCACAAAAAAAAAATATATAAAAAAAAAAAAAACAAAAAAACAAACCAACAAACCAACACACACACACACATTGTTTTGCGGCTCCAGGCCTTGTCCAATTCGCACCTAGGAAGCCGTAGTTGGATCTGCTCACCAGTCGGCCCATACTTTTTCATCTTTGGCATGACAACCTCTGTTTGTGTACGTGTCTTTATATAATGGAAAATTGATGGTAATCAATTGTTTCCAGAAGGTAATGGAAGGGGGAGCCTGTTTTTTTTCCAATACGGTTAAGTTGATGGCCTTCCTTGCATTAAATAAAAGAAGGCGGCAGCTGACAAGTGTTTTCTACACTCTGGTATGGAGAAAATTGTCCACAAGACCCAATAAGAAAACCTCAAAGACCCGGGGAACTGATACCGATGTGCGCTTATCAGTGCCGGCCAGTATCTCCGACCAGTAGGTTGTGATTCCAGAGCAAAAAATATGTGTAAAGTCACCCTCTGTGTCCCCACACCTCCAACACCCTGAGAGGAGGGAGGGATTCATCTCGTGGAGTCTAGAAGGGGTGAAATAGGATCTGTGTACCCATCTTTAACTGGATCCATCTGTCTCTTGTAGAGAATAATGCTTTAAAACGGAAGATCCCAAATATCATCCCAACCATTGGATGAAGGGAAGATTCTGGACAGCCACACTCAAAATCAAATGCCTTTATTAAAAAAGGAGGTAATAAATCGGAAAAGTACAAGCCACAGCAAACAAACGAATCCCAGGAGCCGACGCGTTTCACACTTTCAAAAGTGCTTATTCATAGTAGTCAATTAGACAGAGAGCCAGGGCTCGACCCCGCCCCCCCCGCTCTGTCCAATGGCTCCCTGGCTGTGACTGACAGCAGTGGGAGCCAATGAGTGCCGCTGCGGTCTCAAAAAATGAGGAGAGGAAGCCCGGGGACCGCCGAGGCTCTCGTGCACATCGCGGAATTGATATTGGGGGGGGGGGGGGGCAGCACACAGGTGTTTTTTTTACCTTTGTGCATAGAATGCCCCTTCTGTCTTTACAACCACTTTAACTGTGAATGACATCCGAAGAATTATTGTTCTCACTCTGACGTTCACAGCAATACCTCACATGTGTGGCACAACTGATGCCCTACACTGCACTTTTTATAATGGGATGCCTTAATAATGCCTTATAATGGGGTGTCTTAAAGAGGAAGTAAACCCCAATGGGTTTACTTCATTATGCTTTACCTTTGCAGGGAAACAAAGAGGGACTACTGTGCATTGCATAGTAGTCCATTATGTGTCAATTACCTGACACAGGAGCCAACGCTGTCCCCTTGTGTATGGAGCCTCCATCTTCTTGGCGCATGCGCACGGGAGCCGCCACTCGCGGCATATTACCGTTCAGAGCGGCGCACTCAGTGCGCCTGCGCGCCGCTGTCGCCGTAGACAGCGGTGCCTGTTTTTTGGCAAATATCTCCTAAACCGTGTAGGTTTAGGAGATATTTCTTTGACCTACAGGTAAGCCTTAATTTAGGCTTACCTGTAGGTCCAAGTTGTTTGTAAGGGTTTACAACCACTTTAAAAACATTATTAATGTACTCTTATTATTACATTTTTTATGTATTTTATTTAAAATATTTATATTATTACATTTATTTAAAAAAATTATTGCTATCACAAAGTGGGCTAACAAGCATCATATGTGACAGCATGGGCAGGTAACAGGTACTCTTTATGGAGACGTTGGGGGTATATTAGATCTGCAGTCTCTCCCCTGACCTCCAATGCAGCTATTCAAGCACAGATCATGCTTGAATAGTTGCGTCCTTGGATGAGGAACGGCAGATGTGACCCTGGAAGTGACATAATACATGTTGCTTCCGGGGTCAGTAGTTGCAGGTGGGATCGGATATTTCCTGTCTGCTCTCACTGTATGGGAAGTTCTTCGCAGTCCTGGGATCCCCAGAGGAATGGGAGAGCCGGGGAACCACCCTGGGTGCCATCAGTGGGAGGGGCCAACTTTGGGAGCCCAATATAAGTGACCGGGAGGGCTTTAGAGTGGCACAGATCATTTTATTCATTTTTTAATCAGAAAGTCCTTCTCAGGTTATTAAAGCCGGTACCACGCTCAGAGCAGCAGCAGGGAGTGCGATTTAACCACTTGCCAGTTATAAAACGTATCTTGGGAGACAAGTGGTTAAAACCTAACAATAACTTTTGTTATTCTCTAAATTAAATACATAAAATAAAAAGTTCCTGAAACTGGTATTTAAATATCCAAAATTGTTATTTAAATGATTTTACATGGACCAAGGCGGATGTGTCACAGTCCTTTTAATACAGAGGATGGGGGGGGCGGCGGCTCTACTCCTACAACACCAACGGTCTCTCCTAAGCTGTGCAGAGGGAGGGGCAACAGAACACAGGTGTGTCATAGCCCCACCCCCCACGCCGAAGATGGGTCACCTTGGCAGAGAAGAGCAGCAGATGCTCTCACTATGAAGAGGAGGAGATTTAGAAGGATAAGAAGGCGAAACGTGCTGAGCCAGCAAATCCACACCCAACGGCCTGGGCCGGGATAATCGCCTTACAGAACCCGACTATCACACCATAGAGGAAAATCAGAACCTCCGGGGGGATCCTCAACACGGCCCACAGGGTGAAAAGTCAACGAATAAATACACATAGAGGCCGATGTACAGCCTCAGTGTGGCAGTGCATTAGAGTGTAAGCTCCTCTGGTGCAGTGACTGATATGACTGGCTCAGTGCTCTCTGTACAGCACTGTGGTATATGTCAGAGCTATATAAATGCATAATAATAATAATAAATAATAATAATAATGTATGACTGTATGTGGGGGGAATGGCAGAGTGCAAGCTCCTCTGGTGCAGTCAAATACTATTATACATTTATATAGCTCTGACATATACTGTAGTGCTGTACAGAGAACACTGAGCCGGTCATAATTGTCTCCGCATTTGAGAAGCTTAAATAAATGTAATAGTGTGAGATTGTGGGGGGACATTAGAGTGTAAGCTTCCCTCGTGCAGACACTTATGTCTGGCTCAGTGTTCTCTGTACAGCAATATAGTATATATCAGAGCTATATAAATGTATATTAATAGTGTTTGATTGCACCAGCTTACACTCTAAAGCCACCCCCCCCCCCCCCCCATACACAGTCACACACTATTATTATACAGTTGCCGTATATACTCGAGTATAAGCCGACTAATATAAGCCGAGGCACCTAATTTTTACCACAAAAAAACTGGTAAAACTTATTGACTCGAGTATAAGCCTAGGGTGAGAAATGTGCAGCTACTGTAAGTGGAAAAGAGGGTCAACAATGCCCATTTGCAGCCTCACTGTGCCCATTTGCAGCCATAGGTCCCCCAAACTTGGTAGTTAAGGGTTCCTAGATGCCCCCTATCTGCAGGCAAATTTTGGGGTCTCTGGACCCAAAGGGTCCCGAAATGACATTGCTGCAGTTCGACACAGTTGACCAAATTTGGGGCCCTGTATCTCGAGGTCACTTGGTGCTATAAACCCTATCTTTGGATATGTTGTAGTGTTGGTTCCACTGGGTTTGAATACCAAATTTGGAGTTCCTAGCACCAAGTGTCCCCGAGATAAAATGTCAAGCACTTTTCTGCAGCAGAGAATGACATTTTCCAAACCGAATTTGGGGCCCTGTATCTCGGGGCCACTTAGTGATAGGAACCCCATCTTTGGATATGTTGTAGTGCTAGTTCCACTGGGTTGACATACCAAATTTGGGGTTCCTCCGACATAGGGGGCCCCAAAGTCGGGTCGGAAAATGTCATTTTCTGCTGCAGAAAAAGTGCTTGACTCGAGTATAAGCCGAGGGGGGGGGGGGGGGGGACTTTCAGCACAAAAAAAAAAAATGTGCTGGAAAAACTTGGCTTATACTCGAGTATATATACGGTATATAGCTCTGACATATACCACAGTGCTGTAAAGAGAACACTGAGCCAATCACATCCATCTTTGCAGAGAGCAGCTTAAACTCTAATGTCCCCCACGGAGAGTGATGTGATTGTCTCAGTGATCTCTGTACAGCACTGCGGTATAGGTCAGAGCTACATAAATGTATAATATTAGCGTGTGAATGTGGTGGAACATTAGACTGTAAGCTCCTCTGGTGCAGAGACAAAAGTGTACTGCGCTACAGAATATGTCAGAGCTATATAAATGTATATGCTTTGCAGGAAGATAATCTCTTTGGTAATGTCCGGAGCCGATTGTCGGCGACCAATCAGCGGCCGTCACCTGCTGATTAATTGGCTGCAGCACCAGCGGCCAGGGAAAGAGGAGGAGGGAGCCCCAGCGATGATGCAAACACCCGTGGCTGAGGCTTCCAGAAGTGGGGACAGGATACCTTTGAAAGACAGGTATCCTGTCCCACCCCCCGAAAGGTGAACAATGAGCGGAAGTTCCACTTTTGGGTGGAACTCCGCTTTAAGAGTCCAGGTACAGGGGGTCCCCGAGTTACGAACTCGTTAGGGACTGCCCGCCTGTACGGAGGTCGGAAATGTTCGTAAGTCGGCCGCGCATGCACAGACTGACAAATATGGACATTTCCGATGTTCTGTCTAATGCAGTTCTGCGCATGCGCGGCAAATTACGGACATCTCCGGCATTTTCCGAGGCTCCGTATGGCCACGCATGCGCAGAACGGCCAGAAGACGGCGAAAAACAGCGAAAAATGGCGGAGGGTCCCCGCAGCGCCCCGTTCGTAAGTAGGGGTTGTTCGTAGGTCGGGCGTTCGTAAGCCGGGGACCCCCTGTAGTTGGTGTAGGCCGACTCACACCAGTTCTATGATGTGGAGGACCCCATTTGGGAGGGAACACAATTATTATTCTACATTTAAATAGCTCTGACATATACCGCAACACTGTACAGGGAACACTAAACCAGTCACATCTATATTTTGAACTAGAGGAGCTTACACTCTAATGGGGATATTCGAAATAAGTGAGTACACCCCTCACATTTTTGTAAATATATTTATATTATATCTTTTCATTTGAAAACACTGAAGAAATGACACTTTGCTACAATGTAAAGTAGTGAGTGTACAGCTTGTATAACAGTGTAAATTTGCCGTCCCCTCAAAATAACTCAACACACAGCCATTAATGTCTAAACCGCTGGCAACAAAAGTGAGTACACCCCTAAGTGAAAATGTCCAAATTGGGCCCAAAGTGTCAATATTTTGTGTGGCCACCATTATTTGTCCAGCACTGCCTTAACCCTCTTGGGCATGGAGTTCACCAGAGCTTCACAGGTTGCCACTGGAGTCCTCTTCCACCTCCTCCATGATGACATCACGGAGCTGGTGGATGTTAGAGACCTTGCGCTCCTCCACCTTCCGTTTGAGGATGCCCCACAGATGCTCAATAGGGTTTAGGTCTGGAGACATGCTTGGCCAGTCCATCACCTTTACCCTCAGCTTCTTTAGCAAGGCAGTGGTCGTCTTGGAGGTGTGTTTGGGGTGGTTATCATGTTGGAATACTGCCCTGCGGCCCAGTCTCTGAAGGGAGGGGATCATGCTCTGCTTCAGTATGTCACAGTACATGTTGGCATTCATGGTTCCCTCAATGATCTGTAGCTCCCCAGTGCCGGCAGCACTCATGCAGCCCCAGACCATGACACTCCCACCACCATGCTTGACTGTAGGCAAGACACACTTGTCTTTGTACTCCTCACCTGGTTGCCCCCACACACGCCTGACACCATCTGAACCAAAAAACTTTATCTTGGTCTCATCAGAACACAGGACATGGTTCCAGTAATCCATGTCCTTAGTCTGCTTGTCTTCAGCAAACTGTTTGCAGATTTCTTGTGCATCATCTTTAGAAGAGGCTTCCTTCTGGGACGACAGCCATGCAGACCAATTTGATGCAGTGTGCGGCGTATGGTCTGAGCACTGACAGGCTGACCCCCCACCCCTTCAACCTCTGCAGCAATGCTGGCAGCACTCATACGTCTATTTCCCAAAGACAACCTCTGGATATGACGCTGAGCACGTGACCTCAACTTCTTTGGTGGACCATGGCGAGGCCTGTTCTGAGGGGAACCTGTCCTGTTAAACCGCTGTATGGTCTTGGCCACCGTGCTGCAGCTCAGTTTCAGGGTCTTGGCAATCTTCTTATAGCCTAGGCCAGTGATGGCGAACCTTGGCACCCCAGATGTTTTGGAACTACATTTCCATGATGCTCATGCACTCTGCAGTGTAGTTGAGCATCATGGGAAATGTAGTTCCAAAACATCTGGGGTGCCAAGGTTCGCTATCACTGGCCTAGGCCATCTTTATGTAGAGCAACAATTCTTTTTTTTTCAGATCCTCAGAGAGTTCTTTGCCATGAGGTGCCATGTTGAACTTCCAGTGACCAGTATGAGAGAGTGAGAGCGATAACACCAAATTTAACACACCTGCTCCCCATTCACACCTGAGACCTTGACCTAAGTCACATGACACCGGGGAGGTAAAATCGCTAATTTGGCCAAATGTTGACATTTTCACTTAGGGGTGTACTCACTTTTGTTGCCAGCGGTTTAGACATTAATGGCTGTGTGTTGAGTTATTTTGAGGGGACAGCAAATTTACACTGTTATACAAGCTGTACACTCACTACTTTACATTGTAGCAAAGTGTAATTTCTTCAGTGTTGTCACATGAAAAGATGGAATAAAATTTACAAAAATGTGAGGGGTGTACTAACTTTTGTGAGATACTGTAAATACATAGTATTAGCGTGTGAATATGGTGGGGGATATTAGAACGTAAGCTCCTCTGGTGCAGAGACTGATAAGACTCGGATAACATCATCACATGAGCCACAACTAACTGCCATATTACCACCTCGCTTATCTACAGGGAGCTCAACCAGAACTATATGTGAGGCCTCCTCTAACCTTTACATTGGAAATAGAGAGCCGAGTACAACAGTCCGTCCTGTCCTCAGCTGGACCCTTCACTTCCCCCTGGAACATTTTACCCTAGGACCTCTGTAAAAAAAAAAAAAAAAAAACATAAAAATAAATTTTTTTTTTTTTTTATTTTTATTTTTTATATATATTATATATATATATACATTATCCCTTTCATGACTAAGCCCATTTCTGACATTTGTTTACAAGTTAAAATCCGTATTTTTTGCTAGAAAAATTACTCAGGACCCCCAAACATTACACTATATATATATATATATATATATATATATATATATATATATATATATATATATATTTATATATATATATATACACACATATATATATACACACACACACACACACTCGTTTTTTTTTTTGCAGAGAATCTAGAGAATAAAATGGCGATTGTTGCAATATTTTATGTCACCCGGTATTTGTGCAGCCGTGTTTTAAGGTTAACTTTTTGGGGAAAAGATACTTTCATGAATTAAAAAAAAAAAAAAAAAAAACACTAAAAAGTTAGCCCATTTTTTTTGTATAATGTGAAAGATGATGTTACGCCGAGTAAATAGATACCAAAACATGTCACGCTTTATAATTGCACGCACTCGTGGAATGGCGACAAACTACGGTACCTATAAGTCTCCATAGACAACGCTTTAAAAAAAAAATTTTTTTTACAGTTACCAGGTTAGAGTTACGGAGGAGGTCTAGTGCTAGAATTATTGCTCTCACTCCGACGATGGCAGCGATACCTCACATGTGTGATTTGAACACCGTTTACATTATGCGGGCGCGACTTTTTTTTTTCTTATTTATTTTAATTTTATATTAGGAAATTGTGTTTTTTTTTTTTAATTTGATCACTTTTATTGCTGTCACATAGAATGTAAACATCCCTTGTGACAGTAATAGGTGGTGACAGGTCCTCTTTATGGAGGGATCGGGGGGGTCTAAAAGACCACAAATCCCTCCTTTGCACTTCAAAGTATTCAGATCACCGAAAACGGTGTATCTGAATACCGTATATTTTTTAAAATCCGGCTCCATTGGCAGCCGAGTAAACAGGAAGTGACGTCGTCACTTGTGTGTTTACATCCAGGAGACTGGAACCAAGCCTTTCCGGCTTCGTTCCAGTCTGTCACTAGCCGTCGAAAGCGGCGGATGTTCGATCGGGCCTCCCGATGGAACGGGAGACGCGGTAAGAGCGGCGTCAGGTGGCGGGAACATCCCCTCCCGCTCCTCCGGTATAACAGCCGAGAGGCTTTTAGCCGCATCGGTTGTTATACCTGGATAGCCAATCGCCCGCTCTAAACAACGGTACTGGGATGATGCCTGCAGCTGCGGGCATCATCCTGGTATAACCCCCGAAAGCAAAGTACGCATAGCTGCGTACGCTCGACAGGAAAGGGTTAAAAGAGGACTCCACTTTAATAAAAGCATGGAGAGAGAGAGAGATAGAAGGAGAGAGAGAGAAGGTCGAGAGAGAGAGAGAGAGAGAGAGAGAGAGAGAGGGAGAGAGCGAGAGAGAGGGGGGGAGAGAGAGAGAGAGAGAGAGAGAGAGAGAGAGAGAGGAGAGAGAGAGATGAGAGAGAGAGAGAGAGAAGAGAGAGAGAGAGAGAGAGAGAGAGAGAGAGAGAGAGAGAGAGAGAGAGAGAGAGAGAGAGGTGTAGAAGCAGCAGTAGTTCTCACATGTAGAGACCTCCTTATGATCTGCCTATAGGACCTCCGGCCAACCTCAGAATATCTCCTCAAAATAGCTAAAACTACACAATAGGTGTTATTTAACCCTTCTACTCATCTCTGCAGCCCCTGAGCCTCCATTATTTTTTTTAATTATTTTTTAAGGGCCCTTTCACCTAAAAATCCTATTTCAGTCATAGCCTGGTGGACCGAGTCACTTCCTGCCATCCTATATTGCCTATGAAGAAATGTGTTGGTTGAGCACTGGACCGCAGGGTGAGCAGGAGTCAGGAGAATCCCGCTTTTAGAGGTACCCCTTGGCCAATGGTGGTATCCTTAAGGGCTCCTGGAGTAGTCTGGTGAATATTATGAGAACAATGGCTGGTTACAATGACTCTCATTAAGAGGTTTTAAGACAGCCTTTTACAGATTGGTGAACTCAAGGGGGACTAGTGATGAAACCAAAGTCCTAATTTAATTTCCAAGCCCTGATAAAGGAGTAATGAACCCTCAAAACGTGCTGACCTCTTGTCATGAAAAACTGACTTTTCCTTTACTCATACACGTTTTGTGGTGATATCATCCTTTAAATATTCTCACATTTCCAGGAAAGTCCACCAGTGAGATCCCCCTACCCATGGCTTAATTCTCACCCACCCCAACCATGGTATTCCTGAGGGCCCTGGAGTAGTATGGTGAATATTATTAGAATTACAGGGGCGGATTACAATGACTCAGTCCATTAGGAGGTTTAACTTAGGCAAATTACTGATTTTTTGAGTCCATCAAAATCCTAATTTCATTTTCAGTCCCTGAGGTAGGAGTATTGAACCCCTGAAACGTGTTGACTTTTGACTTCTTGTTGCGAAAAATTAACCATTTCTTTACATTCAAGTTTCTTGGTGCTCCCATTTGAATGTCATCTCTGGTGGACTCTCCAGGAGATGTGAGGACATTTAAGGGATGAGACCACCACTAAACTTGAATGAGTAAAGAAATAGCTTTTGGCTTCTGGTTATAAAAAGCCTTTTTTTTTTACTCATTCAAGTTTAGTGGTGGTCCCATCCCTTTGGTGGACACTCCAGGAGATGTGAGGACATTCGAGGGATGGGACCACCACAAAACTTGAATGAGTAAAGAAATGGCTTTTTATAACCAGAAGCCAAAAGCTATTTCTTTACTCATTCAAGTTTAGTGGTGGTCCCATCCCTTGAATGTTCTCATATCTCCTGGAAAGTCCACCATAGAGATCCCCCCACCCACCTGTCAGCTCTGAATTAAGCTGTGGATGGTGAGATATCTCTGGTGGACTTTCCAGGAGATATGAGAACATACAAGGGATGGGACCACCACAAAATTGGAATGGAGGAAAGAAATATTTTTTTTCTAACAAGAAGCCAAAAGCTAACTAACTATTTCTTTACACATTCAAGTTTAGTGGTGGTCCCATCCCTTAAATGTTCTCATATCTCCTGGAAAGTCCACCATAGGAGATCCCCCCCACCCACCTCTGTGTTTTCTCCACTCCTCCCATTCTCTGCCAACAATGGTATTTCTGAGGGCCCCGGAGTAGTTTGAATATTAGAATAACAGCGGCTGTTTACAATGACCCAATCCATCCTCAGGTGGTTTCAAGTCAGATTTATCAAAGATTACTAGTCCCACCAAAATCATAATTTCACTTTCAATCCTTAATGAAGGAGTATTGAACCCCCTGAAACGTGTTAATTTGTTTATAACAAGAAGCCAAAAGCCAACACGTTTCAGGGGTTCAATACTACTTCATTAAGGATTGAAAGTGAAATTAGGATTTTGGTGGACCTAGTGGGACTAGTAATCTTTGATAAATCTGGCTTGAAACCGCCTGAGGATGAATTGAGTCATTGTAATCAGCCGCTGTTATTCTAATAATATTTAGGCTACTCCGGGGCCCTCAGAAATACCATGGTTGGCAGAGAATGGGAGGAGTGGAGAACACACTGAGGTGGGTGGGGAGATCAGCGAGATCACGGAAGGAACGAACCTGATGGCCACAGGCAGTGACTTGCCAGATCAGCACCTCAGGAGCCCATTGTGAATGGCTCCCGCTATATCAGCCAGGTGTTCATATGTGGAGGAGCGGGAGGAGTTGGGAACACCCCAGGGTGGCTGTGAATTAAGCTGTGGATGGTGAGATATCTCTGGTGGACTTTCCAGGAGATATGAGAACATACAAGGGATGGGACCACCACAAAATTTGAATGAGGAAATAAATATTTTTTTTCTAACAAGAAGCCAAAAGCTAACCATTTCTTTACTCATTCAAGTTTTGTGGTAGTCCCATCCCTTGAATGTTCTCATATCTCCTGGAAAGTCCACCAGAGATATCTCACCATCCACAGCTTAATTCACAGCCACCCTGGGTGTTCCCAACTCCTCCCGCTCTTCCACATATGAACACCTGGCTGATATAGCGGGAGCCCTTCACAATGGGCTCCTGAGGTGCTGATCTGGCAAGTCACTGCCTGTGGCCATCAGGTTCGTTCCTTCCGTGAACTGGGGGGGGGGGGGGCTCTCTCTTCGGTAGAGCCCCTCACCAACTAATCTGTGGTCACCTTTGGCTGACCAAAAGGAGAGAGGTCCACCAGGCCTTTTGGCCAGGTGGACCATGTTGAGTCTTGCCCCTCTGAGGAGCCTTGCGCCCTGCCCTGGGGAGTCAGGTTGGAGTCCTACTTCTTTGGGAGCCTCCACAGTGGAAGCTCATGCATTATAATGGCTAGGCAGAGGGCAGGTGAGCCTGGAGGAAGCCCACCCCTCCAGACTCCAGCTCTTTGCATGGCCGAGGCCGCGATGACGTCACGGCACTCTGCTTTCAGGGCATACAGTAAGCAGTAGAATGCCGAGTGTCACTGGGCATGTGCGGGTGACGTCATCGGCTACTGCCGATGTGAAGATCTCCTAAACCAGCCGCCACTAAACCGGGGTTGCCCAGCAACCAGTGACATCACATGTGTGCGCCCCACCTCCTGACCACGGCTCTCGCTCCCAGCCGGCCGTGACGTCACGTGCACAACCCGCCCCCCTGCTGCTTGCGGCTCCCTGCTCCTGGCTCTCACTTGCAAGGTATATCTCTCAGCTTCCGCCCCCCCCCTGCAGCTTGCCGAATGTGCCAACTCCTGCCCTCAACGTATGTGGGGCAGAATTTGTTAAGGTGCACGCTGGTGGGCATATTTTGTTAAGAGGCACACTGATGGGCACATTTTTTTTGTGCCCATCAGAGTGCCCCTTAACATAATATGTGCACATTAGCGTGCCCCCACTAACATATGTGCCCATCAGTGTCCCCTTAACATAAAATGTGCCCATGAGCATGCCCTTTATTTTACGTTAAGGGGGCATGCTGATGGGCACATGTTAGTGGGGGAACTCTGACGGGGACAACTGATATAAAAGGGGATACGCAACTAATTTATGGGTGTAGTCTGATGGGGGCATCCAATGTAATGAATTACTCTGGTAGGGGCATCGGATTTAAGGGGGAACACTATTGGGGATATTTAAAATTTACAAAGTAATACCAGATTGTGTGGGTGAAACAGTAAGAAAAGCGCCAGAGAGTGCAGCTTGCGCCAAGAAATGAAAGAAGACACGTACAATCTTTTATGGCACAGACTTGTGATTTGGACCTCGGCCAGAAAAATTGAGTAACCGGACCACCTTGAAATTTTTAATTCTTGACCCCAGTCCTAAACGGTACATGTTTAGGAGATATTCATTGTAACTACAGGTAAGCCTAATTGTAAGCTTAGGTACACCTTAAATAGAAATTACTGGAGCTTTAACAAATCAATGTCAATCATTTTAAAAATGTTCCGCTTTCAATAAAATAATTCCTTTATGAAGATCCTCGTTCAGTCACTTCCTGTCACAGGGTGACAACGCTCTGTTCCTGTCTCCCAAATGTGCTCCTGTGTTGTCACATAGGATTCTAATGGAGAACACAAGTGGCCCCGTCAACACACATTACACAGGTATGGGGCCACTGTTGTCACCATCAGGTAACCCTCTCTAAGAAATGTCATGCAGCAATTGCTGGAATGACAGGAAGTGGCTGCAGAAAAGCTGCAGGAGATGGGCAGAACCGAGAACAAAAAAAGGTGAACATGGTAGCAAACTAAAATGTCATCCGGTTGGGGGTTTACATTGCCTTTAAGAAAAGGTAGAGAAGACTGGCAGTGACGAGGTATCGGCGTGACTTCTGCCCCACACTCACCTCTTTCTCTGCCAGCAATGACTGCAGATCCGGAACAACCACATTTTTCTCCAAATCCCAGCGCTGACTCAGCACGGCGCACATCTCCCAGCAAAAAGCACCAAATAATCATCCTGAGAATTGTAACGTTTCATAAACAGGAATGACTCTCCAGATCTCAGCCTCACGTTTCTATAAGGAGCTGCTGCTACAGTTTTCTGGGGGCCGGAGGCATAAGGAGCCCCCCCACCCCCCAAATACCAACCCAACCAAAAGTGTCTTTCAGTTACATGTTAGGTGGGCTGCATTATACCTGAGCTTCCTATATCTCTCTTAGATCAGCGAGATTCCTCTGCCAGTTAATGACCACTATGTGCATGAGAGTCCAGCAGGGATGGTGGGAATCCCCAATAATGGGCACAGCAGGTGTGCAGTTCCAGGAACTCAGCCCAGGGATGGTGGGAAACCCTCATAATGGGCACAGCAGGTGTACACAGACCCAGGAACTCAGCACAGGGATGGTGGGAACCCCTCATAATGGGCACCGCAGGTATACAGACCCGGGAACTCAGCCCAGGGATGGTGGGAACCCCTCATAATGGGCACCGCAGGTATACAGACCCGGGAACTCAGCACAGGGATGGTGGGAACCCCTCATAATGGGCACCGCAGGTATACAGACCCGGGAACTCAGCACAGGGATGGTGGGAACCCCTCATAATGGGCACAGCAGGTATACAGTTCTAGGACCTCAGCACAGGGATGGTGGAAACCCTCATAATGGGCACCGCAGGTATACAGACCCGGGAACTCAGCCCAGGGATGGTGGGAACCCCTCATAATGGGCACCGCAGGTATACAGACCCGGGAACTCAGCCCAGGGATGGTGGGAACCCCTCATAATGGGCACCGCAGGTATACAGACCCGGGAACTCAGCACAAGGGATGGTGGGAACCCCTCATAATGGGCACCGCAGGTATACAGACCCGGGAACTCAGCACAAGGGATGGTGGGAACCCCTCATAATGGGCACAGCAGGTATACAGTTCTAGGACCTCAGCACAGGGATGGTGGGGAAACCCTCATAATGGGCACCGCAGGTATACAGACCCGGGAACTCAGCACAGGGATGGTGGGGAACCCTCATAATGGGCACAGCAGGTATACAGTTCTAGGACCTCAGCACAGGGATGGTGGGAAACCCTCATAATGGGCACCGCAGGTATACAGACCCGGGAACTCAGCACAGGATGGTGGGAACCCCTCATAAATGGGCACAGCAGGTATACAGTTCCAGGAACTCAGCACAAAGATGGTAGGAACCCCTCATAATGGGCACCGCAGGTATGCAAGCCCAGGAACTCAGCACAGGGATGGTGGGAACCCCTCATAATGGGCACAGCAGGGGTACAGACCAGGGAACTCAGCACAGGGATGGTGGGGAACCCCTCATAATGGGCACAGCAGGTGTACAGACCCCTGAACTCAGCATGGGGATAGTGGGAACCCCTCATAATGGGCACAACAGGTGTCAAGACCTGGGAACCTTCATCGGAGCTTACACGCTAATGTCTTTCAGTTACATGTTTGGTGGGCTGCATTATACCTGAGCTTCCTATATCTCTCTTAGATCAGCGAGATTCCTCTGCCAGTTAATGACCACTATGTGCATGAGAGTCCAGCAGGGATGGTGGGAATTACCCAATAATGGGCACAGCAGGTGTGCAGTTCCAGGAACTCAGCCCAGGGATGGTGGGAAACCCTCATAATGGGCACAGCAGGTGTACACAGACCCAGGAACTCAGCACAGGGATGGTGGGAACCCCTCATAATGGGCACCGCAGGTATACAGACCCGGGAACTCAGCCCAGGGATGGTGGGAACCCCTCATAATGGGCACCGCAGGTATACAGACCCGGGAACTCAGCACAGGGATGGTGGGAACCCCTCATAATGGGCACCGCAGGTATACAGACCCGGGAACTCAGCACAGGGATGGTGGGAACCCCTCATAATGGGCACAGCAGGTATACAGTTCTAGGACCTCAGCACAGGGATGGTGGGAAACCCTCATAATGGGCACCGCAGGTATACAGACCCGGGAACTCAGCACAGGGATGGGGGGAACCCCTCATAATGGGCACAGCAGGTATACAGTTCTAGGACCTCAGCACAGGGATGGTGGGAAACCCTCATAATGGGCACCGCAGGTATACAGACCCGGGAACTCAGCACAGGGATGGTGGGAACCCCTCATAATGGGCACAGCAGGTATACAGTTCCAGGAACTCAGCACAAAGATGGTAGGAACCCCTCATAATGGGCACCGCAGGTATGCAAGCCCAGGAACTCAGCACAGGGATGGTGGGAAACCCCTCATAATGGGCACAGCAGGTGTACAGACCAGGGAACTCAGCACAGGGATGGTGGGAACCCCCAATAATGGGCACAGCAGGTGTACAGACCCCTGAACTCAGCATGGGGATAGTGGGAACCCCTCATAATGGGCACAACAGGTGTCAAGACCTGGGAACCTTCATCGGAGCTTACACGCTAATGTCACCCCCCCAATCACACACTATTATTATACATTTATATAGCTCTGACATATACTGCAGTGTTGTACAGAGAACACTAAGCCAGTCATATTAGCCTCTACACCAGAGGAGCTTACACTCTAATGCCCCACCACACAGTCACACACTGTTATTATACATTTATATAGTGCTGTACAGAGAACACTGAGCCAGCCACATGCGTGGAGCTTACACTCTAATGCCTGGTAGTTGAGGCCAAGGACCCAGAAAAAAAAGTCAGCTGACCTCTGATCATCCTCTCCATGTCCCTCCCTTCTATCACACAAGATATGGAGGTCCCCCCCCCCCCCCCGGCCCACATACGGGCCAGACAGACGCTCTGCAGGAGACTCCCCTGTGACTCTTCAGAATATGTTCCAGCTCATAAATAAACAATGGCGTCTATGGAGGGGGGACCAGCTGCCCCTTCATATATAATGTAACAGGACAGGAAGGATGAGCCTGTATGAAGGAGAGGGAGTGTAGGGACCAGGACACCAGAAAACATGGACTACATCACCGGGACCACAATCCACTCCTACCAAATCCGGGGAACTCCGACCCCGGAGGATACACAGGTCAGACCTGTACAGAGGAGGAAAGGATTATAGTAATGTTAAAGAGCTCACAGAAACAATGTATCAAAGTTCCCAAAAGTCACCTAGAGGGAGATTTACTAAAACTGGAGCAGCTGTGCATAATAACCAATCAGCTTCTGACTTCAACTTGTTCCATTAAGCTTGGACGATAAAACATGGAAGCTGATTGGTTACCAGGGTGGCTTTGATTTAAATCATAATTTTTAAAAGAGCAACTGTCATCTCTGACCCGCTGCCGGCCCCCCCCACTGGCCCCGCTGCCGGCCCCCTCCACTGACCCCAATGCCGGGCCCCTCCACTGACCCCAATGCCGCGCCCCTCCACTGACCCCAATGCCGCGCCCCTCAACTGACCCCAATGCCGCGCCCCTCCACTGACCCCAATGCCGCGCCCCTCCACTGACCCCAATGCCGCGCCCCTCCACTGACCCCAATGCCGCGCCCCTCCACTGACCCCAATGCCGCCCCCCCCCCCACTGACCCCAATGCCGGGCCCCCCCCCCCCTCTGACCCAATGCGGGCCCCCCCCCCCCTCTGACCCAATGCCGGGCCCCCCCCCCCCTCTGACCCAATGCCGGGGCCCCCCCCCCCTCTGACCCAATGCCGGGCCCCCCCCCCCTCTGACCCAATGCCGGGCCCCCCCCCCCTCTGACCCAATGCCGGCCCCCCCCCCCTCTGACCCAATGCCGGCCCCCCCCCCCCTCTGACGTCGCCCCTCTCTCTACACTCTTCTACCAAATGCGCTTACAAACATTGATAAAACAAAAAAAAAAAAAAAAATCATAGAAATTTGATCACCCCAAGAATCTGATTTTCGTAAAAAAATACGGACTCCCCACCAAACATAAAAAAAAACGATTTGAAAAAAAAAAAAAACTCATTCATTTTGCCACCCCCTTGGTCACTCTGACCAGCTGCCACCCTTCACCTCCACCCAATGCCCGGACCTGACAATTTACTCCTGCCCAATACGACCGTCCCCCCCAAAAAAAAAAAACAAAACGCCAGAACACCCCTTGAAACGGAATGCATGGAATCCCCCATCCAGAGAAAAAAAATCCCCTCTAAAACTTTCCTTCTTGAAAAAAAAAAAAAAACACCTCTTAAAAAAAAAAAAAGGAAACAAAAAAAACCAAATTGGAAAAAGTTCACCAAATCTGCTGCCATTTGCCCCAACACGGAGGACCTCTGACCCAGCGATGATGGCCCCCCTACGTCCCAGACGGCTGGTGATGCTGGGCTTGTGACTCATCATGGATGAGGTAGTGGCGGGGTAGCGGCTGACCCCCCGCGCCCTCCTCTGACCCGCCGTCGGCCCTTCCTCTGACCCGCCGTCGGCCCCTCCTCTGACCCGCTGCTGCCTCACCGACAGTTCCATTCACTCTAATAAGACGGCTGGTGATGCGGCAGTGACACAACAAGGTGAGGGACGTGGCGGAAGCATGCGAGTGGACGCCCGCTAACAGGCGCTGCCATGATGGATCTGGAATGACAGGTACTCTTTAAAATGTAAGCCCTTATTCTTGCTGGTAGTTAAAATATTTAATATTTGCCACCAAAATGAAGGTTTCCTATTTAGAATAATAAGCTGTCAGGTTAGTAAAACGGTGATATCAGAACTGATTCAATCATACAGTTTGTAGTGTACATAGATTTGCAAAACTGGGATAAAGGAATATTCCTGAACTTTGTTTTATCTCACGGTTACTGTGACATTGTGTGAATGCATCAATGCAGTGCATGTTCTCTCAGCTTGCATTCATTGAAAGAGTTTATCAAAAATGCCAATATTGCAGAATATACAGCCTCATGCTACATAACTAAGCTCCATTTCATGCTGAATAAACTAAAATTATTAATGCATCTAAAATATAAAACTATCTTTTAGATAGATTTTTACTAAAAGCATTTTATTAAAATTTTGATAAAAAAAAATATAAAAATTAAAATAAAAAATTGATAAAAAAGATAAAAAATAAATTAAAAAAAATTCTGATTTTTAAAAAAAAAATCATAATAAATTTGATTTAAATCCAAAAAATCTGATTTTCGTAAAAAAATATCGGATTTAAAAAATAAATTAAAAAAAAATTCTGATTTAAAAAAAAAAAAAAAATCAGTGATTTATATCCACCCTGTTGGTTACTATTCCGAGCTGCACCAGCCTTAGTAAATCTCCCCCCACCAGTCTTTCCTGGACTGACAATTTACTCCGTCCCAATGTACAGAACGGTCCCAAAAAAAAAAAAAAAAAAAAAAAAACGCCAGAAGAACCGATTTGAATATGGAAAAAAGCAAGTAATGCTGGAAATCCAGAGAAAAAAAAAATCACTCTGAAAAACATTTCTTCTTCTGTGAAAAAAAAAAAAAATAAATTTAAAAAAAAAGGAAAAAAAAAAAAAAAAATTGGTAAAAAGTTCACAGAAAATTTTGCTGGCTTATTGCCATCCAAACTGAACTGTGAGGACGCTCTGACCCAGCGGATGATGGTCCCCTATACGTCAGCAGACGGCTGTCCATGACAATATCGGAAATCAATGGCTGGAGGCTCAGTGACAGGACACAGCCCGGGGGGGGGGGGGGGGATATAAATAGCAGCTTGAGCCCCACTAACTGGAACCTCCATCCCAACATCACCATCGCCTGACATCTATAATCCCCGCCCCCCAGGCTGCACTCAGAACAACGCTTATTGTGGCATCCTGGTGACCCCTGTGAGGGAGGATGGTGGCAAATATTACTCTCCCTATTCTCTAACACCCATACAGGCTCTTCTAGTGTTACAAATGAGAAGGAAATCCCTAATAAAAGATTGAAATAATAAAAAATATATATACCGTATATACTCGAGTATAAGCCGAGATTTTCAGCACATTTTTTTGTGCTGAAAATGCCCCCCTCGGCTTCTACTCGAGTCAAGCACTTTTCTGCAGCAAAAAATGACATTTTCTGACCCAAATTTGCGGCCCCGTATCTCGGGGCCACTTGGTGCTAGGGACCCCCAAATTTGGTGTGTAAACCCTGTGGAACCAACACTACAACATATTCAATTTGGGGTTCCTAGCACCAGTGGCCCCTAGATACAGGGCCCCAAAGTCAGTCAACTGTGTCCATCTGCAGCAATGTCATTTCGGGACCCTTTGGGTCCAGAGACCCCAAAATTGCTGCAGCTAGGGGGCATCTGGGAACCCTTAACTACCAAGTTTGAAGTTCAGGGGACCTATGGCTGCAAAATAGGCACAGTGAGGCTTGCAAATGGGCATTGTTGACCCTCTTTACCACTTCCAGTAGCTGCGCATAAATACAAATCTAAAAATGTAATACATTTCAATAACAAAAATGTGAATAACATTATTAAAAATAAAAAAATAAAAACTTACAAACTTCTACAACAAAAAAATAATTAAAAAAACCTGATTGGGATCCAACTATCCCTTACTAGATCCACAGTGAAAGTAAAAGTTCTGCCATTAGTTCAGTGTAGCAAGTTATTCAGTGTATGAAGATTGTTGGTGAATAAAGTCTCTGTGCCCGTTAAAGCTTAAAAGTGGGGTGCCCCCTAAAAAAAAAAAAAAAAAAAAAAAAATAAACTAAAACATAAAATGTAAAAGTCAGCAGCTACAAATACGGCAGCTGCTGACTTTTAATAAAGCGGACACTTACCTGTCCCAGGGTCCAGCGATGCGGGGGAACGAAGTACCCCCCCCTCGTTCCCCGCTCCGCTTGCGGCGCCGGTATTCTTACTGTGGGCACCCGGCGGTGCCTTCACAGCCGGGCACCCACTGCGCACGCGCGAGCGGCGCCGCTATACGCCGTGCAGTCATCTGGGACCTGTCACGTGTCCCAGATGACTGACTGCGCCAAGGGGAAGTGATGTCACCAGCCCGGGCACTGAAGGAGGCAGACTACGAGGGACCCCCCTAGCAACAGCCATTTAGAGGCTAGTAAAATTTATTTTTTTTTCCCAATAATTTTTAATTTTTTTAATGAATTTTAAGCTTTTTTTTTTTTTTTTTCGGTGGAAACACCACTTTAAAAATAGTTTTTTTTGGCTGGAGCTACCTGTTCTGACTTGCATACTAATTCAACTTAAGAACAAACGATCTGGTTTGTAACCCGGGGACTGTGTATGTGTATATAGATATAGATAGATAGATACATAGATAAAAAAGACAGACAGACAGAGACAAGTGAATGGGGGGGGGGGGGGGCAGAGATAGAAAAGTGAGAGTTCTCACTCGCTCTCCGCGGTGACTGTGCGGTGGAGTCATTACCTCCAGGCCAGGGAGAGGTAGATTCTGCTCTCGGAATGTAAATGATTCATAGGATTCCCCTGCAGGGGGAAGTTGTCTCGGCTCTGTACATTATTCCAGGCTGTCACAGCAGAAGTGTAGACACTTGTCAATGGACGAGCTGATCCAGCCCCCCCCATAGTAATACAGACCAAGAAGAACCCCCTGAATGGGACTTTGACAGACCACCAACACATGCAATGAAACTATAAAATAGTGTTTATTAATACAAAAATTATTATAAAAAACAGACGCCTAGCATCTGAGCAATATACAATACAGTACAAGAAAGGAGTAAAACACCCCAAAACCCAACGCGTTTCCAGTTTTGCTTAAAAGAAAAATTCATCAGGGGTGGAGAATAAGATGAGCTACAACAGTCTAATGACAGCTCATGATGGAGCCAATCCTCAATAAGATATAAACGTATCAGATGCAGATGGACTCCAGAACAAGATCCCTAGTGAATCACACTCAGGATATTGATACGCCCCTCCACCGAGTATGCACGCTGGTGTGGATACTAAATTTAAAGATCCACCACCTCCCTAATAGTGTGGGGGGTTGGGTAAAAATCCCACCAATGAATCCGAGCCAGGAGGTCCCGTGTTCGTTTGGATCCCTTGTTGGAAATACCCGAAAGGAGTCACGCCTTGACCTGATCCAACATTGACAACGTCTACTGATGACGAAACGCGTCTGGAGGAAGGCACGTAGTGACGTCACTGCGCGATTGTACTAGGAGGACGGGCTCCGTGTGTTTGTTTCCTGGCCGGCATATCTTTTATACGCATGCATTTTTCTTCATAAATGTAAGTGCAATACCTTGTTTTATAAAAAATATGATTTAGGCAGTATTACACTATGATCAGTCTCTTCTTTTGGGGCATCCATCTGAGCGAAGACGGACACCA